>VDFB02000003.1:619310810-619391722 GCA_007258455.2 Sequoia sempervirens | reverse complement strand
CTAATAAATCTACTCTTGAATGCTCTAGATAATAGTATTTTCTCATAAGAATATTTGATCATGCCACTTATAGTGTTCTTAGATTCCAAATGATCAAAAGACTATCTATTTATCTAGGTGTTTATCTAATTTATTGAAAATTAGATTCCAAAAGCTGACAATTACACATTGAATTTTAGTCATTAAGATCCTTCCAAAAACATATTTAAAAATGGGTCCTAGGATTTGAAGGGGACCCATTCTCCCTTGGGTGAATGGGTCTTGGCCTATAAGTCCAGGACACACATGATCCAAGGTGACTAAAATAATAATTGAATTAATCAAATGTTTGTTTCCCTTTCAAAAACTAGGAATAACAGGGCTTTGAAATGTATAATTTGGAGAATTAATAGCTTAATCAAGTACAATAAATTAAGGAACCCAAACATAATGTGAAATTGTAAAGGTATACAATTTCATACACTACATAAATATATAGATAGGAAGCTATATATAGATATAGGTAGAGAAAGAGAGATATATATATATATATAGAGAGAGAGAGGTGGGGAGAGTTATATATAGATAGAGATAGAGAAAGGGAGATATATATATACATATAGAGAGAGAGAGGTGGGGAGAGTTACAAATGGGAAAATATATATATAGAGAGAGAGAGAGATGTGAAGAGAAAGAGAGAAATCTCTTTATATCTCTCTCCCTCTCCCTCTCTATGTTTTTCATTGTCACTCATTCTCTCTCTTCCTTGAGCTTTCCCTTATTTCCCTCTATATTTGTCTTCCCTTCTCTCTTCCTCTATCTTTCTCCTTTTTCTTCTTTATTTGTCTCTTTCCCTCTTTGTATCTTTCTCCCTGATCTCTTTCCCTATCCCTATTTATCTCCCATTTTCTCTCTCCCCCTTTACTTCTTTATTTCTTGATCTCTCTACCTTTCTATAATATATATATATATAATTCTATTTATCTCTATCTCTCTATCCCCCTCTCTCTATGTGACTATTTCTATTCATGTCTCTCCCACTTTATTCCTCTATATCTCTATCTCTATCTCTATCTTTATATGTCTATATCTATCTCTTTTTTAATTTCTCTATATCTCTTTTTCTCTATCTTTATCTTTGTTTATCGCTTGTATCCTTTTGTATCTCCCTCCCCCTCTCTCTATCCCTCCATTTTTATTTTTGTTTCTCTCTCTAATTCTTCATCTCTCTCTTTCTTCCTCTCCTTTTTGTAATGAATCGTTAGTTAGGACCAAGTCCAAACCTGACCAAATAACTTTCTTTTATAAACAACAACCAATAATGCTAACAATGTGACAATAACATGTCACAACTGCACACCATGTGCACAAACAAGTGTCATAAGAACACAATGACACTACAAAACAACTGCACAAGACCACACCATTGCATAAGCAAGGTGATAACAGCGGAAGACTTAACAACATGGAACAACTCATAATGAGGAAGCACTAGGAGAGAGATTGAAATCTCTACAACGAGTGACTAAAATCCATATTAGCGCTCTCTCACAAGACTACAAGAGGATGGGATGAGGGAATCATTGACCTCCAACTCATATCCAACCAAACTAACCAATATAAGGTCAAGTGACTACACATGAAGAGGATCACTAGATCAACTTCTAGCTAACGATCTTTGATCATAGCTCTAAGATGTACAACTAGAAGATTAATGGTTCTACAACATGAACTAACTCTATAAGACAACACTAACACTCTAGGAAAGGTCTACTAGGATTCTCCACCCCAAAAATACTTTACAAGCCTTCGTAAGACCTTCCTAGACAAAACAAGATGTCACAAGAGAGGTCTAACGTCTTACAAGATGTGATCAAAGTTCACCACACTCATACTAGAACCTCCAAGGCACGCTTAAATGCTCACAACACAAGAGTTGAATAACACAAGGTTCAAAATTCATTTTAAATTCTCAAATGAGATTCTTATATTCATTCATTCATTATGCTATAAGGAAAGTAGAGGTGCGGAAGCAACTTTCCTAACGTCAAAACCACAGGGAAGAATGTAGACAATACTTTTAATTTTCAAATTACAATCCAATTAAGACACACACGAAAGATTTACAGAAATAGAAAAAATACAAATAGACAAATGAACAACAGATTTACGTGGGAAAACCCTTTCAGGAAAAAACCCACCACACCAAGTTGAATCTCTTTGTATTACAGTAACAAACAATTACATATAATGCAAAGATACAACTCTATGGTATCAGTTCACAGTAGCTTCATTCACTATTCAATCTCTTACAGAAATGCTCTCAACAATCTAATTATTTTCAAACTCAAAATCGATACCTTAAATCTTATCACATTCTGATTTTTATCTTTTGTTCATATTTATCTGCCATTACCCATCATAGAAAGTTTCCTTTCAAGCATTGATTTTTCCTTGCATGCAATTCAGCTCCAGCATCACAACTATTGCAAAAATCCAACCGCCAACCATTTGAATTTTGCTTCCTCTGATTGGTCCATGAGACACCACATAGGATAGTCAAATGGTCAAGAAAATATTCAATTGTGTTCGCATGTCGGTGAGACACAAGAAGTGTCTCCCTGATGCTCAAAGGCCTCACTATCGATATCGACATAGGTTCTAATAGTCGGCAAGACGATATAGTGAATGCCTCGAGTCATACCGAATCCACTGACATCCATTGCATTCCTATCAGCATCCATCTATTGGCAAGAGTCATCTCAATCGACAAGACGTTACACTGAGTCCACAAGGCTATCACTAAGACTTCGCCTAGTCACCAAGACCTCATACCGAATCCACCAACGTCACATTGAAAAGTCCTACCATTGACAAGACTATCATCTTTTTCCAAGACATCATGTCGAGCCTTCATGTGTTACTTAGAGTGCATACTATCGGCGAGACTTACCACTATTGCCAAGAGGTCATAGCGAATACATCATGTCACTCTGAGGACCATTTACTATTGGCGAGACTCTCCATCAGTCGCTGGGACTTCATACCGAGTGTTCAAGTCATACCAAACTCATCCTTCTCCAGGAGTTATACCGATGACCCCAAGTGTATCTCCATTGGTGAGACATTCACACATCGATAAGACTTCTTACCGAGGCTTCCATGTTATCCCAAAACCACTGTTCGCCAAGAGCCACCCTGACCACCACTTGACACTAACCTGTCAGAAAGAGATCAACTCGAGCAGAGTGAGATATTAATTGTCACAGTGATTATAATGTAATAGTGATAGGATCATTCAGCAAGACATCATTATTGTCTCAGTGACTAGAACTTTTTACAAGGATTCAGAACAGCTAGTCGGCCAGACATCAATAATGTCACACTTACTTTTCCCTTCAGGAGTTACATGCCAGTAAGAATTGAGGCACATATTCCAACAATCTCCCACTTGATCAAGATCTTACTGACACCTCCAAAGTATGCTAAAACTACTAAAATTCATGGGCCTTGAGGCCCATCGAACTCTTACCTACTGACATGTATGCAACTGGGGCAAATGGTATCTGGCGCATTTTCGGTATCGCTGTCGAAGAGGACGGCTGCGTCCGCCGTATCGCAGGCCACGGTGATGTGCGCATCATGTTTGCGTCAGGCGTGGGAAGTGGGACACCGCCGACACGCCAGCGCCTCACCGTAAATTAGGGGTCAGTAAACCGGTTTTGCTGGCGTCAGGTGCAAATGGTGGGGCGCAGATGTTTCGACGGGTTGGCCTGGGCGGCTGCCGCATCATTCCTCTCCTCGGTGGGACCGAAAGAGGTTTCCTGCAATCAAAGCTCGCTGCCGCGATGGCGTCAAAGATATATCCATGGGAGGTGGTTTCTGCCATCAATCATGCGCCCAGTGGGAACCACGTAACCGGATCGGTGAGGGTCTGCGCGGCGGTTCCCCTGGACCGGTTTCCGACGCTGCAAAGTATGATCAGTTCCGCTTTGGATGTCTGGCATTCTGTAACGTCTGGCAATGGCCGGGGACCATTGCGAAATTCGTGCCAGCTTGAACGTATCGTGCTGCCTATTCGTGCGTTCAAAGGGACAGCGCTGCCGAAGGCATTGAGTCGCCATCTGGGTTGGATCATTGTGCGGATGGAGTAAGCTGGCAAATGGCTTTGGTTGAACGGCCCAGATTCAACTAAGCTACTTGATTAATCTCTAAAATCTCCTCTGAATGATCAACCCGATAATACTTTATTCGCCAAAGTTTTATTCTTCATGTCCTTAGTTATTTACATTCAAAATATACCTTGCTGCACAAGATCTTTCATTTTGAACTTCATAGGCGGGGCTTAGATCGTAAATCATTAGCTTCTTATTGCTTATGAACAACATATCATCATAGAAACAATATCTGGAGACTTGATCACTTTCAACTTTGTAATATACACAGTGATCAGATTTTGATCTTACAAATCCTAATGAAAAAAAAAAAGTGTCAAACTTTTGGTGCCACATTCTAGGAGACTGTTTTAACCCATACAGAGATTTCTTCAACTTGTAAACCAGTCTTTCTTTACCTTTTTCCACAAAGTGCTCCAGCTGGGACATATAAATTTCTTCTTCAAGATCACCATGAAGAAACACTATCTTCACATCCATCTGTTCAATCTCTAAATCATATGCTACTGCAAGTGATAAAAGAAATCTAATAGATCGAGTTTAGTTATAGGAGGAAAATATTTCTCCATAATCAATTCCCTCACACATGGGAATAACCTTTTTGCAACCAGCCTTGGCACATATTTTCTACAGCGCATGTCAAACCAATTTTCTTTTTAAATACCCATTTACAGCCCACAACTTTCCTTCCTTTAGGCAATGGCACCAAACTCTAGGTATCATTCTTTTCTAATGATGCAATTTCTTCATTCATGGCTTCCAACCAAGATTTTGAATCAGACATTTTAAATGCCTCTTTCACAGTCCTAGGTTCATCAGTGCTAAAAATTAAAGCATAGGCACAAGTAGACTCTATTAAAGAAAACCCATACCTATCAGGTTGCTTTCTTTCACGAGTTGACCTCCTCACAAGCTGAGCCTGAGGTGGTTCTTCATCTTCTTCAGAACTTTCAGAGCTACTTGAGCTTTCCTCAGTATCAGGTACATTTTGATTTTTCAATTCTTCTTTATCTGGTGTCAGAGGAATTTCTACTACGTCCTTTTCATTTTTTGATTTCTTCTCTGACTGTAGATCCAATATAGAAGACTTCAGCTCATGAAAGATAACGCTTCTATTGTACAAAACCTTCTCAGTCTCAAGGTTCCAAAGCTTGTATCATTTTATGCCAGCACTATAGCAAATAAAAATACACTTTATAGCTTTGTTTTCCAACTTAGATCTTTTTTCAAATGACACATATGCATATGCCTCACAGCCAAAGACACGAATGTCTCAGAGATGGATTCTTTCCAAACCATGCTTCCAAAGGTGTCTTCTCAACAAGAGAAAATTTAGGAGAGCAATTTACCAAGCAACATGTTGTAGAGACTACTTCAGCCCCGAACTTCTCCTCCAAGCAAGCACTGCTTAGCATACTTTGTGCTCTTTCCATTACTGTCCTGTTGAACCTTTCAGCAACTCCATTTTGTTGTGGAGTGTAAGGTTTAGTCTTATGTCTTTTAATCCCATGGTCCTTACATTAACTTTCAAATTCATCCAAACAAAACTCATCGCCATTGTCAGTCCTTAAACATTTTATTTTCCTACCAGTTTGATTTTCAACAAGGTTTTTAAATTCCTTAAACTAATTGAACACTTCTGATTTACTTTTTTATAAAATATACAAATTTTCTTCTTGAATAATCATCAATAAATGACACATAGTATCTTGATTTAGACAAAGAAGGAACATTCACTGGACCAAAAATATCAAAATGAATATAATCAAGCAAACCAAAAGATTTGTGAGGACTAGAATAAAATGAAACACGGTGTTGTTTACCATATATACAATGTTCACAAAACTCGAATTCAAGGTTACAATCTTCAAGCCCTTCTACCGGGTTTTTATTTTGCAAGGTTTTTAAAGCTTTCTCACTAATGTGGCCTAGCCTATGATGCTAGAGCATAGTCTTTTCTACTTGAAGTTTAACCTCCATGGATTTCACACCATCAGGAATGTTTCTCTCTTTTCCTCCATGAGTAACTTTTTGTGATTTCTCAGAGACACTATTGCATTGAATAGCTTGTGCATACAACTTATACAAAGTACCAATTCGAGCACCCCTAGCTAGCACCATTGCACTTCTAGTCATTTTGCAGCCATTTCCAGAGAACGTGACATGCACTCCAATATCATTCAACTTACTTACAAAAAGTAAGTTACAAGCCAGACCTGGTATATGCATCACATCATTGATTCCCTTCACTCTTCCATCAGGGAATTGAATTCTGACTCTTCCATGACCAACTATTTCCAAAGATAAATCACTTGCCAAATACACCTTTCCACCATCATAGTTTTCATACTTTGTGAACCAGTCTCTATGAGATGTCATGTGGAAAGATGCTCCAAAATCAATCAGCTAGACATCATCAGATGCCCGCGTAGCCAAAGCTGCAATGAAGGCGTCTGCATCACTCCTTGCAATCCTTTCAGACATGACCAGGTTTCCCACAATTCCAGCACTTCACCTTGGACTTCTTACTAGGATACTTTGATTGCCCTTTTGATTTCGATCTAGATTTCTTGTCCTTCTTCTTTCCTTTATCCTTCGATCTACCTTTGATAGCAAGAGCCTCCTTTTCCATCTTAAAATATTTCCTTCTCATTTCTTCTGACAACAAAGAAGCAACAATGTCTTCCATCTTGAAAGTGGATGTTGTACTCCCTATAGCCATCACCAAATGATCCCAAGAATCAGGCAGAGAATATAACAGCAGCATGCAACGATCTTCATCTTCAATCTTCACACCAACAGATGTTAACTGAGCAATCAACATGTTGAAAGTATTTAAGTGATCAGCAACAAATCATCCCTCCTGCATTCTCAAAGAGTACAACTTCTTCCTCAAGAACAATTTTGTTCACCAAGGACTTGCCCTGATAAATAGATGTCAATCTTTTCCACAAGGAAGATGCAATCTTTTCTTCATGAACGTTCTAAAGAATAGAGTTTTCCAAATAGAGCCTTATCAGCCCTTTTGACTTTCTATCTACCAGGTCCCAATCCTCTTGCTTCATGTCTTGAGGTTTTGTTCCAGACACAACATTCCAAAGATCTCAGTCCACTAATAGATCTTCCATTTTAAATTTCCACAACTCAAAATTGCTACCATTGAATTTATCTATATCCATCTTTCTGGATGTGCTTGCCATCTTAATCTATAATTAAATTATCAGACCTCTACAAAACTCCCACTAAAAAAGAATTGACACAAAAAACCCAACCCACTCATAAGGATAACACAACTGGCCAGGCTCTGATACCACTTGTAAGGAAAGAAGAGGTGCGGAAGCAACTTTCCTAATGTCAAAACCATAGGGAAGAATGCAGACAATACTTTTAATTTTCAAATTACAATCCAATTAAGACACACACGAAAGATTTACAAAAATAGAAAAATACACACAGATAAATGAACAACAGATTTATGTGGGAAAACCCTTTTGGGAAAAAACCAACCACACCAAGTTGAATCTCTTTGTATTATAGTAACAAACAATTACATACAATGTAGAGATAAAACTCTCTGGTATCAGTTCAAAGTAGCTTCATTCACTGTTCAATCTCTTACAAAAATGCTCTCAACAATCTGATTATTTTCAAACTCAAAATTGATACCTTAAATCTTATCACATTTTGATTTTTATCTTCTATTCGTCCTTATCCGCCATTGCCCATCGTAGAAAGTTTCCTTTTGAGCGTTGATTTTTCCTTGCATGTAGTTCAACTCCAGCATCACAACTATTGTAAAAATCCAACTGCCAACCATTTGAATTTTGCTTCCTCTGATTGGTCCACGAGACACCACATAGGATAGTCAAACAGTCAAGAAAACATTCAATTGAGTTCACATGTCAGTGAGACACAAGAAGTGTCTCCCCGATGCTCAAAGGCCTCACTGTCGATATCGGCGTAGGTTCTAATAGTCGGCAAGATGATATAGAGAATGCCTTGAGTCATATCGAATCCACCGAAATCCATTGCATTCCTATCGGCATCCATCTATCGGTAAGAGTCGTAATCAGCAAGATGTTACACCGAGTCCATAAGGCTATCGCTAAGACTTCGCCTAGTCACTAAGACCTTATACTAAATCCACCAACATCACATCAAAAAGTCCTACCATTGGCAAGACTATCATCTTTTTCCAAGACATCACGCCGAGCCTTCATGTGTTACTCAGAGTGCATACTGTCAGCGAGACTTACCGCTATCACCAAGAGGTCATAGCAAATATATCATGTCACCTTGAGGACCATTTACTATCGGTGAGAATCTCCATCAGTCGCTGGGACTTCATACTGAGTGTTCAAGTCATACCGAACTCATCCTTCGCTAGGAGTTATACGGACAAACCCAAGTGTATCCCCATCAGCAAGACATTCACACATCGGTAAGACTTCTTATCGAGTCTTCCATGTTATCTCGAAACCACTATTCACCAAGAGTCACCCCGACCACCACTTGACACTAACCCGTCAGAAAGAGATCAACTCGGGTGGAGTGAGATATTAATTGTCAAAGCGATCATAATGTCACAACAATAGGATCATTCGACAAGACATCATTATTGTCTTGGTGACCAGAACTTTTCACAAGGATTCAGAATAGCTAGTCGGCTAAACATCAATAATGTCACACCGACTCTCCCCTTTAGGAGTTACATGCCAGTAAGAATTGAGGCACATATTCCAACATATGCAACAATTACAATGGGAAAGACAACAATAATCAGGTGCTCAGCACCCACACCGAGTCACCAAATCTAGTCTAATCAAAGCATACAACTATTCTCAATATCATTTGATTACAACACCCTTCATGAGGAAGGTCCAATAACAATATTAAAATTTACAAGCTTAGGACTCAAGGCCCTTGAATTATACATTTATAACATTTACACTAATAAGAAAGCATGAAGAGAAGGAGACATGAAATCATGAAAGGAGGAGTACAAACTCAAAGTAGATCCACCACGCCAAGATCTCTGGTCCCTCGTGGTGGTTTGCAACACCACTCAACCATGTGGAACCCATAGGTCCACCCCCTGTGATCATGGATATAGTCACACAACCCAAACACTCAAGCAAGGTTCAAGCACAAAGGTGTAGGCTTACACACACGCCAATCATAATGAATACACTTCATTCAAGATAAAGGATAGGCATCCCAATTAGGGGAAACTAACATATATGTCAATGCAACTCAATTCACACAAGGGAGAAGAGTAGAATTCATGCAACTACATAATGAATTTAATGCATTAAACATAAAGTAAGAGAACATTCCACACATGGAATACATGGCATACAAGCCTACTCACACATGGAAACCACATGCCACACACATCAATCATAAGAAGAATCAAATGAAGTATAAGCCATTACAATTGATATACCAATCAATCATAGGAGGATTTAAATGACATACAGTCCATTACACATGACATGAACATAGTATTCAAAATCAACACCAAAAGAGGAAGGAACATACATCTTCCAGGTGCTACTCAAAATAAGATCTAGATGCTAGAGTGCAAGCATAGAGAGAGTCATAATGTGTGCCCAAAGGGATGGCATCAGATAAATTTGAATCCTTTCATACAAACAAGAATGCACCACTACACAATTCCCACACTCCATAAGCAGGCATGTCTTCCCAAACATCCTCAGCCTATAAGAGCACTATAGTCATGCAGGGGTATCCAATAAACCATGTATGACCTCCATGACTCACTCTATTACCTATTCCTAGGGTTCATATCATTCTATATGAACAAGGAAATATAGTCAAACAATAATGCAACTCACAATGAAATTCACATCTGAAAATACAAGGCATTCACACTTCTTGTGACACTATTCACATTTTTACACTAAAATAGAAAATTGAGAATTTGAACAAGCAAATGGATCCAAAACAATCACATTCAAAGAATTCATAATATGAAATAATATTCTCAAAAATCCACTTTTAAGCAAAGTCCAATTTTCACAAATATCTAGGTTCCATCATTGATGAAGGTTAAAAAAGCTTAAATTTTCAAAATTCAAAAATAAAAAATGTAAGAATACCCTTTTGACCCAAAAGTTCCCATAAACATACTTTTAACATAAAAACACCAATTTGAGCCTCCAAAATTAAAATTTGGGCATTGTAACCCTGTATTTGGAAAAATTCTCAAAAATTACTCAAAATAAATTCTACACTATCAATTTGATTCAAATAAAATACATGGAAGGATCCTAACATATTACCAATGTAATTAGAATATTCAAACCATTTAAAATCAATTAAATGTGAATAAATGATAAAATACCTCCATTCTCAAGCAAGAAATTCAAATGAGAGGATGTTTGCACACAAGCAACAAGAGCACATGAGATCGCAACCATCACTTCCTTTCACCATTCCTATCCAAATGCAACTAATCCCATGCAATTTCATGCCCAATTGCTCCCACAATGAACAAATCAATTTTCCTTCAAAAAGAGGGTTTTTAAAATGAATTCTATTATCCGTTTTAAAACTCATTTTCAGATTTCACTTTTTAAAAATGCAATATTAAGTATTACCTTTTAAAATATATTATTTGATATCATTTCCTTCTTTTCCAATTTATAATTTAAACATTCAATTTATAGCATAAATCAACATTTAGTATTAAAATCACAATTTAGGTCTTTATAAGCGTAATTTAAAATTAAATAATAAAATAATGCTTATAATTTCCTAGATGAACATAATCACACAAATTATGCGATTACAGTCAAACTGAATATACATAAGCCTAATTAACCCCCCTTTTTTTAAATATTAAATTCCCCCATTTAATCATAAATTGCATTTCATATATTAAAAAAATACAAAAAAATGCAATTTAACTCAAAAGCTTAGACACTCTTCATAGGTCAACCACATAGGGGATTAAGGTTTTCTAAATGTTACCAATCATGATACATCCATGGTTTGCACTATTTAGTCAAAGACAAGTCATACTCAACAAGGTATGACAATAAGGGTTTAGGTCAAGGGTTGGCCAATGTGTTATCTCCTGTTAACCACCATCAGGGAAGGCACACTCAGACCTATGGAGTCAAGTGGAGTCGATAACTGGTACTTGTAAACATACACACATAATGGTGTACCTATGCATATACATATATACATACAAAGCACATACTACATCCTGACAACATTTAACTACCATATATATCAATTAATTGTATTAGCATAGCTAATCATTATAACCTTTCACTTAATCAACAATTTCTAATCTCATTATGATAACATTAAATATTTAGAGTACCAAATCAAAATCAAAATGCTATCTTACCCATGCTGGGGTTAGAGAGATGTTATACTTTTTCTCATTTTCTTCCCCTCTTTTTCTCTCTTCTTTTCTTTCTCTTTTTTCTCTCTTTCCTCTACATATTTTATCTCCATCTCCCTCTCCCTCTCCCTTCACTCTTACTCTTTCTTTACTCTCTTTCTCTCTCTATCTATTTTCCTCAAGTGTGCAATGGGTACACAAAAGATATTTTAAAGTTTAATTATCAACTATCCTTAATCAAATTACATGCTACCCTAACCATAACTCCCTAAGGACATGCTATCCTTGGATTGCTAGTATGAAATGATGAACTAAAAGTTAGCTTCTCTCTTGAACTCTATAACTTTTAATTTAGATTTTTAAGTTTGAAATTTATCTTATTATATAAATTAAAATAGAAATTTAAAATATAATTGTTCTACAATAATTAAAATTTTAATAAAATAAAAAATTATAATTAAATTAATTCTAATAATTTTAATTATTATTTTATAAATTCATAAAGACATAAATAATAATAATGATAATAATTTAATAATAATCAAACTTAAATCTAAATTAAAAATTAAAATATGATAAATTAAATGTAAATTCAAAATATATCAAAATTTAAACATTAATAAATAAAGTAATTTTTAAAAATTAATAATATATAATAAACTTATTAAGTTAATATATGATTAAATAAAAAATTAAAACTAATTTTTTAATTTACTAAAATTGAAATATTAATAAAATACGTAACTCAAAAAGTATAATTCATATATTACCAACAATATTAACATTAATTGAAAGATTAAATCAACATTAAAAATAGAAATTATTGTAAAATGGAAGTAAATATTGTTAAATTATTAAAAAATTAAAAGTTAAAAAAGATATTTCAAATAAAATATTAAAAAAATAAAAATAAACTATATTGCAATTGTTAAAGCTAAACTCTTTTTAAAAAAAAATAAAAAATAAAAAATTATTATAAGGTATGTGTTAGAGAGGGGTAAACTAAGCCATTTGGGGTCCCTTTAACTCTTGAATGAGTTTGTGAGCTAATTGAAACATCTATTTTCTCTCTCATTCCCTTAATAAATGTGCCATTATGAATTCCCATCATCAAAAAATTAACCCGTATTAGCCACCTATGTAATCTTTTTCGCTCATCAATGTTATGTGTGGAAGTAAATATTGTTAAATGAATTTGAGGAGTATCATTATATCCACATTTTTCAATAGGTTGGCATGTAATAATGCAACTAGATAAAATCATTTTGGTCGATGCAAGGTACTGGTAAAGCAAATATCTTATGCGTTTTTTTGTTTGCAATTGGACATTGTGTTATAGTTTCCAAAGACCCTAGATTTTTTATAGGGAAAAGCAAGAAAGTATACAATGAATGAAAAATGTCACCCTACATGGGGATTTTTAGAAAATTATAGTGTGGATAACTATGCCTTAAAAAGTTGAAAGCCATATTATTTTTTTATAAAAGAAAATCACAATGAAAAAATTTATGGAATTGTGTGTATGTGAAAGTTGCAATTGCTAGGGGTAAAAATATCTAAAAAAGGTGCAAGGAAATTTTTGAATGCATGTGCAAATTTGGGTTTCAATTTTTGTATGTTTGTAAAATATTTTGGTTAGCTTTGGTCATGTGATATGTAATAATACTCTGTTGAAACTTTTTGGTAATATTTTGCTTAGGATAATAAATGCTAGCGAGTCATTTGTTAGTATTAAGTATTGAGTTTTTATAAAAGAATTTTGTAATAAAAGCAATATATGGTATCATGTATGGTATCATGTGTATGTGAAAGTTTCAAATTGTTGGGGTAAAATTCCCTAAAAAAGGCACAAGGAAATTTTTGAATGTATGTATTAGGGTTTCCGTCTTTGTATGAATGTAAAATATTATGATTAGTTTTGGTCATGTGACAAGTTTTTGAAATCATAATTTAGCACAACAAGCTAATGATTAAAAGAATGGAAGATGAAATAAAAAAACCTTGTTTGGGGATTTTCAAATATAGTGAGAAAAAACTAGAGTCTCAAGTCTTGCTTTCCTTTTTACATTTGGGAACTTGATATCATTCATGAAACCCTAGTTTTAGGAAAGGGGGGTCAAGATAAAGAAACCTAATGTGGGGAAAAACAAAATGTTGTAGAGAGTAACCTTTAAGCCTAGAAAGTTTAAAGCCTTGTAATCCATACAAAAGGATAATAAATATTATGTTTTAATAGGGGAAAATGCCCAAAAAAACTCAAGTAGTCTATGTATGAAAGGTTTTCCCCAATGATGGGGAAGGAAAAATTGGATGATCGAATACTAGCTACATAGTAACAACATTTTATTTTAACTATAATATTTTGGTTAGGAGAATAGATGATGGTGAGTATGAAAACCTTTCCTTTGTATTTGGAGATTTTGATCAAGTGATAGGATTTGGAAATCTAAATTCAACATGCTAGGGTAAAAGTAAATGATGGAAGAACAAATATTCAATGATTTTCAATTGCAGTGATATATGTAAAGGCCAACCATTTTGTAAAGAATAATGGTTTCAATAGATTTCATAGAGGATATGAAAATCAAAGAAAACGATCCTAAGATAATAGTTGCAAAGGGTAAAATGTTCCACAAACATAACAATAAGCCATGGTGAAGGGTAGAACCCTACTCTGGGAAGAACCAAATGTGGCTTGAAGATGCAATTGTCTTCTTAAAACTAGGCATACTTGAATTTATAAAAATTGTACTAGTGACAACAATCTTGAGGTTGGAATTTTATGAAAAGAATTGAATGTTGGATTAAATAATTTTAGTTCAAGAGCCCTAGTTAAAGACACAATATATTTGATATGTCACTTGAGGTTTGAAACCAAGTACCAACAACTTCTTATGCAATACTGATTTAAGTTGACTGGGTGTCTTTATTTATCTATATGATGGGCCAATTGAGATCCTACAGGCTTAGGAGTTTGTTAATTACCACTTTTTTAGTTGTTCTAGCTTATAATACCTTTTAGGCTTTGGGTTGTTCCATTGATTGTTACTTTTTCCTTTCTATTTTTCTTATCATTTTGGAAGTGTACATTCATTCCTAGTTGTCCCTTTACCAATCCTTTATCAGAAAACTTTCCAATCCCTCCCACTTCTTAAGGTTTGAGTCCATTATAAGTTCTTTATCCTTCTTTAACGCTAAATTGGCCAAGAGATCGACTATACCATTTTCTTCTCTATAAATATGTGAAATTGTGAAATCACCCATTTCCTTAAAATATTCTCAAATCTTCAAAACCCATCTTTTTAATTACTAAAAAAGAAACATATTAAAAAGGTAAAAAGTCTATTAGTAATTTGCTGATTTATTTAATTCAACTTATATATATAAATAATTATATTTATTAAAAAAATATTATTCTTTGCATAATATCATTGTTAAAAATTAAATAATAATATTATGTTAAACTTCCATATTATATATAATAAAATCAATTATTTATTTTATATATATGATATAATAATTATTAAAGTAAATTTAAGCATATAATTTACTATTTATATAGAGACAGGAGAGGAATAAAGGAGAGAGAGAGATAAATATAACTTAAAAAATATAGAGAGGGTGAGAGAGAGAGATAAATATACAGAGGGAGAGATGGAAGGAAAAAGAAAGATTGGGAGAGAGAAACAATTAAAGAGGGGGAGATGGAGAGAGAAAGATAAAAATATAGGAAGTGATATATAGATAGATGTAGAGAGGGATATAGAGAGAGTAGAGATAGGAGAGGAGGTGAGAGAGAAAGAGATGAGAGAAGATAGAGATAGAGGAGGCAAGAGTGGTGGAATCCAAATATTAATAAACATAATAATTTAAAAAATTAATAATAAACAATAAATTTATTAAGTTAAAAAATGATTAAATATAAATCTAATATTATATTTTTGATTTATTAAAATTGAAATATTAATAAAATATGTAACTCAAAATATAATTAATATATTACCAATAATTTGACATTAATTGAAAGATAAACTTAATATTAGAAGAAAAAAAATTATTATAAAATAAGGTAAATATAGTTAAATAAATTAAATTTTAAAAATTAAAACCAAATAAATTATTAAAAATAAAACTAAACTATAAATTTAAATTGTTAAAAGGTAAATTTTAACCTGTACATTAAAAATTATAAGTAACACCCAAAAAAGTTTAAGAAAATTAAATCTATCAAAATGATGAAAAGTTTATTAATAATTTATTGATTTATTTAATTCGAAGTTTTTGTTTTCCTTTGGTAAATGCTACCTTGGGGCAACTCCCTTTATATTAAAACCAAAAACGATTTCGCATGGATAGTAAAAAAGCAGTTGCAGAGTATTTTTCTTTGAATTTCGCAGCCAGATCTAAACAAATTTCATTAGAATTTTGTGCAATGGGCTAATCAGAATCCTATCACATTTCCGCTCAAATGCTTGTTTGATAGCATCATATTTACAACTATAATATCAATATATAAATTGCAACGTAAAATTAGAAATTTCTCTTCTAAGTTTCCCTTCCCCCAAAAGGGAGCTTTCTTTATCAAAATGTACACATGCAAGCAAATGCACCATTAAAATTTACAGCCTGACAAAACTTCAACTGCAATGAGTGTTTGATTGACAAAAATAACTATATTTCTAGCATGGTGGTCCATTATCCTATTTTATGGAAATCAACAATTCTTGAGCATTTACAATTGGAACGCCAAAACCATTAATTCTCTGGTTCCTGCAGCAGCTTGCAACCCCAATCAAACGGTAGGTTCAAGTCGATATAATTTTTGTTGCAGCAATCTATCCAAATTTTGTAAATACCTTCCCAATCAGCAAAAGGGAGGGTTTCGACCACATTACTCACTCCCCTGCAAAGCTGGGTCTTCAACGCATCATCCTGCTTGATGTCGCCATTAAATGAAGTGTGAATCAATTGTCCCATTACTGGTAACCATGTTGTAAGAAAACCAACACGAAGTTTTCGTTCAACAATTATCTTCCCGTTTGCCAGAGCCTCCAAACACCCAAACAGAATAGGCCTCATAGTTTCTCTGTACATTCCAATGGATCGTGTTATGTCACCAGGTTTCAGTTCCTCACATAATATCTTCACTGCCGCTTCCATGGTCGCCCCATCACAGCGTTCAATTAGAGTAAACAGCCACAGCAGGCCAACATAAGTAAGCTTCTCATTTCCCCACCATTTTACCTTATTAGAGGACTCAGAGATCGCAATGTTAGCTTTAAACTCCTCTAAAACAATACGCCTGCACATATCTGCAATGCCTGAAGATGCATCTCCCTGCAAATTGTCTACAATAAATGTACCTACTGTTTTTCGAATATTTGGTTGTTTATCATGGGCAGGGTCTTCATTGGAAACGAAAGAGATCATTGCTCTGATAGTCTCTCCGACAAAATCTAAATAGTTATTGCTCTGTTTATTCAGCCTTGCATTCAAATCGGGCAATACGCTCAAAGTCCGAGAGGACAGAAGATTTCTAATTTTAAACTCTTCCTCAGAATTCCAACGAACAGCCTCCAAATATCTCATGCAATGCTGCATAAGCTTATCCACTAACAATTCCGAAGCAACTGACAGAATTCCCAGGCATTCATCCACATCGGAAAAACGAACAGCAGAAGAAGAATACATAATTTCAATGCATTTCAAATAGTTTTCAAAGGATTGAGAAGTGGTTACCTCAATTTTGAATGGTCGGATATGTGAACACCAACGATCTGATAACAAAGTCTTAAAAAAATCCGAATTTCGAAGTATTTCAGAATGAAGATGAAGGGGGTTTCCCTCGTACTCTTCTTTGTTCGGGCCAATTATTCGTAATTCTACATCGGCAGAGTTCGTGACCCCAAATTGATGCCGCTGCTTCGCCCTTGCACAACCATTCAAATACATTGTTTGCTTGACGCACAATTTGCTCATTAGCTTTTGAATCCATGCCCTTCCCATCGCATAAAATTATGACATTGTTATTAAGAAAACATTGATAACTATATAATGGTTAGCAGGATCACCGACTGTGCTAACCGCCTCTTCTCCACCGCCTTAATCATGAGCTCATTAGTGTTTACAAATGTCATTCTTATTCTTATCTCACAATTAAGTAATCATTATCGTAAAAATCTAACAACAGAGATTCCATTAGTTAGCTTATACTAAGCAAGTTGTTAACTGTTGAAGATGCATAACAGTGCATGTTGTTGGCTGCAATTGCATGTTGGAAACAGCAGTCTTATATTGTTAATTGCAACAGTTGCATGTTGGAAACAACAGTCATATTGTTAACTTTGCTAACACCCCTCTTAAGTCTACAACTAGCAATCTTATCTAGAAAAATATTAAAATAGAATATTCTACACTAACATTTATCATTCCTATCCCTATCTCACTGCTTGTTTCATCTACTATTTACCGCCAAAGTATTGCACTACAGATTGACGAGGAAAAAATAGAAAAACACAAGATAACTGGCACTGTCTTTTGATTGTTTCTCTTTTTAACTGCCATTAACGTTCAGAATGGATAAGGATGCAGCTTTTTCTGATTATATTCACGCAGATGTGAACTGCGCATCGATAATAAATTGGGCGCCAGACTATAGAATTGCAGATTAATCCACAATACCCAAATATCGCCCCATCATAGTCATCGATATTAAGCCATATCGATTCACTTTTTTTTTCTCTTTATATTTTATAGCCCATCAAACAAATTTAATAAGATTTTGTATTTCATGGACATGCAGAACACTTGGTGAAGTAAATTCCACTGCCATGTTAATTTTAGCTTTTAAATTTAGGTTTATGTCTATCATTTATGCCGAAGGTATATCTTATTTGAAGAAGAAAAAGTTAATTTTGCCCATCAATGGTTGGTATCAATCTGCTGGCCATTAAACGAATCTCAGCCGTTCATCATTTTTCACACTTTTTTCCCCACTGCTTTTGAGCTTTTAAATTTAGGTTTATGTCTATCATTTACATTGAAGGCACATCTTATTTAGGAAGATAAAGTTAATTTTTGTAGATCAATGGTTGGTATCAATCTGCTGACCATTAAACGAATCTCAACTGTTCATTTTTCACAAACGAATCTCAACTGTTCATAATTTTTCACACTTTTTTTTTCCCCATTACGCTTTTCCCGACCGGAAAATTTAAAATATTTTTTTAAAACCGGAGGCTTTATTAGAAGCATACATTAGGTGCTGCCCAAACAGGAAGTAATCCTGCTGCAGCAATGCCGCAAGTCCACACAGTTTAATTTCCATTTTATGAAATTACTGGTCTAATAATGAACGCATTTAGGTTTTAACATTACCACATTTTGTTTTATTTTTTTTATTTTTAAATAATTCTATTCATTTATTTGAAAGAGTTATTTAATATATTTAAATTAGCATAAATAAAAACTTTCTTTAGTTAAAAAATTTGATTATATTTTGACTTACAATTCAACTTATATTTTAGTTAATATAATATTAGATTTATAATTTTTTAAGGTAAAATTATATATATATATATATATATATATATATAATTTGATTTATAAGTTTATTGTATGAAATGTGGATTATATTTTAATAATAAAAAATATATATATGTAATTTAATTATACCTATTATTATATATTATATTTTAAAATAAAACTATTAATTACATAAAATGATTAAAATAGTTTTATATATTACAAAAATAGATCAAAATTTATCTTAATTAACTTTTCACACTTCTTGGATGTACCCATTGCACACTAAGGTGCAATTGCTAGTATTTAACTTTATTCTGATCGCAATCTCTCATTTTGGATTAATGAATGAATTTTAGATTTTCCCAATTGAAAATGAAGGCCAGATTATTGATTTTTTTAATTTTTATTTTAATTTCATTTTTGTTTTACAGTAAAATAAGGCTTTCTTTTTTAAGATTGAAATGTTTGAAAGTCATGTCTAGGTCTTTTAAAATTATGTTAGAAAGATTCTACACCTTTCAAGGGTTTTGAGAAGATCAAAGTGTCTGAAAATCAACTCTAGATATTTCATTTGTTTATTTCATAAGTTGTCTATCCAGTTATGGTAAAATAAGGTCTTTGGGAAGATCATAATGCCTAGAACTTAATTCTAGATCTTTGTATGTTAATTTTCAGAAAGTGTTACTACTTTCAGTGAAATAAGAATTTTGAGAAGATCAAAGTTCTTGAATTTGAAAAAAAAATTAAAATATTTTTTTTTTAGGGAAGATCAAAGATATTGTAAATTAAAATCCCATATCGATAAGTAGGAGGTATTTTCCACATAGTGTTAAATTGTGATATTGCTAGTAGGATTCAACCATGTAGTTTTATGAGTCAAACTCATTGACCTGTGTTTCATGGGTAGTGATTCACAATAACCCATCTCTCATGATAATGAATGGTCCACTTGGCACTCATTACATCTAGGTGATGCTCACAAAGGTGAAGCATCGGGCCTTCCTGAGATCCTCTAATCCCAGTACTACTCTAGTTCCAATGCATTTAACCACAAAGTTTTCCCCAAAGTGAAACCTACTTAGCTTGCTACACCATTTGCAAAACCTTTAGCAAGACCTTTAGCAAGTGTTGTGTCTTATGAACCACTCATTATAGAGCCCCTTTAGCTCATCACTTGATAAGTAGGAGGTAGTTTCCATAGCATGTTAAATTTTGATATTGCTATCAAGATTCAACCGTGTAGTTTTATGGGTCAAACTCATTGACCCATGTTTCATGAGTAGTGGTTCATAATAACCCATCTCTCATGATAATGAATATTCTACTTGGCACTCATTGCATCTAGGTGATGTTCACAATGATGCTCACAAAGGTGAAGCACCGAGCCTTCCTGGGAGGTCACCCATCCCTGTACTACTCTAGCTCTAACACGCTTAACCATAGAGTTTTCCCTAAGGTGAAGCCCACTTAGCTTACAACCCCATTTGCAAAACCTTCAACAAGTGTTGCACCTTATGAACCATTCATTATAGAGCCCCTTTAGCTCAGCAATTGATAAGTAGGAGGTAGTATCCACAACATGTTAAATTGTGATATTGCTATCATGATTCAACTATGTAGTTTTATAGTCAAACTCATTGACCCATGTTTCATGAGTAGTGGTTCACAATAACCCATCTCTCATGATATTGAATGGTCCACTTGGCACTCATTGCATCTAGGTGATGCTCACAAAGGTGAAGCACCGAGCCTTCCTAGGAGGTAGTTTCCACAATGAGCTAAAGGGGCTCTATAATGAATGGTACATAAGGCACAACACTTGTTGAAAGGTTTACAAATAGGGTTGCAAGCTAAGTGGGCTTCACCTTGGGGAAAATTTGTGGTTAAGTGTGCTGAAGCTGGAGTAGTACTAGGATGGGTGACCTCTCAGGAAGGCCTGGTGCTTCACCTCTAAGAGCATCACCTAGAGACAATGAGTGCTGATTGGACCATTCATTATCATGAGAGATGGTATATTGTGAACCACTACTCATGAAAGATGGTTCAATGAGTTTGACATGTAAAACTACACAATTGAATCTTGATAGCAATATCACAATTTAACATGTTGTGGATACTACCTCCTACTTATCAATTCATGAGCTAAATGGGCTCTATAATGAATGATTCATAAGGCACAACACTTGCTGAAGTTTTTGGAAATGGGATTGCAAGCCAAGTTGGATTCACCTTGGGGAAAACTCTGTGGTTAAGTGTGTTGGAGCTAGAGTAGTACTAGGATAGGTGACCTCCCAAGAAAGCTCGATGATTCACCTTTGTGAGCATCACTTAGATGCAATGACTTCCAAGTGGACCATTCATTATCATGAGAGATGGGCTATTATGAACCACTACTCATGAAACATGGGTCAATGAGTTTTACTTGTAAAACTACACGGTTGAATCTTGGTAGCAATATCATAATTCCAGATCTTTCAATTTTCATTCAAATTCAATCTTTGTCCCTCTCACCATTGTTGTACAATAAATTAAAGATTTTAGAAAGTTCACAGTGGCTTAAAAATTTGTGCAAGAGCTCTTTTTGATGAATCTCTTGATATGCAAGGGCTATGGCTAGTTTATTGTACCAAAAATATTGGTAAAAACATGGCAAGTTTTGAACGGACTAAAGTCAGTTTTTTTAGTACAAAGTTTTCTAAGTTTCAATTATGTGAACAACATATATATTTTTTCAGTTTTGATTCAATGACCTCTTAATGGAGACAAGGAACTAAGGTTGTGTGGCACATAGTTAGGTTTGTTGGTTTCCTTGAGGTATGTTGTTGGGATAGTGCAAGTCTTGGGTTTTAATTATATGTTTAGTTACTAAAATCTATTAGTAAATAACTAATTAATTACTAAGTTCAATTGATTAATACTAGGACTTAATATTTTATGGTTATAAGTTCTCAATAATTGGTTTTTAATATTCATTTATCTAGTAATGCCTATAAAGCTATTAGCAAAATTAAATATGAATTTTATAAATGAGAGTTGCATTTATTTGTCAACTTCATTTGGTTCATGTATATTAAGAAATTTGTTTTTTTTGCAAAAGAGTTACAAATTTCAATTTATTAATTAATTAATTTTATTATTATTTGTAGGCATCTGAAAGTTAGTTCCAAGCTGAGCATAGTGGTGCAGGTCGTTTCTTCATATTGCACACGAGAAATTAGGTAGATTTGTTTGGAGTGAGTGTTTCTTCTTCAATCTTTAAACTACATTAAATTTTGTGTACTAACTCCATTTTTGGTGTTCGTTTCCAAAAATTATAAAAATTATATAAGGAATCTAGTGGTTTGGTTAATTTTTTAGTTTGATGTCTTACTTTGAATTTTTTTAATTGAACATTTAATGCAACTTCATTTGCCATCAAAGTGTGATACATTCCAAAAAAAATCATTATCCTGATCCAAAGATTAAAAAAAAACAAAAAACTTCTAACTTTGTGGTTTTGTAGGGTGATTGTTTAGAAGAAAATTTTATAGACATTTTTTCTCTATTTGATTTCTTTGTTTATGTGTCTTTTCAAGCAATCACTTTAAGTAAATAAAATTATTCATACACATTTCAATTTGGTTAATTAAAGAACCACTATATTTTAATCCTAAAGGAGTGTGTGTGTGTGTGTGTACTCTTCTCTTGCATGCTTGCATGATCTTGAGAATTAGAAACACCTCTTCTTCCTTTTTATTTTTAGGAGCTCTTCTTGGGGATTTCATTGCCCCAAGGGATGACCTCAACCACATTTTTTGACAGGGTATAGAAATGGGGGGGAGTGAAATTTCTACCTCAAAAAGGAGTCATCGTCATGTCTAGAAAAGCCTCGAGACCCTCAATCCACCAAGACTTGTGAGATGAAGAGACTAGGAGAGGCCCTCCTAATCTCATTCATGTAGACAAGCCATTAGTTCATGGATTTCCCCTAGAGAGCTTTAAAATAGAAGCCTAAGACCTTTAGTCATCTTCTAGTGTGATGCAATGGATGTGGATTTTACCCTAAAGTTACTCACCATGTACCATCATTTGTTAAAATAGGATCTATTCTTGGCTAGAAGGCCTTGACCTTTCAAGGTAAGGGGTGTATAGGTGGAACATGACCTTGCATACCCTAGCTATCACTTGAAAAATTTATTAGCTTTATTTGTGGGCCCACACTAGAAGTCACTCCCACTTGAATAATTTTAGGTAACTATTGTTGTGTATTTTTTGCTTGTCATGTTAGATTAGAACCTCCCTACTATAATTCAAATGGGGAATTTATCCTTTTAGCCATATAATTTTTAATCTATTATCTTCTTTTTAGCACACAAGTATTCAAAAAAATTAAAATCTAAAAACATTCAAATACTCCAAAAATAGCAAGTCTTCACTTTGTTTTCTCAAATTAAGATTATCTTATTAATATTCAAGTGTCCCTCATCTCCAAGATAGGTTTTACTTTCCTATAGAATCATCCCCTAACACCCATGTATCTACTAGTCAAAATAGTCTCCTTATTAAAATCATATATAAATTTAACCCATTTTGACATAGGCCTTAGCCATGTTTAGTACATCATTAGGGTTTATTCATCAACCTAGGCATCCATCACCATTAATAACTTGTTAATATCCCTTTTCATACCATAACCTGAACACATCTTTGTAGGCATCCATATCCTAGGTTTGATCACCATCCATATTGTTGTCATCATTTTGTACTACCATAAATTCATCACATCTTCATAGAAATCCATATCCTAGGTTATATAATCACTTCCACCATCATAACATCCTATTTCAACATCCTTATGCATATCCAATATTCTTCTATCCACAAATTAGGTTGATACCTCCATAAGCATTTATCTCCTAGGTTTAGATTATCAATATAGTATCCATAGTCACATAATATCTTCATAGACATTCATATCCTAGGTTATATAATCACTTACAAAATCATAAAATCCTCATACACATTCATTATCTTCTCTATTCTCCCTATACATTCATAATATCTTCATAGACATTCATATCCTAGGTTAGACTATCGTCTCTACTCTCCCTCATAACATCCATAGTCTAAATATCATCCTCAAATACATCCACATTCTAGGTTTGATCATCACTTACATTATCCCATACACATCCATTATCTTTGGTTTGGACCATCATTTATGTCCATCATATAGCATCATCTTCGATTAGACAATCACTTGTACATTTATATCATATCTTCTTATCATACCATATGCATCCTTTATCCTAGGTTTACAACATCATCTCTATCTATATCATAACATTGTCTTGTCCAAATATCACACATTACATACATAGATTAACAATAGATCACATTGCTCCTAACCACATATTATGTTCAACCCCACCATTTACATCAATAGCATAGCCTCATATCCTACTACCATCATATCCCACAAAAAATTCCTACTATATCAACACATTTAATAAAAAAATATTTACATACAAACATCAAAAATCATTATTTATCTTTAATAGCTAAATGTTATCCAAAAAACCAAAAAATAAATAAAAAAATAAAAGACCAAAATTATAAAATCTAAAAACTAATAAAAATTTAGAGTTCTTAGGTTCATGCCACTCATTAGTAGATCATAAGAAAAGAAAAGAAAGGAACAAAATATTGTAGATTCACATGCAACTACTCAGTATAGCCAAGGTGAGGATTTACAAGTCCACCTTAGTGTTGATATAAAGAAGACATGGTAAACCAACCCAAATATTCTCCTATATTTGTTGAGTTTATGAAGTTGACCTTACTCAAACATATCTACATTACCTTACAAGTTTGGATAGAACACGTGTTACCCCTTGTTTCTAAGTTACTAGATTACTTTTACGTTTATGAGTAAAAATGATTTTAAATGCAAGATTATGTTTTGATGGCATTCTATTGATGAATGAAATATATATGAATATGCATTATGATGAAACTAATTTTAAATGCTTTAATGATTCTTTATGTTGAATTTGTATTTTTTTATAATTTTATATTTTTTTATATATTTTTATTTAATAAGTTCATCAAAAATATTTAAAAATATTAAAGCATTAGTATTTAACATTAAATTATACAATTACTATTTTAATATGCAATTATATATCATTGATATTTCAACATTAAATTATATTATTTAAAAATAAAATACTAAATTATTAATAAATAAATAAGATAATATTATAATATTACAATTTTTATTATGATATAACATTTTTATTATTATTGAGACACTAATTTTAACATTTAAATAATTTTTAAGCTATTCACATTTAGAAAAAATTTAAGCTATTCATAGCTTTTTAGCTAATAAAGGGAAAATAAATAGGCTTTATTAATTGGTGACGGTCATATATAGAAAGTAATTACATAAATCTTGGTTAGTCACATCTCTTTTCAAAAAAATTATAGTTAGAAACAAGACGACGCCTTTTCAATACAAATTTGATACATGATATGAGCATAGAGGAATTTTTTGAAAGGATTTTCAAATATGTGAGGTGTAGTCCTCTTGTATTTGTTGTGACATATTCTTACATAGATAGACTAATTTATTACCAACATGCTTCTTATTACCAATGTCATGAAAATGCCAAGTTTCTTGATGATGTGTAAGTATTTGGTAGGTTCTAGGGTTTTAAGGGTTTTAAGTTTAGGTGTTTATTTTTTATTTTATTTTTCATTTTGTTGCAAATACCGAAATTGATATTATGTAAGGCAAGGAAATGTAAAATGGAATGTGTTAGATTAAAATATTTCCAATCTGTGAAAGCTCACTTGAGATGCAATTGATAATGACAATGGTTTGACATATATAGAAGAAAACTAACAAGCATTATTGGTGTTGGCCAAAAATCAGTAATTGTAAATATTCCCTCTCTTCACCATTGAAGGGTATTTTGTTAGAGTTTAATTTCACTCTATAAAATATGTAGATTTAATTCATTTCTTCTTGAGGAATCCACTATGTGGCACAATAATAATTGAGGAATGTAGATAAATAATCAAATCATTTATCCTTGCCTAATAAACAATGGTGAATATTGAATGTGTATTTATATCTATTTAGGAAGTTTTTTTTTTTGGTCAATAATAAGTGTTTTTGTACTACTGTAAAAAAAAAAAATTACATCACCATTTTCAATTTGCTTCTCATCCAAAAAACCCCAACTTCTGCAAATATTAGATCAAACAACACTTAAATATGTAGAGCATATCAAAATACCCATGTTCCTAGATTGAAACTACTACAAAAAATGCTTGTTCCCAAATTGACGCTACTACAAATAAACAACTACCTAGACTACGTTCCACTACATCTGATATAAACCTAACCTTATCTAGCTCAGTTCCTCCTACATCTTTACATGGATATAAATAGTAATATATAAAAAATTAAACTTATAACAGAAGGACATAAAATTCCATTTTCCTCAATTAACACTACCCTGTTCCACCATTGTCGTGACTTCCTTTAGGTTTTGCTTCTTCTAGCACTTTCACTTCTTCTTCGATCCATGCTTTGCTTTCCCCACGTTCTTCTCCTCACTCTACAATTCTGGTTTCGCCCGCTCAATTACCTCCTCTAGCTCCATTAACTCAATGAAGATTTTGAGAGCCTGCCACCCCAGATGAGCTTACTCCCTACATCTTGACTTATATTTTCCTTCTGGCCACTAGATGAAATACATATATCCTCTTGACCGAAAGATTTCTACTATATCTTCGTCCACTATCCCTTCGCTGATGTTTATCCCAACCCTAGGGACTGAACACTCTAGAATAGATTCCATGCCACCCAGGAAGTCCTCATGAACAATTAACTCCATCACCTTGTGGACTGTTTCAACTTTTTCACCCAAATCCAATCCCCATGTTGCAATCAAATCATAGACATCCATATTTTTTCTATATCTATGCCATAGGTTTTTGAAATCCCTTCCTAAAATCATTTTTATGCATTGCCTCAATTTACCATCCTCCACAAGAAATAAACCCATTAGTCAAAGCCAAGACTACCTCCGCTTTGTTGTTTTTCCTTCCTCACCACTCACACCACAAATGCTTGCCAATTTCTACTCCAAAACCAAGGGTTGGGTAGTAAAAAAATCTTGGAGTTCCCACTTCAATTGAATGCTACTTGTACTATGGAGCCACCAATTTCCTTCCCTACATTTCTCCCGTCATGTTCAACCTTCCTTAGACTACCTTCATTTGCATTCAATAAATACAATGTCCTCACTGACGATGCCAATTAATCTGCTAAATCTAATTCTCTAAAGTCCTCCAACACCAAATCCTTGATCTCTTTAAAGGTTAAAGCCCATTTGGATAATATGTTAGCTTCCATATTGTTGATTCTTCTTATATGGCTCACAAAAAAATTAGCACATGTTGCTAACTCTTCCCTAATCTTTTTAATAACATTCTGAAGATGCCATGCACTTATAGTTCCTTTTAACACCACTTGAATTATAATTAATGAGTCCCCCTCCAAATGAATCTTAGACACTCCTAATTGTTTTCCACATCTAATTGCCAGAAGAGGTATTGTTGCTTCAACTTCATTATTCGTTCCATCCATTAATTTCTTTGCCCCTAGAGCTACAACATTCCCCTTCCAATCCCTGATTATAAAACATGCCCCTGATGGGGGCCGAGTTCCCCTTTGAAGCTCCATCAAAGTTTAACTTCCACCAACCTTCCTAAGGTTTATCCCATTTCACTTCCATACATTCCTTTGAAGTTGGATTAGCCCAACCCAACCCCTTAATGGGCCTGAAGTGAATACCAAGCCATTGCTCCTGGATTTACTTATTCTCCATGGTGAAAGGAACTCGCGGATTAAAATGTTGTGAGGCTACCACTCCCACTATTTCTTCAATGGCATGATTTATTCTCCATTTTAGTCTCTCCAAATTCTCTTCTTTGCCAAGAAATATTCTTCTATTTCTTTCTTTCCAAAGCTCCCACACTAACAAGGATGGACTTACTTTCCATATACATGAGAAAACTGTCTTTTTCCTATAAGTTGGCCAGCCTAAAAACACCTTCTTTAGTGTATTTGGGGTAGTACTTTGCCAACCCAAGAATCTCCTTAGCATCTCCCAACATTTTATTGTTGAATTACAGTGCAAGAGTAAATGATCATTGATTTCTTTGGCTCCTACACACATTACACACTTTGTCGGTCCACAAAAACCCTTGAACATTTCTTGCATTCTCCTGTTAGGATGCAACCCCTAGTTGCCAGCCATGCAAAGGCACCTATCTTAGGTAGACATTCTTTCCCCCCAAAAAAACTTGTCAGCCAATTCGCTAACCCTGCCTTTGTGACTAGAAACTGATATCCTAATTTCATTGAATACTTCCCATCCATAGATCCACACCACACCACCTTATCCTCCTTATTAGATCTCAATATTTTCCTAGATTTAAATATTTCCAGCATAACATCCCTCTGATGATATGGTAAACCCACATCCTGGAGGGATTTCCATTCCCAGTCACCTCCAATGGCATCCCCCCTATACACCAAGTAATCAGACACCATTTCTCCCCAATGTTGTGTGAACCAATGCCTTAAATCCTACATACTTTCATTCTCCTTCAAAAAGTCTCCCTGGGAGTCTTCCCATAATTTTTCTTTTAACCCATTTTTGATCTACCATGTGATGTGGTCTACAATGACCGGTCAACAAGAAATCACAAAGTTCCAGATTATCGAACCAACAAGGGGATTTCTCATAGTGAAAATTCTACCGCTCTCCATCAAATCCAAGTACTTCGCTTTAAGAATCCAGACCCATAATTGAGAGGGTTGTGAATAAATATTCCATGCTAGTTTTTCTCCCAAGGCTTTGTTCAAAAGACTCTAATCACGCAGCCCTGCTCCACCTTTCCCTTTCACCAAATAGATTTTTTCCCACAGTAGCAATGGAATTTTGTCTTGTTTTGAGGCTCCATTCCAAAAACAATTCCTCATTCTCTGGCCTATAACCCTTACAATCTTCTTAGGAATTTTAAGACACATCATGGAAAAAATAGGAATAGCTAAGATAACTGATTTTAACATTAAAATTCTACCTGTTGAGGTTAGCCATTCGCTTTTCCATCCATCCATGCGCTTCAAGCAACAATCAACTAAATCCTTCCAAATATATGGTTTGCTTGCTCCCCAAAACAAGGGAATGCCTAGATACCTTCCTAGAAGGGAGCATGTCTTCATTCCCAAAATGGAACAGATTTCCCTTTTTTTTTACAGTAGGTGTTAAAGAAGAAGATTTCATATTTCTTCCAGTTAATACACTGTACCGAAGCTTTGTTGTATTTATCTAGAGTGTTTTTCATCAACTGAGCTTCCCTAAGGGAGGAATCTCCCATTAGTAAAGTGTCATCTACAAATTGCAAATGACACAAAGGGTTTACGCCTTTAGCAACCCTAACACCCTTCCACCCCCCCTTCCTCTATCTTTTTAGTGATTAACCTACCTAGTGCCAACCATAATTATAAACAAGAAGGGGGAGATAGGATCTCCTTGTCTAATTCCTTTTTCAGAATCAAAAAAACCTTGAGGGCTACCATTAAGTAAACCTGGGAAATAGGGAGTATTTATGCAACTCTCCACCCATTTGTCCCATACTTCATTGAAACCAAAAATGTGTAGGACCTTTAAAGGAAAATTTTGTTCACTTCATCATAAGCCCTCTAGATATCTAACTTTACCAACATTTTTTCCATTCTAGCTAATTGGATAGAATGAACCACCTCATGTGCAATGATAATACCTTCATAAATGGAATGATTTGGGGAGAATCCACTTTGTTCCAAGGAAATCATTGTATCTAGAACTTCCTTCAATTTTCTCGCCATCACTTTCAATATTACCTTATACACCGTATTGCATAAAGAAATATGTCTAAAATCATTGAAGGATAGAACTTTTTTCTTGGGGACCAAAGCAACGAAGGTGTTATTAAAGTCTTTGAGCACAAAACCCCCTCTTCTAGATTCCTCTACCACTTCCCATAGTTTGTGAGCCACAACATCCCTTAGTTTCTAAAAGAAAAGTGTCAAAAATACATCCATACTAGGGGCTTTGTCCCCTCCAATACTAAACAAAGCAGCTTTAACTTTTTCCACAGTGACTTCTTTTGTGAGTGCAATATTCTGAGCTTCTGATACACATTTAGGAATTACTTCCACCATTTCATCTTCCTACGAGACATCAGTTTGACTAAAATGAAAGGCTTTAGATAAATGACTTACAACTTCCTTACAAATGGCTTCCTTCTCTATGAGATTTGAACCCTACTTATCTTGTATCAAAAAAACCTTATTACTAGATCTCATGACCTTGACTGCATTATGGAAAAATTTCAAATTTCTATCACACTCCTTTAGCCAAGTCTCTCTTGATTTCTACCTCCAAAAACATTATTTGCGAGCTAGAACCTCTGCATATTATTTATTAAGCTCCTTTTTAGTTTGAAAATCATCCTCACTCAAACCTTCTTCAATTACTTTTGTGTGTAGCATTCCTAGTTCACGTTCAAGATAGATTATTTTGAGAAAATATTTTTAAAAACTTCCCTATTCCACTTCTTTAACTGCTCCTTTATATATTGCAGAGTTTTGAACAAAAAAATGCTTTATTTCCCCTCCTTAGTGGTGCATTAACCCACCATCCTGTAACCAGCTCCAAAAACCCCCTTCTTGTAACTACATTTTCTCAAATTTGAAAGAAGTAAGGGTTAGGAGCTTCCCCCTCTTGAATACGCACATGGATCAGATAGTGGTCTAACCCTATTATTGAGAGAATCTTAGCTTGAAGGGCCCACTTGTAATTTTCCCAATTGCCTGCAATAAAGAACCTATCTAGCTTTTCTGCAATGTTTAAAAAACCAGACCTTCTGTTAGTCCAAGTATAGTCCCTATTTTTAAATTGGATTTCAAATAGGCCATTATTAGTTACAAAGTCATTGAAATCTTTTTGTTTTCGATTCGACCAGCCAAGATCCCCACATTTGTCTAATGACTGGAGGATTGCATTGAAATCTCCACCTAATAGAAACAATATGTCTCCATTAGCAGATAACACCTCTGAGATCTCCCTCCAAATTCTTCTCATTTCTGAGATATTATTTAGTCCATACACATTTATCAAGGAGAAACTTGTGAAAAGCTGCTTAGAAATAATGTTTACCCACTGCCAATATTTTTCAAACCTGAGAACCTAAACTTCCATCACAACCTCTTTATAGATAATTCCTAGACCACCCAAGGCCCCTGTAGCTTCCACTAATAAACATTTCCAGAAACTCATACATTTTCCAAATGATTCAACATTAGACCCACTTAATTTTAACTCTTTCAACATAACTAAATTTGGTCTCACTTGATCAAGACATCACTTGATTAACTCAATCTTGTCAGGGGCATTGCAGCCCCTGACATTCCATGAAAGGATCTTCATTCCTCCTAGGAAAAGGCATAGCCTTTTCCTAATCTCAATTATTTTTGGCATGTTGTACTTACAACAATTTCCATTTTGACCCTAATTGGTTTGGGGCCTCTTTTTTCTTCCCGCCAAGCTTTACCTTACACTATTTTGTAGAAGTTTTCTCTAGAGTTCTTTTGTCTTTTATCCCCACCTCAGAGGTTAAACCAAAACATCACCACCAACCTCTTCCTCTTCTGACAAAATTTCCAAGTCCAAATCTTCAAAAGGGCTTCCTTCTTCTCTTTGTTCTTCAAGAGAACTTTCCAAATTTCTTATGGGAGAAATTTGTATATCCTTAAATATAGGCTCCTTTGTTTCAAAGTTTACATTAAAATCCTCTATGATGAAGTGTTCTACCTGAGGTGACTTTATGGGAGAATGCCTACTTTCTACCACCTCTTCTCCAAGTTTCTCCTTTCTCAATTCATATATGAGGTATCTCATTGCACTATTCCTTTTCATTGAATAGTTGGAGGGGCTTTCCATTGTTGGGGCTATTATTGCATTTGCAAGTGTTTGATCGACCTTCCTTGGCTCACCATCTAGAGCTAAGCTCCTAGTTTCTTGGGGCTCGGTTCCCCTGAGCTCTTCCCCTAGAACAACTGTATCACAATCTCCTAACTCAAAAGCTTCCTCCTGATTTAGTTCCCTCCCTAACTATGCTTTCATCAAATCATTTTCATGGAGCTCTTTGGTCTCTGAATCCTCTGACCTTTCCAAATTTAACGCTCTAACTCCTAACTTTCTCTCTTGTCTTTCCACTTTTTGAGAGTTAGTCCACAAGTCTAAGACCAGATCATACTTACTCTGACCCCAATCATCCTCAACCCATTGATCTCATCTCCTCAACATTGCTTCCAGAAAACTACTATCTTCCATTTGAAATTCACTTTCCTTAAACATTAACATGTTTGTTAGGGCATTTTTCTTTAAATCCTTTCCTTTCTTTAACAAATTACATTCCCCTACAAGGTGTCCCACCCCTTTATAGCCAGTACACATCTCAACCAACTCTTCCACCTCAATCATTTGCTTCCAAGTTCCCTCACATGATTTTAGTTCTACCATTGTTGGAAGAGGGTGTATCACCTGCCATAAAATACAAATGCGGGCATACATACTAAAGTCCTTGTTGGCTATGGCTTCATCTCCTTTAATGAAAGTGCCTAGCTTGTTGCCAATCAACTTAAGGGTTTCAATGTCCCAATATTCATGGGGAAAGTTATACAACCTAATCCAAATTGGGACCTTTGATATAGATTCCACTTTAGGGTTAAAATTTGGAGTTCAATCTTTCAAATAAAACCCTTTTCATCCCATTAAGAAAGGCCCACTATTCAAAATCCATTCCTTGTCTACAGGAGTTAGGAAAATGACCAGGTAAAATCCATTTGGGAGTTCTTTTAGGATAGTAGCCTCCCCCCAATGCTCATTAACCCATTTTCTCACCTGACTAAAAGTTGGCCATGGACCACTCAATTTCATGAAAAGGGATTTCTCCTTTAACTAACTTACTGACTCAATCCAAGCATGACCATCTACCATTAAGGAAACCACCATAGTGTGTTCTAGGGTAGGATTTACCTATTCCAATGACACTAGGTCGCCTTGTCATTTTGGCCTCCAAAATTTCTTTTCCACCTTCCTAAAATCAACTGGCTCGGTTAACCACATATTAGCATAGCCCCATCTGTTCCATGTAAAGGCCTACTACTCCTTCCCCCCATTCTGGTTATTGAAAGAGCCATTTTTTCCTGTTGTCGAAGCCTTCCATGCTTGCTATGGTGCACACCATAGAGGATATGATAGATGACCCCCACACCTTTGGTTGTAAGGCCACATGGTCTAAGGCTTTCCATGCCCTCGAGAGTCCTGTGTTTTGCGATTGTAATAGTCACTCCTCTGCTCTGCCATTGCATCGTTGTTCAATTAACTATTTCTTGCCTATTTTTTTTGTTGAAACATCTATTTAGGAAGTTTCAAAAGCAAGAAGATGGAATAATGAATAGCTAGTACAAGTTTGTAGTAGAAATTTTTTTATTTAAAAATTATCTCATTTTTATTCAATGTTTGAAAAAAATAAAAAGTATTAATTCATATATCTCTCATTTTTATTGATGTGTGAAATAAATCAGTTATAGAATTGGTTGTAATGAGTGATGCATTTATATTTTAAGATTAGAGTTTAAATTTTATTTTATTGTGTTTATTTTTGTTATATTTAAAAATTTAATTTTAATTAGCATGAAAATAACACATCAAATTATATCAAATTCATGATAGCTTTCACAAAATTATGTCTTCATGGAACTCTTTTCTTTAGTTGTTTTATTTTCTTCATGGTATATATATTATTTTCAACTTTTGCATAAATTCATATTAAAATGACAATTTTTTAATATTGTTTAGTTCTAATTTCGATTAAATTATGTTAATTTTTGTGATAAAATTTTCATAAATAAAATTGTTTATATTTTTTTTAATTATTCTCACCCATAAGACATGAGAGAAATGTATTGCATTATAGACGAGAATATTATATTGATTTTTAACTTATTTTTATAACAAATTTATTTATTTTTCACTAATTTTTTTAAAAGAAATTATTGTTCAAATAATTTATATGTTTAGTTTAAACATAAAATATAATAATGAAGAAGTAGATGACTTTTACTTTTGTTTAAATAATAATAATTAATATAAAGTTTTAAAATAAATGTGAGATTTTTTCATATTATTATTGTTATTTGAATCAAATATCAAATTTTAAAATCAATCTAGTGAAACAAAATTAATTTTTGAATTAAAATAATAGATTAATTTATTTGTCTAAATTAATTTATGTTTTATAAATTATGAAAGTGTAAATAATCTCTCATCATGAGATATTTATAATAGTTATTTTCTAGTAGGATCACTTTGACATCTTCAATAGACCTACTAGCTAATATAAAGCATAAGAGAGATATGTAGAGAACAATAAACTACAATGCGGTATACAATTTTGAAGATTTTGCAAGCAATTCTAAAACTTGAAAATAATGTGAGGTAGATATTATTCTTCACATTGCACTATAGCTTGAAGTATAAAATGGTAAAAGGAGAGCATGTCTAATTTGCAAAAGAGGTTGGGTGTATTCATGGACTTTAACTCTATGTTTATCATTCAATTCTAATGAAGATCATAGTATCTGGTACAATAGAGAATGCATTTGTCATAGCACACTTATGCAATTTTTCTATAAGCGACGGTTGTCACCACAATCAATACAAATTGTTCTTCTTGTTAAAGACAATATACATGAAATGCAATTAATGTGTTTTTCTTATTAAATATTGCATATATTTGAAATGTAAGTACTTTTTGGAACCAATTGATTCACCAACCCTCATAAGGAATCAAGATGTAGATCCATTTCCAAGAAGAGAGTAAGTAGAGGGGACAAGTTTAGAATCGTGTCTCACATACCTTCTTGTTCGATAACCTACTATAGTGCCCCCTCCAAGTTTATACCCACTAGTTGGACTTGGGGCATTAACAACAATGGTAACAATAACATATATATAATAATTTAGAAAATAGTCAATGGTTTCATGCTTGACCCCACTTCAATTGGACAAGTTTTTCTCTCAATTTTTCTATAGACCAAAAAACAAAACCGTCCTTCCAACATTTGGCAAGATTTTTGCAGCAGCATGACCTTGTTTATATATGTTATAATTAAATTAAATATAAAAGCATAAGTTTACAAACTTAGAAAAAAAACAATTGCATTCTTATTTCTTTTTTTCTAGTTTAAAATATTTACACCAAAGGTGTTCCTTATATGAAGTGAATGACCTGCTTTTGAAAATCAATGGTTGAAAATTGTAGAGAAGGATGCAAGATGATTGAAATGATCTCTCAACCATCAAATTTTCTAAAATATTAAAAAATATAATATATAATTAAAGAAAAAACAACTACATTCTTATCTACTCCTAACTTTAACTTAAGAAAAGATAGGATAAGAATTATTTTTTTTCTTTTAAACTTTTTAAACTTAGATTTTTTAGATAAATAACAATGCTTTTAATAAATAGATATATTTTCTAAATAACAATATTAATAATAATAAATCAATAAGTTACAAATTGACTTTTAATCTTTTAAATATGGTTTCATTTTATTTTCACTTTTTAAGTTTGGTGTTACTTGTGATTTTAGATATAAAAGTTAGAATTTTACTTTTAACAATTTTCATATAGTTTATATTTATTTTTAATATTTTATTTAAAATATAGTTTTAGTTTTAATATAATTTAAATTTAAATATTTAATAATATTTTGTATTTGTTAATATTGAGTTTATGTTAATATTGTTTGTGATATATGGGCATGAGCCTGTGGTGCATTAGATGAGTGGTGGTGTTGTTGTGACCACCAGGGTTCAAGTCTTTGGACTTGAACCATTGCATTGTTGCTACTTGTTAGCTCTCAAAAATGCAGGTAAGAAAACCTCAAGAGGTTGCCAATCTCTTAGTATGTTTTAGGGTAACAGACAAGGTCAAATGAATTGAACCTTCTACTCTTCAGGTGCTGCCAAACCTAGGCAGGTGTACCTATATGAATGAAGCATACTTAATGTGCTTATCTCTCTTGAAGTGTTTTTCCCACAATGGAAAATGGGAGTGGACAAATAAAAATAAATTTGGTATAAATTGTATAGCAATATTCAAAGCTAAATCCTAATATGTTCAGTTAAAAGATGTAAAGAAAATGAATGAATCTAAATAGTGAAAATGCAGAGACTAGTGCCTTATTGGGTATGCAGAGTCAAATGAAAATAGAAATGAGCAACTTTTTTTTGGAGAACACTCAAATTTTTTGGCATATGTTTTTTTTATAATTTGTATAAACATGCAAGACTGTGATTACTAAGCTCTTCTTAATGATCCAAATGAATTTCCCTAATTACTGTGATTAATCAAAAGGATTTAATCTCTCCTTGAAAGAACCAGTTAATTAACCACACAGATATAACAAATGTGCACTAATAAACTGAATATAAACTTGTTATACCAATTTAAATAACCAGAAAATGCCAACCCTGGAGACAACTTTAGTAATACTTTCAATGAGCACAATAGACAATTGACCCCAGAAATGAACCGCCACATCAACTGATTTTCATTGATATCTCCATTTGAAATCATGCATCATAGTCTCTGATCTAAAAATTTTATTCTACTATATCCATTTCTAATCTATCTACTGTATATCTAATATCTAATATCCTCATTTTACAATTGAAAATGGATATTTATATATTTGCATCTGAAAAGACACATGGCTTCGTGTATCCAAATGTCGGCCAACAGTTTGCAATCGGGCTCTTGTTAATACTCACCAAATATTCGCCGTGACATCTTGTAGTTATGCCAAAGTCCAAAGTCTTATCGACATATATCCTTTGATCTTTGTGTTTCGTTGTGACCCATGGAGTCAGGGAGATGTCCTATAAACAATACTTTGTCTTACCAAGATGTGTTCTTTAATGTATTTTCCAGTCGCTAAGACACAAGCACTTTCTCACTAGTGCAACAATATGTTGACATGACATAGGAGTAAAAAAGATTGTATAACCTTACTCCGAAAACCGTTTGATAGAACTCTCCTGCACATTATCGGTGAGACCAGGGGCATTCACTAAGACCTCACTCTGATAACCCTTCGATAAAATCCTTTTGTGCTTTGTCGATAAGACCAGAGTCACTCATTGAGAGCTTACTCTAATAACCCTTGACTCTTACCGATATGCATATCTCAGTGGTCGGTAAGACACAATCCAATCGGTGAGACCATATACCAAATACGTTTTGTTTGGCTGATACATTGATCTGTGCGCTAGTTGGTGAGACATAAAGAGTTCGCTATGACTTCATTCCGACGGTGGCTCTCACGGCGATGGGGATCCCTCAGTCGATGAAACCAAAAAATTTCTTGCTGATAGGTGCATGTATATGAATTTTGATCACTATGACACCAAAGAAATCTTGCTGATAGGCAACAATAGATGTATATTAACAAAAATGAATTATGGGTCAGGGAGACCTTGTTAATCTCATGCCGATATGGAATATAATGTGAATTATTCAAGACTCGATGGATTTTATGGTACTACATGGCCAAATATGGGGAAAATGTGCTCATGGTAGGACTTATTCAAAAACTCATGGGTATGAGCAATATGTAAAATACATCAGAATTTTATAGCTCTAATAGTGGCTCCATATGGGGATGAATGATTGTGAGATCATTGCAAGGATCTAGATCTTTGGGTGAGCAGACCAGACTCAATGTGATGGATCAGTGAGAAAAATGGAAAGGGAAATGAATTTTGAAAAGGAGATGAACAAAACCCTAAAATATTGTGCATGGAAAAGGATTTTAAGAGGATTATCAAGAGTTGTCCATGCACTGGCATCCCTTAATCCTCTATGTTTCAACTTCATCAGTTTTGAGTTCTTACGGTCTGAAAATTCAAACCATAAATGATGGCTCAAGTCCATCCAAAAGAAAGGCCCATAATTTCCCCTGTCAAACACCCAATTTTTCCTTCAATTCATCAAATTCTTCTTGAAGATATTCATGCAACCTTCCCTGTCACTATTACTAAAATTTTTTAGAGAATCATCATGCTCAGCTTGGCCCAAATTCCCTTTACCATTTTGTAGTTCAAATTCTCCATCATGGGAAAAATCTCTATTATCTTTGACATATAAAGAACATGCATGTTTAATGCAATATTTCTCATTATCTTTCTCACTATTATGAATTATAAAACACTCTCCCAGTTGTACTAAAATTTCACCATCAAAGTGCTTCTCTTGAGAAACAAAAAAATTTGTCATATCAACATTGTTTGAGACAAACAAATCTGAAACCTTTTGCACCTCTTCGATATATTACCATTTGGAAATGACATTGGATTATGACTCATATCTTCAATATCATGCATAATCAATACTGGACTTCTATCATCCTTGGTATGCAAATAAATATCTTCCCCACATGAGTTAGAAATTTAAAAATCACATACCTCTTCCTGGATGGACAAAGATTCTTGATCAACTTCAAAGGTTTCTCCATCATTTCGAGAAATGCACTAGGAGTCATATGAATCATTGCACAAAGAACCTTCACTGTCAAAACAGATGTAAGCTAGACACAAAACTTCATAATCATCCTTGTGTACACATCTCTGGTATTCAAGAGTTAGCAAATCTAAAATTTGCTCATTACTAAGTGAATATGTTTCTTCTTCCATATCTTCTATTATTTCTCCCTCTTCTTGATCTCTTAAAGAGCTGGAAATATCTCCTTGTTGTAAATCAGAATTTACATGATTTCCCTCAAACTCTTCCTCATTGTGACATGATACACAATCCCCGTCCATTTCATTTTCCAATTCATCAACATGGAGATTATAGTTATTCTCTTCACATGTTGATGTACTCTCCTCTTCATTTGAGTGCATTCCATCCTCATCATGGAGTGGATTCAAAAAGAGATCATTCTGTAGCACACCTTGGCTAAATGTCATTTGAGATTCTTCTATTATTTGATTATATAATAGATTTGAAGAAAAATTAAAACTATTTTCAAGTGTGCAATCTTCTTGTTCATCAATCATGTTCTCATGGTTATGAGTTGCATCTAAAGGGTTTATCTTTTCACTGTCAAATAGATTCACATTTTACATTGCTTCTTCCTCTTGATTACCACAAGAACTACAAGAATCACCTTGTTGTAAATCAAAATCAATAGGTTCATCTTCACAATCATAATATTCATTAGATCCCTCATAACATACACTGCTTTCCCTGTTACAATTTGTTATGCAAGAGATATCTCTTGTATCTTCATCTTCCACATGCAAGCTATCATATGAACCATTTTGACTTGTACTTGTCTCGTCTTCTATTGGCTGCATTGTTTGATCAATTTATCCATCTTCATCAATTATTTCACCATTATCTTCATATCTTTTCTTGTCTACAATGTCTGTCCATTCATCTAGTTGATCAAAAAAAATTGGTATGCATGATTTAGGCCAATATACTGGGTTTGGCTAATACACTTTCATGAACTATAGAATGATCTTAATTTTACTAGGGGAGAAATTAATAGGTATTCTCCTACAAGTATCTGCCATTTTGTGGAGTAAAGAGTGCCCAGATTCTCCTCTATATCTCCTTATGTCAAAAAAGGCATCCAAGGGGAAAATTTTGCATCCTGATTCTGTGATGGAGTCCTGGCTTCAAGTATATACATTCTCATCTTCTTCTTCTTCAAATTATTGATTCTGACATACATATTGCTGCAAGTTTCAATTTTTTTGAATCTGTAAAAACCCATGGGAAGTCCAATTTGATGCAAAAAAAATTTCCACAGTGCTCGAGAAATTGATCTTGAAATCTTTGGAGAGAATTAATAGAAGCTATTGGTAGGCTATTAAACCAATCCCTAGCTTCATGAATAAGTGACATCATGAAAAGCCTCATGTTTAAATCCTCATGTGGCACATCCAAATCTTGGATGAAAGCATTGAAACTACTTAAATGATCTTCAACAGAAATTGTGCTACTCTCTATAAACTTTGGAACACTTCTCCAACTGCCAACCATAGGGTAAGGGTACCGTTGAAACCCTGTCAGGTTGAATTGTTTGATCATTGTTATTTATTGATGGGGGGAGAGTTAGGTGGGTATTGATACTGGTACGGTGGACTATTGTATTGTGCATGATGGTGTTGACCATGAGGTGGTTGTAGTGAATAAATCTTTTGTTGTGTATGATATGCATTACTTGTATTGTGAAAATTCCCAATTGTATTATCAGGCATTCGAGGGGTCTAATGCCTGCCTGCATTTGTGTATTCATTCTTGTCCAATTGTAGCCTTTTCTTTTTCAATTCTTTAATTCCTCTTATCAACTGCTGCTTTTCAAAATATTCTTTTGTTTCATGTACATAAATTCCATTCTTCATCGGGTTTTTTCCAGATTTGCCACCTACTTTTCTGAAAGTAGGAAAATGTTTCTTTTGAAATAACTATTTTTGATCTTCTCCCCAGCGGAATCACTTTTTCTGAAACTTCTCAAATTACAACTTTTCTTCAATGACTCTATATGATAGTCTTCAACCGTATTTTCTGATGTTTGTCCCTAGCATAGTCGCCAATTTGTTAGCTCTAAAAAATGCAAGTAAGAATACCTCAAGAGGTTTCCAATCTCTTGGTAAGTTTTAGGGTAATAGACAAAGCCAAATGTTTTAAGCTTTCTACTGTTTCAGGTGCTTCTTAACCTAGGCGGGTGTACCTATATGAATTAGATAGACTTGAATTTTGATCTTCTCTCTTGCAATGATTTGTCCATGATGGCAGATGGAAGTGGACAAATAAAATTAAATTTGGTATAAATTGTATAGCAATATTCGAAACTAAATCCTAATATGTTCAATTAACAGATGTAAAAAGAATTGAATAAAACTGAATGATGGAAATGTGGAGACTAGTGCCTTATTGGGTATGTGGAGTCAAATGAAATCTTAAATGAATGACTTCTTTCTAGAGAACATTCAAATTTTTTGGCATATGTTTTGTTTATAAGTTGTATAAACATGCAATATTGTGATTATCAAGTTCTTATTGATCCAGATGAATTTCCCTGATTACTGTGATTAATTAAAAGGATTTAATCCTTCCTTGAAAGAATTGATCAACCAATCACACAGATACAAAAAATGTGTACTACTAAACCAAACATAAACTTGTTATGTCAATTTAAATAACCAGACAACATCAATCTTGGAGACAACTTTAATAATACTTTCAATGAGCACAACAGACAATTGACACCAAAAATACGGCAGCATATTAAATGATTCTCATTGATATCTCCATAATTTCAAACATGCATCAGAGTCTCATATTTGCGAAACATTATGTTCTACTATATCTTCTATCCTATTCTACTTATCTCCTTTCCTCTATTTCATTTCCAAAACAGATATTTATACATCGAATACACGAAAGGATGCGTCCTTTCGAAAATGTCATATATTTACATAAAAAATAGATTAAAAGATGATTAAACTTTGTTTAGCCACAAATGAATCTTAGTTAGATGATCCAAATAATCTCGGCGCGCCATTAATGTGTCAACTGAAGCACGAATGAAGATTTATTTGAAACATACACTATCGCATCAAATGTCTTGTCAGTGAGAAATTTTCAAATCTAGAGCGATGACCTTTTGCAATATTCATTAGAATTTTAGCCAAGACATCCTATGGTCTCATCGACATTTGGAATCACATTGATTACTATCGCTTCAATTTTCTATATCGCTGTGAAAATTCTGAGTCAGGGAGATGTTTCATAGACTTCATTGTGTCTTACCGAGATGCACCCTGTAGTAACTTTCTGGTCGCTGAGACATAATCACACTCTTGCTGATGAAACCACACCTCAACATGACTTTGAAAACTCGAAAAAACTCATACCGATATCAATTGTCTTGCCAAACCCTTTTCTCCAATATGTTCCATTCGGTGAGACTCTCCCGAAAGTAATTCATCAGTGTAACTTTCACATTCAACGGAACTCACACCGATGACCTCTTCTCTTACTATTGTATATTTCTATCAGTGTGACATTTGAGTCAGAAAGACTATGTGACTTCCTCCCGATAGCTTTCTAATGGAATCCCTTTGTGCCTTATCAACAAGACCCGATGCTTTCGATAAGACATCATTCCAATAACCTTTTTTTTGGCTGATACATCACTCCATGCCCTAGTCAGTGAGACATATATGAGTTTGTTATGACTCATTCTGATAACAACTCTCTTGCCGATATAACCTTTCTATCACCGAAACAATCAATGTGTCATGTTGATAGTCTGCAACAAGTATACATTAGTGAAAAAATATCATAGGTCGGGGAGACCTTCACTCTGTCTTGTTGATATGGGTAATACAATGAAATATCAAGGACTAGATGGATTCAAATGGATCATATGACAAAATATGAGCAAGCCGTTATGAAGAGGGAGTTTTATTCTTATGATGAGGACTTATTTCGGTAACTCATGAATGCAATTGACTGTAAAATTTTCAAAATTTCACAGTTCTAACAATACTATTGTTGTTGTTGGAGAAGAACCAATGAGAATACACCCTAGATGAAGAGGAGGAAAGCTCGTGAAAAGAGGACCAACATTGAATACACCCTTGATGAAGAAGAAGGATCTCGTCATTGTACTAGCTCGTGAAAAGGACCAGCATTGAATACACCCCTATTGAAGAGGAAGGAGCTCACCATTGTAGCAAGCATTAGTGTATGGGGCCCAATCCCTCACTAGGCTAGTGTGCTCATGGGATTTATGCCCCTGTTGGGCTACTATGCTCATGGGAGTGGTGGTTGTTGTGCATCCATGCCAAGATAAGGTCCTCATTTGTGGCCTCACTGGTTCAAAGCTCTAGTCAAAAGTGCTCAACTCCGTCTGAGAATTACAAATAAAAAATATATATATATTGTTTGTGACATATTAATTATGTTTTTCAGATACATATTTTATTAATATTTCAATTCTAATAAATTAAAAAAATGGTTTTACTTTTTTATTTAGTCATTTTTTAACTTAATTTTTTATTTAATCATTTTTTTTTTATACTGCAGGAATCAAGTAGCCCCTCCCTATAACTGCAGTACACTTGGTAAATGAGGAGAGACTATATAATGTTCCCCCTTAATTTTTTCTGAAATTTGACACAACAAACAAGCATCAAACATTGATTAGCATTAGCTCTAAAATCCAAATCAGCTTGCAAATAACTCTCACCAAGAATGTTCACCAAGATCCCAAAGTGGGCGAGGTGATAGCATATGGTTCAGGGATCCTTAGCAAGAAAAATGAATGGAAAGTATATTCATCTACTAACAACATGCATTCAAAAATAGTGGGAATACTCCACTTATTCAGTGGGTGAGATTATTACACATTTAAAGGCAGCAAGCCAGCCATGAAAACCTCTCTTCCACTTATTCAGTGGGGGGAAACATAGTCCACACTACCACTTATTTTGTGGGGGGAAATACAAACATAAAATTGTAGTAATAAATAAAAGATAGTTGTTAGTACTACTAACTAGCTTTACAATAAAGAATTCAACTGCAATACTGAAAGATACGCTTCCAAAATCATTTAAGGGTTAGAGTACTAATTCCTCTAACTCTTACAATGCAAAAATGATATGAAAAATGAGCTCAATCAACAAGTTAACATAAATTCAAAAGTATAATTAAAAACATGTATAGAAAACCAAACCAGCAATAACAAAACTCACTGAAATAGTCGTAGCTTCTCTGAAACAGCTTGGAATTCCCAAACCACATCCAAATGATAGCTAGGAGCTAGGCATCCAATATCTAAGGATAAATTAAGCCAAAAATAGCAACCATAGAAAGGCACAAATACCAATGCAACTAGGAAGAATGGTATAGCCTTCAGGAAGGGTTGACCTTCTCCCAAAAATTAGAAACTTAATGAAAAAATTTAAAAACTCTCACAACTAGGTGCCCTCCATAGTAGAACAACATGAGAAAATACCCAGAACAAGAAGAAATTCCATGACAAAGCTATCAATGAAAATTTACTTCAGCCATGTATAAACTAGCAGCTAGATAACAAGTTATACAATAACAACCTATCCAAATAACATCAAATTGAAGTTCTATTTGCACCTCTATGCTAACTATAGTCCCAAATGACCACCTAGGAAGCCATAGTTTTAGGCCCGAATGATGGATTGATTTACTAAGCTCCCCCTTAGCCAAGTTTTGGATTCAGACTAGCAGCATAACTTTCCTTTTAAAATCCAACATAATCAGCTCTCCAAAAAGCATCAATATATAAGCTTCAGTTGAGCAAATGAAGCAACTTGTAACTCTCAGCAAGAAACTCTTCAAATTCCTCCAAGGGACACCACCTCTAAACATTCACTTTATTTTTGAATTAATAAAATATTAATCATCTTCCTTTAGGTGTCCAATTTCAAGTTGTAACAATAAACATTTATCAAAATATTAAATGCTCAAATCGACCCCTTTATGTCCCCTCTTTAAAAAAACATGAAGTCATCAAGCCTAAGCATGGGGTACAACTTCAAAATATAAAATTGACAATGTATAAAAATCAGTCCAAGGAGGGAGCCAAGACTGAAACTAATAGATTGCTAAAAATAGGATGATGACCTAAGTTGACTGTTGATGATGCCACTACAAAAATTAGACTTACTAAAAATATCCAATGCCAAAAATAAAGTTCACATCAAAACCATCAGATAGTTGAACTAAGCTGAAACATGACTTACTAAAAGTGGAAACCCTAATTTTGCACATCTAAGTAGCCTACGGATTTCTGGAAATAGGCTATCACTCCATGATGAGATCATCACTAAGAAGGGGACATTATAGTCTTCCCTCCCCAAGATTTCTTGTCCCCAAGAAATCACAAATCAAGATGCCAAAAAATCTACTTGTTTTCCCATGTAGCATCCTCAAAAGGCAAGTTCTTCCATTTAACCAAATACTCTTTGATTGATCTCTTCCTCAAAGAGCATTCTCTAGAATCAATAATTATCTTAGGAATCAAAATTAGCTATCCTTCTTCATCCAACAAAGGAAAATCTATTGATGCAACAACTTTATGACCAAGAGCCTTCTTGAGCCTAGAAACATGAAACACATTGTGCACCTTTCTGGTAGGTGTTAATTCCAATTCATAAGCCAATTCTCCCACTCTTTTGATGACCTTGAAAGGCCCATAAAAATGTGGCTTAATTTTTTCAACTCCACTCTTCTTGAGAGTAGATTATCTATAAGGTTGAAGCCTCAAATAATCCAGGTCACCAACCTCAAAAGACTGCTCAGTACATTGTTGGTCAGCATATAGTTTTTGTTGATTCTAAGTGTGATGGAGATTTTCTTTCAAAGACCTTAGAATGTCCTGACTTTGCTACAACTTGTCCTTTTCCTGTGGAGCTCTACAATCACCAAAAAAAATATCAAAAAAACTTGGAGCTTCATATCCATACAAAGCCATGAAGGGAGACATTCTGATTGACATATGATAAGATGAATTATAACAATATTCACCCAAATGGAGCAATCTCACCCACACCTTTTGTTGTATTGAAACATAATTGTTGAGATAGCCCTCTAACCATTTGTTAACAATCTTTGTTTGACCATCAGTTTGAGGGTGATAACTAGTGCTTGGAGTAAGCACTGTACCACAAGATTTAAACAATTTGTGCCAAAAGGTGCTCAAAAATTTACTATCTCTATCACTTACAATATTCTTTGGAAGCCCATGTAGATGAAACACCTCATGAAAGAAAAAATCATCCACTTGTGTTGTTGTAAAAGTGTTTGTAATGGCCAAGAAATGAGAAAAATTGGTCAATCTATCAACCACAACAAAAATGCAATCCCTCCCTTGCACCTTTGACAACCCTGTTATAAAATCCATAGAAGTACTTTCCCATTTTTGACTTGGAATAGGTAGGGGTTGCAAGTAACCAGCAAGAAAAACATGCTCATTTTTATTAATTTGACATGTATGACATTCTCTTACATAATTCATAACTTCATTTTTAAGCCCTTTCCATGAAAACCTTTCACGGATCTGCTTGTAAGTCTTGAACAATCCTTGGTAACTAGCAAGAGGTATATCATGAAAAGATTGTAGAATGTTCTTTTTTTAACTTTGAATCTAGTTCCAAAAAGATTCTACCTTTATATTGTATCAGCCAATCAACCAACTTGTATCTTTCATCCTACAAAGTGCCTTCAATAATGTTGGTTGCAAATGAATTATTAGCATGATTAGCTAAAATCTACTCCTTCCAATCTGTATAAATTTCAATTAAGGAGCACAAATGAGGCTTCTTTGACAATGCATTAGAAACTATATTATTTTTTCCTTTGACATATTCAATGTGAAATTTGTAAGCTTGTAGCTTACTCACCCATTTCTGTTGCCTCTCATTTAAATCCTTATGATGCATGAAATGTTTAAGACTATTATGATTAGTCTTAACAATTTTACTTCCAACCAAGTACTACCTAAACTTGGCTAATGCATGCATGATTGCAAGCATTTCTTTGTTGTAAATTGAATAATTTTCCTCAACTCCTCTTAACTTTTTGCTCTCAAAGACAATGGGATGCTTTTCTTGCATGAGAACAACTCCAATCCCTTCTCCTAAAGCATCACACTACAACTCAAATGTTTTGGAGAATTCTGGTAAGGCAAACACAAGACACGAGCTCATGATCTACTTGAACTTATCAAAAAATTATTGAACATCTTGAGACCATGTAAATGCCCCCATTTTGGTGAGGTCATTCAAAGGAGTTGTCATGTGAGAATACCCTTTAACAAACCTACAGATAAAATCTGCAAAGTCCTAAGAACCCCTTCAAATGTGTCATGTTCTTAGGTGGAGGCCAGTCCATGATTGCCTTAATTTTGTTTGGATCAACTCTAACTCCCTTAGAGCTAATTATGTGGCCAAGGTAGAGAAGTTTCATTAGCCCAAATTCACATTTTGACTCCTTCAAATAGAGGTATTCTGACTGAAGAATACTAAGAACCTCATCCAAGTGCTTAATATGCTCCTCCCAAGACTTTTTGTAAATGATAATATCATTGAAGAAGATCAAAACAAACTTCCTCAACTACTTCTGGAAAATTCTATTCATGCAAGATTGAAAGGTTGCAGAAGCATTAGTCAAACCAAATGGCATGACTAAGAATTCATAATGCCCAAAATGGCATCAGAAGGAATTTTTCTTGATATCTAACTCATTTGATTTGATGGTTATGGGTAGGATCATGATGGGCCAAAAAGTGGCAATATGATGGGTATGTGTAGGGTATGTGGTTGATGACTTTTTTTTACCCAAAATTGATGAAACAAAAAGGTTTTTTAAAGGATATTCTCAACTTTCTACCAATATAAAGTATGTTTTACATTGAATTTAATAAATAATTATTATTCATTTTCTATTTGAATTACGACTAAAGTCCTAATTGATAGGCTAATTGAAAAACATCTATAGATTTCAAACGATCACATTTTTTGAATCCAAAACATGCATCACATTCTATGCTTCACATACTATAGGATTAAAAAAAATGAATTTCATGAAGTTTTGACCAAATTAAGGTGGTTAGACATACGATTTTTTTATATTTTTTAAAAGTTGTAATAAAAAATTCATAATTAATTATTTACTTGGAAAAAATTTACAAAAAAATATTCATCACATTAGAACATGAGTCCTCTACTTATATCTAAAATCTTATAAAAAAATATTATTTTATTGTGGTTACGGTGGTCAAACAGACACCTTATTTTTTCCCTGAAATTTATGTACTACTACATTGAAATTTTAAATTTTCACCAAATCATTTTTTTTTTAAATAAACCTAGTAGTTTAGAAACTACATTCAATTTGCTACAAATTCTATTCTTACATATTTTTGAAATAATATAGGTAACTTATTCAAATTTTTACATCAAGTTGCCTAACTCTGATTTTGCTAAATTTTTTGCCACTTAAGCGCCTATTTTTTCCATGATGATCCTGTACATACTCAATGGTACCTAGATCTAAGACCAATCTTTGAAAAATGCATTGCACCACGAAGCTCATCATGAAGCTCATCAATTTTGGGAATTAGATATCTATTCTTGATAGTTTTTTTATTTAGTGCACGGTAATCAATGCACATGTGCATGGGCTCTTGCTTGGATGGATATGACCCATCTCCAAAAGTTCTTTGATAGCCCTTTCAATTTCATATTTCTTCTTCTTGGGGTACCGGTGGGGAGTAGTGATAACTAATTTTTCCCCTTCTTTGAGCTCAATAATATGTTAAGTCCCTATTTCTAGTGGTCTTCCAGGAGGTATACTACCAAATACTTTACTCCTCTTTGTAATCAAAGACTGAACATCAGGATGGTGGTGCCTTTTTTCTTCCACTGGATTAGATGGAAAGATCAAACTACCAAATACTTTACTCCTCTTTGTAATCAAAGACTGAACATCAGGATGGTGGTGCCTTTTTTCTTCCACTGGATTAGATGGAAAGATCAAACATTATGCTGCCCATTCAACCTGATCATGCTAAATCAACTTCTCCATTCTTTTGAAAGACAAAATTTGAGGACCTCCATTGGAAACTCCTCTTAACACCACCATTTCCCTATCGGATTGGAACTTCAGCTCCATAGTTTATAATTTCAAAGTTATCTCACCAAGAGATCGCAACGACTGAATTCCAAGTACAACATCAATTTCTCCAATACCTACAACATAAAAATCATCTTTGACATCATAAGTTACAATTTGCATAGACAAATTGGAGATTTTCAGTTGCAAGAAATTGTGAAGCCATCCACCACCATGACTTTGAATACTTTAAATTCCTTAGTCTTAATCCCTCTTCTTGCAACTAAACCTTCATCAATAAAATTGTGTGTTGCACTTGTATCAATGAGAGCAACCATTCTTTGACCACCAAGCATGCTACAAACTTTGAAAGATTCATTCCTTTGAAAGATTGGTAATTGAGCCAATGTATCTCCAGTCCCTTGCCCTCTTTTAGGTTCAATTGGAGCTCTTTCATCATCACTGTACTCTTGATCATATTGTTCTGAAAAATTATATTCTAATTCATAGTCTGAATACACTCCCATGTGATGTGAAAGACCTTTACCATAGCATTTATTCCCTCTAGACCATGGTTCATGGCATGTGTAACAAACCCCCTCTTTTCTTAGCTTATCACACAGCTCTTCATCCATTTTGGTGGGAAATTTTTTGGATGGAAGAGGAAATTGCTCTTGTTTTTATGAACATGGGGTTTTGAAGAAAAATTAGGCCTTGGAGCAACCAATTCCATGCTTCTAGCTTTCCTTATTGTTTCATCAAGGCTTGGAAGATCAAAATACTTAACCCACCCTTTTAATGGATCCATAAGACCTTCAGAAAACAAAACAACAATCCTTCTTCCAGTGATGTTGGGCACCATCACGAAAAGTCTTTGAAATTCAGCAATATAAGAGTCCAACAAACTATGTTGTTTTAGTTGAGCAAGATATCTAAACTTGATTTTTGGATCCTTGGTATCAAAAATTTCAATCAGCTTATTGGTGAATTCTTAATATGTGTGAATCAAGTTATGGCCAAGGGTGACCAAACCATGGTACCACCACTCATGTGCAGCTCCATCCAAATGCAATGTTGCAAATTTGATGACAACTTCTTTTGGCATAGGCCTGAGTGATAGGTAGTTGTCCAACTTCTACACCCATGATTGAGTTGCGTACTTGTCACTTCCATCATAATGAGCCAAAGTGACTTTTGAAAGTGCTTGTTGATAGTCCATTTTGGGACTAATAGGAGCTCGAATATCCTTCTTTCCTCTTCTTCCCTTCTTCTAGTTCATATACTGATAAAATGTTAAATTTTCTTTGATTTAATATGGAAGAGAAACATACTCCATATAAATTTGTCTAACTTCATATGCCATAGGGAATTTTGGCTTGGAAAATGCTTCCTCCCTTGGAGTAAAAGTAGGAAGTAAAGGTCTTGGGGTTGATTCTCTTGAATTGGCAACATTTTGCCCCATTGTTCTTCCTCTAGGTTCTGAATTGGAACCACTTGAATTTGACCCTTGCTTAGGTTGGGTTGGGTTTACTTGCTAGTAAATATTTGCAAGTAACCTAGCCACCATCTCCATCATTGCATCAAACTTCTTTTCTTCTCTAGATTCACTGTCATTTGGTTCATGGGTTGATCCCTTACCCTTGTCAGCCATGTTCTCAACTGATATTTCTTGTTTTCTCAATTCCTTTGAAATGTTATCAGTCTCTAGAAATTAAATTGAACTCTATTACCTCTGGTGTTGCACTAGAATTCTTTGTCACTCATCTATCTTTGAAGCACTGAACAAATAGGATGGCAAGATAACAAGCTCTAATACCACTATAATGTTCCCCCTTAATCTTTTCCCAAATTTGACACAACACACCAGCATCAAACACTGATTTGTGTTAGCTCCAAAATCCAAATTAGCTTGCAAATAACCCTCACCAAAAATGTTCACCAAGATCCTAGAGTGGGTGAGGTGATAGCATATGGTTCAGTGATTGCTATCAACAAAACTAAACTGAAAGTACATTCATCTACTAATAGAAAGCATCTACAAATAATAGGAATACTCCACTTATTCAGTGGGTGAGATTATTACACATTTAAAGGTGGAAAGCCAGCCATGAAATCCTCTCTTCCAATTATTCGGGAGGGACAAAACATAGTCCGCACTACCACTTATTTCGTGGGGGGAACTACAAACATAAACTTGCAGCAATAAATAAAAGATAGTTGTTAGTACTACTAACTAGCTTTACAATAAAGAATTTAGCTGTAATACTCAAAGATACGCTTCCAAAATCATTCAATGGTTAGAGTAATAATTCCTCTAACTCTTACAATACAAAAATGATATGAAAAATAAGCTCAATCAGCAAGTTAACATAAATTCACAAGTCTGATTAGAAATAACATGTATAGAAAAACAGACCAGCAATAGAAAAACTCACTGAAATGGACGTAGCTTCTCCGAAACAGCTTGGAATGCTCCCAAACCATGGCCAAATGATAGCTAGGAGCTAGGAGTCCAATCTCCAAGGAGAAATCAAGCTAGAAACAATAACCATAGAAATGAATGAATCCCAATGCAGCCAAGAATAATGGTATGGCCTCTAGGAAGGGTTGACCTTCTCCTAAAAATCAAAAACTCGATGATTTTTTTTGAAAACTCTCCCAACTAGGTGCCCTCCATAGTAGAACAGCATGAGCAAATACCTAGAATGAGAATAAATTCCATGATGAAGCTGTCAGTGAAAATTTGATTTAGCCATGTATAAACCAACAACTAGATAACAGGTTATACAACAACAACCTATCCAAATAACATCAAATTGAAGCTCTGTCTGCACCTCTGTGTGAAGTACAGTCCCAAATGACCACCTAGGAATCCATAGTTTTAGGCCTAAAGTATGGATTGATTTGCTAAGCTCCCCCTTAGCCAGGTTCTAGATTCAGTCTAGCAGTAGAACTTTACTTTCAAAATCCAACATAATCAACTTTCCAAAAAGCATCAATATATAAGCTTCAGTTAGGCAAATGAAGCAACATGTAACTCTCAGCAAGAAACTCTTTGAATTCCTCCAAGGGATTCCACCTCTAAACATTCACTTTATTTTTGAATTAATAAAATATTAATCATCTTCCTTTAGGTGTCCAATTTCAAGTTGCAACAATAAAACATTTATCAAAATGTTAAATGCTCAAATCGACCCCTTTATGTCCCCTCTTTAAAAACAACATGAAGTCATCAACCCTAGGCATGGGGTACAACTTCAAAACATAAAATTGACTAAGTATAAAACTTAGTCCAAGGAGGGAGCCAATACTGAAACTGATAGATTGCCAAAAATAGGATGATGACCTGAGCTGACTGTTGATGATGCCACTGCCAAAATTAGACTTACTAAAAATAGCTAATGACAAAAATAGTAAGTTCACATCAAAACCATCAGAAAGCTGAAATGAGGTGAAACATTTGTGATCCCACAATAGTGGTTTACAATTTTTGGCCAAACTGGACACTAATTTTTTTTTTAAAACTAAATTTTCACTTTTAGGCACCTATAGCGGCTAAACAGTGAGGAATTTGAAGATGATGCAAACTAGAGTTTAATGAAATTTTCTCTATAGATTCTAAATATAGTTTTTTCAAAAAATTGGAATCAGATTGCACTTCTTTTTCCATCTCCTCAAAAACTAGTTTTTTAAAATAACATTTTAAAAAAGTGACGCCAATCGTATAACGCATAACTTTTTTTCCATGAAGGATAAAATTCTAATTCTTTAAAAATTTAGATTTGTAACTTTGATATCTAGTGCTTCCACTTGGTTAGATAATTTTTTATTGAATATTTTTCTTTAATCAAGCTCGAATTCAAACCAATTATAATCTAGACATAGCGACCAGATAACGCTTAACTTTTTTTATATGTATCAAAAAAAAAAAAAAACTTTGTTGGATCAAGGACTTCAATATCTATTGTACTAATATTTTTATTTTTATTTTTTTAATAATTTTCTATTTTTCCATGTGCAATTTAATAGAGAGCTTGATTTTTGGTGAAAAACCTACATTCATGAGAAATAAAAAATAAATATAATGATAAAATTAAATTTATTTAAAATTATACTTTTTGGGAAGCTTATAATAAGGACTACATACTTACAAAAAATAAATTTTAAATGAATTCATGTGATCCCCCAAAAGGTAAATCAAAAGTGGTTTTTTATCAGCATTTTGATAGGTGTAAAGGAGACTCTGTTATAGGTATGGTTTAAAACTAGCGGAGTTCTATCAAAGGGGGTTTGATTTAAGGTAGTTTGATCAAACCCTCTTCAATTGGAATTCTTTAAATGGAACCTTTTAAGGCTTAAATCATTATATTTCCTAAAAATGTGTGATTTCAGCAAAAATCAGTTCCTCCCAGAAATTGTAAACCAGCTTTGTGGGATCACCATACTTACTGAAAGTGGAAACCCTAATTTTGCACATCTAAGTAGCCTATGGGTTTCTTGAAATAGGCTATCAGTCCACAATGATATCATCACTGAGAAGGGGACATTACTAACTAGACCTCATGACCTCTTTCCTGCAACAAGATACTTAAGTCAATCAAGCTAGATCCCTACCCTTAATCATTTAAATTAACTAAATAAGTTTATTATTTGTTATTAATTTTTTAAAATTATTATGTTTATTAAATTTAGATTTTGATATATACTTTCCATTTAGTTTATTTTTTTTAGTTTTTAATTTATATTTAAGTTTAAATTTATTTTTATTATTTATATCCTTTTATGAAATTATAAATAATAATTAAAAAATATTAGAATTAATTTAATTTATAATTAGTTATCTTATTAAAACTTTAATTATTTTCTAGAATAATTCTATTTTATATTTTTGTTATAATTTATATAATAAAATGAATTTCAAACTTAAAATATAAATTAAAATTTATAGAGTGAGAGAGGTAACTTTTGATTAGTTGTTTCATTCCAACAATCCAAGGGTAGCATGTCCTAAGGAGTTATGCTTAGGGTTGCATGTCATTTGGTTAAGGATATGATAATTCACCTTTAAAAACTCTTCAATGTGCCTATTGCACACTTAGGAGGAAAATAGATAGAGAAAGAGAGAAAGAGGGAAAATAAAGAGAGAGAAATAGAGAAATGGAGAGGGATACAAAAATATATAAAGAGATAAAAAGAGAGATATAGATACAAAAATAGAGCTATAGAAACAAAGGAATAAATATGGAGAGAGGAAGAGAGATAAAGAAAGAGAGGAGAAGAGAGACATAGGTAGATATAGTCACATATAGAGAGCTAGAGAGATAGATAGATAAAGAGAAATAGGAGACAAAAATATATATAAAGATTGAGAGATCAAAAGATAAAGAGGGAAAGGGGGAGAGAGGAGGGAAATAAATAGGGATAGAAAAAAATAGTAAGGGGACAAATATAGGGAGGGGGAAATAGATATCGAGAAGAAATGAGAGAGAGATAGATAGAGGGAGAAAGAAGGGAAGACAAATATAGAGAGAAATAGGGGAGAGAGAGGAAGAGAGAGATTGAGAGATAATAAAAACTATAAAGAAAGAGAGGGATAAAAATATAAAGATCTATCTCTCTTTATCTTCCCGTATCTCTTTAATATCCCCCCATACGTACTTCTCCCTACCTCTCTATATATATCTCCCTCTCTCTACCTCCCTCTATATAACTTCCTATATCTATCTTTCTATCCCTCTATCTATCCCTCTCATTCTCTCCCTCTCTCTTTGTATCCCCCTCTTTCTATCTCTATTCCTCTCTCCCTCTCTCAATTTCTATCTCCATATTAATCTCTATCTTCCTCTCTATCTCCCTATCTCTATCTCCTTACTTCTTACATCTCTTTCTATTGTTCCCCTATATCTTTCCCACTATATATATATATATATCCCTCTCTCTATCCATACCTCTCCCTCTTTCCCTATCACTCTCTCCTATATTTCTCAACTTCTCTATTCTCCCTCCCTCCCTATATATATATATATATATATATATATATATATATATATATATATATATATATATATATATATATATATATATATATATATATATATCTGTATATCTCTCTCCCACTATCTCTCTCCCTCTCTCTATTAATTTTTGATATCACCTAGATGTTATCTCTCACTCAGTGTTGTCATAATAGTGGTTTATAATTCCTGAGAGGAATGAATTTTAGCTAAAATCACATATTTTTATAAAATATAATGATTTAAGCCTTAAAAAGTTCCATTTTAAGGATTCCAATTGAAGAAGGTTTGATCAAATCACCTTAGATCAAACCCCCTTGGATAGAACCTCGCTAGTTTTAAACCATACCTATAAATGCATCTCCATTACACCTATCAAAATGCTGATAAAAAATCACTTTTGATTTAGCTTTTGGGGGATCAAATGAATTCATTTAAAATTTATTTCAAATGATTATGGTATTCCTCAGAACAAGCTATCCAATGAATATAATTTTAATATGTTTTGGTTTTGTTATGTATTTGTTTTTTAAGTTTTGTTAAACATAGGTTTTTCATCGAAAATGAATTTCTTTGTTCTTCACATGTGGAAAAATAGAAGATTATTAAAAAAAAAATTAAAATATGAGTGCACCAGATATTTAAGTCCTTGATCCAACAAAAAAAATAAAATAAAATTTTGACATATACAAAAAAAATTACACTTTATACGGTCGCGCTGTGTATGAATTGTAATTCGTTTGACTTTGAAATTGATTAAGGAAAAAATATTCAATAAAAAGCTATCTAACCAAGTGGAAGCACTAGATATCAAAGTTACAAATCTAAATTTGAAAGAATTAGAATTTTATCCTTCATGGAAAAAAAGTTATGCGCTATACGGTGTGCATCACTTTTTAAAATGTTGTTTTCTGAAAAAAATCAATTTTCGTGGGAGATGGAAAAAGAAGTGCTATTTGATTCCAAAAATTTTGAAAAAACTATTTTTAGAATCTACAGACAAAATTTGATGAGACTCTAGTTTGCACCATCTTCAAATTCCTCATAGTTTAGCCACTATAGGTGCCCGAATGTGAAGATTTAGTTAAAAATAATAATTTCAGTGTCCAGTTTGGCCAAAAATTGTAAACCACTATTATGGGATCACCCCACTCTTTCCCTCTATATTTCTATCTTTCCATCTCTCACTCTTCATGTCTATTTATAACTCATTATCTCTATCTCACTCTTATTTACTCCATCTCTCCCTCTATCTCTCCTACTCTCTACCTCTCTCTATATATCACTTCCTATATCTTTATATTTCTCTCTCCATCTCCCCCTCTTTCATTGACTCCCTCTTTCTATCTATGTCTCTCCCTCTCCCTCTTCCTCTATCCTTTCATCTTTTCATTTATATTTATCTCTCTTTGTCTTTATCTTTTTCTGTCTTTTTCTTTGTCTTTGTCTCTATCTTTCCCAATTTATATTTATCTCTCTATCTCTCCTTTATATCCCTATTTTCCCTCTCCCTCTCCCTCTCCCTATCACTTCCTCTTTCTATATCTCATTAATTCTCTCTCCTATCTCTATTTCTCTCCCTCCATTGTCCTCCCTTTCTATCTATTTATACATATATATGTCCCTCTCTATCTCTCTCCATATCTCTCTTACTCATACACACACAAACTCCTTGTTTCTATCTCCCTATCTCTAGCTCTATCTTTATCTTTATTTCTCCATATTATATTTCTCTATCTCTATATCATTATCTATCCATCTCTCTTTACCCCTATATATTTCCCTCTCTCTACCCCTCTCTAATTATCACTTCCTATCTCTATATTTATATTTCTATCTCTCCCTCTCTCATTCTCTTCCTCTCTCCCCCTCCATATATTTATCTCTTTTGGATCTATATGTATCCCTTTGTCCTCTCTCTTTATCTCTTCTCATCTCTCCATATCCCTCTCCTCCATCTCTATCTCCATTCCCATCTCTCTCTCTCTCTCTCTCTCTCTCTCTCCCTATTCCAAACATATCATTTTCCTATTGGTAATGTAGCCTTACTATCTTCCTGATTCAAAGGTTTTGTTTTAGTTGTGTTCAATCCCTATAAATAGATGCATATTTGATTTAAAGCTATCACTTCTCCATTAAGACCTTTGTTTCACAAAAAAATCATTTTTTAAATAGCCTACCAATTGACCTCATGTATACTACACAAATGTATGTAAAAAATAAACCAAAAAATTCCCTAATTGACCATCCACACTTATTTGGTGTACCCATTGCACACCAAGATGAAATTGCTAGTTTTTATTTCTTTCTTTCTAGGTTAAAATATTAAAACTGAATAAGAATGTAATTGTTTTTTCTTTAATTATATATTATATTTTTCAATATTTTATAAAATGTGATAGTTAAAGCAAGTTGTCCACTTCATAACTTTTGGCATAATAAATAAATAAACTATTTAAAGTAGAAATTTATTTTTCAAATATAAAGACATCTAAAGTTTACAATATATTAATATAAATTTATTAAAAATATAATATATATTTTTTAAAATAAAAGTGGCAAGCCATTGTAATATATTATTATATATATAAATAGTTTATACATAGACCTAGTTCAGAGGGCATACCGGTAGGAAAGAACCAGGAAGAAAACCTTTGGTTATAGCTCGACTAGTTACAAAAGATTACAAAACTGTCCCACAAATTATTACAAATTTGTTCCAAATTAAGGACCCATGGAAAATTTTCAAAAAACTAGCTAACTACAATACCACCAACCTAGAATTTACCCAACTGATATACTCGTTACACAATTGATTCAATATTGAGCCATAATTTTCTTGTTTACACATATCAGGCCTCTACAAAATTGAATTATCTTTGCCAAAATTGAATACTATTCATCTAGAAAATCATGGGCTGGCATTATTCCTCCATACACTACGCAAACTAAATTTTCATCCTACGCTTCAGCATGACTGAGAGGAGGAAAATCTTTAGCAAAGAAATCATACCCAGTAAACAGAGCTTGCACCTTCTCTATTTGACCTACATTATCAATTCGAGCCCTTGCAATGAAACCCTAGTTCATAGCTTTGGAGCTCTTCACTAATGGTTGCCCGTGATTTTCCCCTAAAGCTTGTGCACCTGGCTCATAATAGATTTTTCCCTTTATTCTAGCAAGAGAAGATTTAAGTGGTAGATGAGGCACATGATCATGAAGATGAGACACAAAATAATTTTTTTCTTTAATGTCAATATCCATAGACACACAAATTCTTTTGTGGTGTTTCTTTAAAACTCTTAAAAGAAAATAATCATTCCTAAACTGGAGGGCCATTTTGATGGATTCAAAATTTTGTTCAAACCATGTTCACAATTTAACATTCTCACAAGGGAACAGACCTCTAATGTACCCATCTCCATTAAACAAATTATAATCTTGCACCATATTTAGTAAAGCATTTTTATCAAAGAATTGTGGATTCACAAATTTCTCTACAATTATCTCTAATTCCTTCAATGATTGAAGAAAATCCATGGTGTTAGATAAAAACATAGATAAAACCTGGGATGGAAATATTAACTGGCAAGCTTTTGGATTGGTGACCTCCACTGACCTTACAGACTACTCCACCCTCAAACAATCTACTTTAAATATCAGGCTAAGATCCTCGTGGGAGAGACTTTCCTCAAACAGTCATTCCCAAGACTAAATAGGGCATTTGATTCTAAAATTTCATGGGCGGAAAGCTATGTCGCCACAATGTAACACAACAAAGGCACAATAGGTAACACGCTAGTAGATGACTCTTCCAAAGGAAACTTAGAGCTAAATGTAATGAAAATGAGGAATAAAATGCACTTTAAAACCCAAGCAAATCAATAAGGAAGATTCAATTTTTTTAGAGGGCATAATGATGGCTCAAACAAGTATGAGTGATTAATTGAAGCAAATCCTTTGTAATATGCCAAATCATGTGAAATTGCTTCAAGTTGCTGCAAGAGATCAATGCAAAGCACTTCAACACATCTGTAGGTACCTTGAAGCCCTACGTCATGGGAAACTCCATCATTTTTTGGAGAGGTGGAAAAATTTGAGGTGGAAATATTTGGCAATGTAGTATATGGCCTATCCCATCACCAATTCATAGGAATTTTGCAGTATCCACTAGAGAAAACAATGTTACTTTAGAAGTACCAATGATGGCAACACAAATGCCTCTAGGTGATAGACTTAATCATTACATTACAAAGGAATTTTATACATAAAACCATATCGTAGTTATTACATGGAAATGTCGATTTTAGTATCAAACCAATTTATTTGAGTTTACCTTTCATATTCAACAAAACATTTGATTTCCCATTCATTCTTGACAATACAAAACATTAGTACTATTTGATGAATAACATTCCATTAATACTTAGGATATTGACCCTTTTTGCAGATGTAGAACGTCCTAATTAACTTCTACTAGATGGGGAAAATTTGCAAGTGGAGAGAGATCAACTTAAATATATATTTCTTGCTTCGAGCTATCCAAATTAGCTATATAGTCTACTAGATTATTTCCTTCTTTGTAAGTATGTGTAATCTTATAGTTCTGAAAGGCTCTAGTTTTGAATTTTCTTTTCTTTACAAGCATTAACTATTAGAAGGGAGTCTCCTTCAATATGAAGATTCTCAATACCCATCTCTAAATCCATTTCCATCCCTATTAGCAAAGCTCTAGATTCAACTAGACTGTTAGGCCCTCTGTTCAAAGATATTTTGAACATAAAGCTAAAACCTTACCCTATGAGTCATGCAAGATAATACCTACTCTTGATTCTCCCGAGTTACCTTTTGAGGTGCCACTAAAGTTCAACTTTATAAAACCATCATGTGGAACCTTCCATTTTACATACTTTCTATTACACTTCTCAGATTTTGATTGCAATAGGCTGCCTAGGAAAGGTAGTTTTACATACTTTCAATTCTGCAAGAATTGTTGTCCCAATTGGTAAAGGAAGAGCTTATGTCTTTGACTTCTTGGACACTCGCATTTAATACCTCAGAGACTGCATTCTCAATTTTAACATTCACAACGTCATTTGAAGAGGATACTTTCCTGAATATTCACAAGTTTCTTTCCCACCAAAGGTTCCATATTACTAGAGTTGGTCTACTCTCCATATGCAAGCAAAGAAGGAATATTTGTAAAGAACTGGCCAGCTTTGGAACAAGTCCCATAAGGAATTTGGCAAGGGAGTGTAAAAATTAAGCTTATTAAGAATAAACTCCCAGCTTTGTTGCACAAACTTGCATCATATAAATAGGTGATCAATGTCCTCAAATTCCTCATTGCACAGAGGAAACATGAAAGGATCAACTATTTTTAACTTATCTAACCTATCACTGCTTAAGATATGCTTCCTCAATGCCAACCATGCAAAGCTCCCTACCTTGGGTAAGACTTTACTATCCCAACAAAATGAATAGGCCCTTTGGGTAAGAAGATGCCCTGAATTCTGATTTAAAGCCTTACAACCTTGTCTAGCCGTGTAATTTCCATCCCTTGAAGGAGCCCATATCATTTTGTTTGGCTTCAAATATAAATATGCCATTCTAGCATCCAATACATTTTGTAGAGCACAACACTAATGAGGAGACAAAGAGGGATCTAATATTTTCTTCCAAATTACCTTACCTAAATTAGGAACAACCGAATGAACATAGTTCAACAAGTATTCTCCCCAAGCAACCTTTAGAATTTCCATTACTGGAAGAAGATCTGGATTATTCTACAATCGGGGAATTCCAATCCAAGAATTCGTCCAAAATTTGACACTTTCGCCATTATTTAGTACCTCCCAAAAAACTTTAAAAATTACATACATAAATATATAAAATTTCTTTATTTATAGAACTTTCTCTGGTTCCTGTAGTAACTTGCAACTCCAACCAAACGGTATGCTCATGTCGATATAGTTTTTGGCATGGTAGTCCATCCAAATTTTGTAAATGCCTCTCCAATCAGCAAAAGGGAGGGTTTTGACCACATTACTCACTCCCTTGCAAAGCCAAATCTTCATCACATCATCCTCCTTGATGTCAACGCAATAAACTAAAGAGTGAATCAACTGTCCTATTACCGGTAACCATGTTGTAAGAAAACCAACACGAGGTTTTCATTCAACAACTATCTTCCCATTTTCTAGAGCCTCCATACACCCAAATAGAATAGGCCTCATAGTTTCCCTATGTTTCACACTCTTTTCTCTGATGTCACTAGGTTTCACTTATTCACATAATATCTTCAATGCAGCTTCCATGATCATCCTGTCATAGCATTCAATTAGATTAAAGAGCCACCGCTAGGAAAAATAACTATTCTCCTCACTTTCGAAATGTTTTCTTGAATTTGAAGATGTAGCAATTACAATGTTAGCTTTAAACTCCTCTAAAATGATACGCATGCACATATCTGCAATGCCTAAAGATGCATCTTCCTAAAAAATTTCTACTATAAATTTACCTACTGCTTTTTAAATATTTGGTTGTTTATCATCAACACAGTCTTCATTGGAAAGAAAAGAGAGCATTCCCTTGATATTCTCATCGACAAAAGAAAAGGGATCATTGCTTTGATATTCTCACTGACAAAATATAAATAGTTATTTTTTTGTTTATTAAGCCTTGCATTCAATCAAGAAATATGCTCAAATTCATAGAGAACAAAATATTTTTAAGTTTAAACTCTTGCATAGAATTCCAATGAACAACCTCCAAATATCTCATGCAAGGATACATAAGCTTATCCACTAAAAATTTATGAGCAACTAAAAAAATTCCTAAGCATTCATCCACATCGGAGAAACAAATAGAAGAAGAATAATACATCATCTCAATGCATTTTAAATAGTTTTCAAGGGATTGAGAAGTGGTTACCTCAATTTTGAAGGGTCAGATATCTAAACACCAACGAACTGAAATCAGTTGCTTAAAAAAATCTAACTTTTGAAGAGCTTCATAATGAAGATGAAGTGGATTTCCCTCATACTCTTCTTTGTCTAGGCCAATTATTCATAATTTTACATCGACAAAGTCTGTGGCCCCAAATTGATGTCATTGGTTCTCCCTTGCACAACCATTCAATTCCATCATTGCTTGACACACAATTTTCTCATCATCCATGTCCTTGCTATAGACTAAAACTATGACAGTACAAATAAACAATTATTATTAGGAAACGTTGATAACTATATAAAGGTTAACAGGATCGCCGACTGTGCTAACTACCTCTTCTCCACCATCTTTTGAAGACCGAGTTATTTTCCACCAAAGTGTTAGAAAATATAATCTCGACTACTCCTCCCTAGCTCCTCCATCTTCTTCCACTGTAGTTTCTTCGTTCACTCCATGTCACAAGCAACACATGCACAGGAGGTATGGATGGGGTTATACATCATAGCTGCAATGCATTTCATTTTTTAGTGAGTTAGACTATTGCCCACCATTTAAATTAACTATTGTTGGGATAGATGGATAGGGGTGCATGGATGGAAATGACTATCCAACCCCTAGAATGCACCAGAGCATGGATGTCATCCAATACAACATAACCATACATAACTGCACTAAATTGTTTCCATTATATTGGGGCTCTTTTTTCTTGTGTCCATTTAAATTTTAGTATTTTTTTGTTTTATCTTCTTGATATGTTTAATTTAATACTATACATAGCACAAGGAAAATTCATAGGTTAAGCAGTTCAAAGCATAATTTAAACCAAACCCAAGCTAAACAATTGAGAGTAATGGAAAATAATAAAAACATGCATAAACAAAGGATTTTACCAAACACACATTCGATTCCATGAATAACCTCCATCATCCTTCTCCATTTCATCATTGTATGATACTTGCCCTCAAATTTTCATTAAGCATGCAAATATGACCTCATGATCATGATAATATCATAACATTGAAGATTCTAAAGTTGCTTTCAAAACTCATAAGATTTTGGGAGGAGTAATAATGATGAAGGTAAAGCCAATTTATAGAAAATATGATTTTTGAATGATAGGCTCAAATTGAAGAATAAATCAACGATTAAGATAAAAATATTTGACATGCAATAGGATTAAGGTTGAATTAGTGTGAGTGATAAAGTATAAAAGGTGGGGATTAAATTGAATAATAATTTAATCTTTAGTGGAAACTGGTCAAGACATAGAAGAATAAAGATTGCATGTAAGAATAAAGATTGAAATAGATAGAAGATGAGAATAAATTAATTAAATAATTGAAGTTATTTAATTAATAGGGGTTTGCATGTAGAAGATAAGATCTAATCTAGATAATAGACTAATTAACACAAAAAGTCTGTTCATTAAAGATAATCAGATATTATCTCACCAGATAACTAAATGATCTAATTATCTCTAGACTTAAGTGATAAATGACTAATTAGATAACAAAGAGATTATGTAATTATAGAGGAATATGCTATGGATAAATATTTTTATGAATTAAATAATGATTTAATTTAGCATTCAAGATTTTGGATTAAATTAAATAAATAAAGATTTATTTAATTAAAGAGAGAAAAGGCTAAAGAATAATTAAATAATTTAAAATCATTATTTAATTATAGTTGAAAGTGTCACAGGAATAAATTAAATAAAAGTTTATTTAATTTTAGAAAGAAGATAAATTTAATTAGCGACGTAATTAAATAAATAATATTTATTTAATTAATCAAGGAAGAATAAAGGTAAGAATGAATTAATTCAATAATTAAATTTATTTAATTAATAGAGGAAAAATGACTCTAGAAATTAATTAAATAATTAACATTATTAAATTATGAAAATGAAGATAAAAATTATGACGAAAATTAGAGTCGCGGAGCTAGGACAAATTTTAGTGTCTACATTTTGTCCGTCTTTGATACAATGCAGTTTATCACATTGTGTCAAAGAAAAAGATAGAAAAAATATATGCCCTAGTGAAATGAGGATGAGGAAGGATGACAAGGAAGTAGTGGTATACCCCCTCGAGAGGATAGGCAGGTTCAAAGAACACAAATGTGCTCTTGAAATGGACAAGAGGAATAGAAGATAAAGTACAAAAGGATAGGGGAATATAGATAAGGATGATGAAGATGTAGAATAGAAGAAGTGTTACTACAGAGGACATGGATGTTAGTATTAGCAATCTTCAATATTTTGTCGAAACAATAATAGGCCTTGCATTAAATCATTATTGGGAATTAAATGATACAAATGGACAACAAACACCATGATATGAGATAGACCAAGGTGTGCAAGGCCATCCACCTGCCAAAATAGACAGTCACAAACAAGGAATGTCCTAACTCATACTAAGGGCATGTCATCATCGAAAGTATTAAATTTCAAAGGGGTAAAGGTAAAGGTTGAGTTATTGACATAGTCACAAAAGTTTCTTATCATGTAGTGCTCCTCAGTTTGCCTTTTTATTTTGATAGTTACTTGGTTGCATTTGGACATTATGATACTATTTGATGATACTTGGATATTATGATACTTTGATGCTTAGTTACGATGACACTTTTATATCTTATGTTTATGATTATACTATGTTTAGTAGATTAGTTTAATTGATTATGTGAGTTATTATTGATATGAGTACTATGTGTTTATTGGATGTATGTTCTTATCATGTTTTGATATCTAATTATTGTGTGTTGATGTATTGGTGAAGGGGATCAGGGTTGCATCACTCGCTGGTGAGTGCCTTGTGACACTATGATTTTCCCTTCATGGTGTGTTTTCATGTTTTTCTATGTACACGTTCAACCATGTGGTTTGTTGTAGGTTACAGGTACCAGGCACTGACTCCACCTAAATTGCTATGTTTGAGCGTTCCTTATACCCAATAGAGATATTTGATTTAAAGATAGCATCGGGTTCCCCTATGTTGAGCCATCATCCTTGACGAGGATGAGATCAATTGTCACCCTAATAGTATTCTTCATTTATGACTAGTTTCATTCTTGTTGTCATGGTCTTGACTTTCATGTCACTATGTGGTTAGATGTTGCTTGGAATTATGTTCATTCGATTAAAATGATTGATAAGTGCTTTGATTGATTATTTTATTAAAATGAAGATTAATGAAGTTTAAAAGGGGCATCATTGATAATTAAATAAACACTTTTATATGGTTAAGGTTCTAATAAAATATTAAATATTAATTAATGCTTTAATTTTATTTAAATAATTAAAATAATGGTTTTATAAAGAAATATTAAAATAAATATATTGATCAATGTGAGGTGAAAATAGAATTAAAAGCTATAGTTAAAAATGGAATTACAGTGTGTAACTAAATAAAGATATTTTATTACGCCTAGAGGCATAACCCTACAGTGGCAGCAGCCTCTATAGGAGGCCAACAGAAAGTAACGGTGTAAGAAAAAAGAAACCCTTGAAGAAGACAAACTCGCCCTTTATTGTTAAATGCCATAGCATGATGTAGAAGAAGCATATGTCTGAGGGCTTTCTGGCGGAGGTGGACAGAAATGTTAATATATTCTGCCATTTCTGAGCAACGATGGAGTTTGATATTTTTAAATTTAGTTTTCCATTTTCTACAGTTATATTTTTTGCTTTAGCTGTTGTTAAAAATTTTAATTAATCGTTCATCTAGCTCATAAAACACTGAAAATATTAATATCTTATATCACATGGAATTATTTTTTCCTTTATCGTCAAGATTGTGCAAAGGACGGAAAAAAGGGCATTTCAAGCCAATATGAAATAAAAATTCCTAAGAGAAACAAAACCCTCAAATTTTGAAGAGGTTAACAGAACTTTGGTCTAATGATCTACAGAATGGAGGAACAATTCATACTAAGAGTTCCTCCCTCTATAGCCGAGCGAATAAATAGAGTATTGGATGAAAATCCATCTTTGGCGGAGGACAATTCCATCGACCTAAGCTTTTTTGATGACGGAAGAAATGACAGCTTTGTAATCGGTAATGAAAAGTTTCCTGCCATGCTTCTAGATCTCCTGAAAATTGTCGAGTCATGCAAATTGTATGACGACAACTCGCTGATAAAAACTGCCGACATAGGGTAGATTATCTAGGTACGAGAGGAGGGGCAACCAGCAGTTGCAAGTGAAGAGTTCGGAGATGACCTCACTCCTCCCATGTGGGATGCTCGCCGCCACCACTTTCGCTGGCAACCAGACATAAACCCCACTGTGGTTTCTAGAGTTGAAGAGGATCTCATGCATATTATGGCCAACGACACTGCTAAGAATGTGGAGGTTGAAGTTGTGGGGGAGGAAGAAGAGGAGGAGGAGGATATTATGACGGTGGCTCTTCATCCTCTTTCAGCTCATAAAGAAATAACAAATGGTGAGCCTATGGATGCAGAGATTAAGGATGCCTCTGAGAGCTTCCAAAGCGATGACGACTAGCGCTTCTAGGGCTTCATTGCCAGCGAAAGGACTAGTTTTGGTTTGTTATATTATTACAAAGGGAATACCTCTATTTAATAGGGTTTTGGGTTATTATTTAGGGCTTTTGGGTCATGCAACTTTTTCTTATTTCAAACATTAAACAATCTTTGCTTGGAGTGGGTATTTTGCCATGTTGTTTGAGCTTGAGCAATGAATATGAGGATTATTGAAAGTTCTTGTGTGACCTTTCATTATTGTGTATTTGGTTTTTAGAGCAATACTCATGCCTTTTCTTTTAAAATAAAAAGATGTTTGAATTTGTTTTCTTATATTTTTGTAATGACGAAAATTGCATAATCTTAGCACTTATTTTTAGTTTTGACGAAAATTGAATGTCTTAGTATTTTTATTTTTAGTTTTTGACTTATTTTGATTTATAAAAGAAGATCTAAAATGTTATATTCAAATTTAAGATAGAAGCATGCACAAATATTTACATATATTATTGTTAACTTACCTCAATAATCAAACAATAATTCAGTATAATTTCCTCTAACCATAGACATTTAAAGTCCACCTATTAGTAAAAGAATGAAAAGAATCTTCTAGCTACACATAAAAGCAATTTTGATGTAGATTTATTAGGTTGTGTCCAAAAAATGATACCTTTCACATAGGATGGTTTACATGAACTTCGAGCTCTTTTAGGATGCACTCCAAAATCCGTATAATGAATATGCATCTTACATGTTTTAGAATTTGAGCTCTTTTAGTGTATGCTATTGATTATCTCATTCAAAATGACACCACAAACATCAAATTTGGTTCATAATAAATTAACTTCCACTTCAATTAAAGTGAAGGATGCAATAAGACCATAAAAATAACAATGAGAAAGAAAATAAGAAAAATTGAATAGAAAATAAATGGATAGAAAGCAATCCTCTCTCACCTAGGGTGAGGCAAGCAATGTTGTTCAAAGTTAGGGCTAGAGTTCAATTAGAGTTAGGGTTATCACACAATTAGGGTTAGGGTTCAAATAGACTTAAGATAGTTTAATTAGGGTTAAGATTAGGGTTGGGGTTATGATGGAGCCAACATTAGATTAATTAGTGTTAGGGTTATGGCTAGAGATATAATAAGGATTATGATTGGGTTAGCATTAGGATTAGTGTTAGGATTATGGTTAGATATAGGGTCAAAATTAAGTTTAGGGTTAGGGTTAGGTATATAATTAGGATTAGGGTTGGGGTTTGAGTAAGGGTCACGGTTAGGGTTAGAGATAGGATTAGGATTAGGGTTAGGGTTAGAGATAGAATTAGGATTAGGGTTAGTATCAGGGTTAGGCTTAGGCTTAGGCTTAGCGTTAGGGTTAGAAATAGGATTTGGATTGTGGTTTAGGTTCGGGTTAGCGATAGAAATAGAATTAGGACTAGGGTTGTGGTTCGTGTTCAAATTAGGGTTAGGGCTAGGGTTAGCACTAGGATTAGAGATAGTGTAAGGATTAGGGTTAGGGTTAGGGCTAGAGATAGAATTAGGATTAGGATTGAGGTTGGGGTTTATGTTAGGATTATGATTATGATTAAGGTTAGGGTTAGGGTTAGAGACAGGGTTAGGATTAGGGTTAGTATTAGGGTTAGAGATAGAATTAGGATCAAGGTTAGAAATAGAATTAGAATTAGGGTTCAGGTTAGTGATAATATTAGGGTTAGGGTTAGGCATAAAGATAAAATTAGGATTAGGGTTGTGGTTAGCATTACAAATAGGGTTACAATTAGGGTGATGGTTAGAGATAGGGTAAAGATTAGGGTAAAGGTTAGGGTTAGAAATAGAATTAGGTTTAGGGATGAGGTTTTTGTTATGATTAGGTTTAGGGTTAGGGTTTTGGCTAGAGATAGAGTGAAGATTAGGGTTAGGTTACAATTAGAGATAGAATTAGGGTTAGGGTTAGGGTTAGAGATAGAATTAGGATTAGGATTGAGGTTTCCGTGAGGGGAGCAATGCCTTTCAAAGTTAGGTCTAGAGTTTAATTAGAGTTAGGGTTATGGCACAATTAGGGTTAGGGTTCAAATAGACTTAAGATGGTTTAATTAAGGTTAAGATTAGAGTTAGGGATATGACAAAGTCAACATTAAATTAATTAGGGTTAGGTTTAGGATTCTGATTAGGGTTAGGGTTAGAGATATAATTAGGATTAGAGTTGGTAGTAGTATTAAGGTTAGGGTCAAGATTAGGGTTTGGGTTTATGTTAGTGATAGAAATAGAATTAGGATTAGGGTTGTGGTTTGTGTTCAGATTAGGGTTAGGCTTAGGCTTAGGCTTAGATATAGTGTAAGGATTAGGGTTAGGGTTAGGGTTAAGGTTAAAGATAAAATTAGAATTAGGGCTAGAAATAGAATTAGGATTAGTGTTGTAATTAGTGTTAGGGTTAATGCTAGGGTTAGGGTTAGAGATAGAATTAGGATTGGGATTGGGTTGGTGTTTATGTTAGGATTATGATTATGATTAGGGTTAGGGTTAGGGTTATAGATAGGGTTAGGATTAGGGTTAGTGTTAGGGTTAGAGATAGAATTAGGATTAGGGTTAGAAATAGAATTAGGATTAGGGTACAAGTTAGTGTTAATATTAGGGTTAGGGTTAGGCATAAAGATAAAATTAGGATTAGGGTTGGGTTTAGCATTACAAAAAGGGTTACAATTATGGAGATGGTCAAAGATAGGGTAAAGATTAGGGTAAGTGTTAGGGTTAGAAATATAATTAGGTTTAGGGTTGAGGTTTTTGTTATGATTAGGTATAGGGTTAGGGTTTTGGTTAGAGATAGAGTGAAGATTAGGGTTAGGTTGCAATTAGAGATAGAATTAGGGTTAGGATTAAGGGTTTTGTGAGGGGAGAAATGTCTTTCAAAGTTGGGGCTAGAGTTCAATTAGAGTTAGAGTTATGGCACAATTAGGGTTAGGGTTATAATGGATAGAACATTAAATTAATTAGGGTTAGGGTTAGGATTGGGATTAGGGTTATGGTAAGAGATATAATTAGGATTAGGGTTAGGGTTAGGGTTAGAGATAAGGTCAAGATTAGGGTTAGGGATAAAATTAGGATTAGGGTTAGGTTTTGAGTAAGGATTAGGGTTAGGGTTAGAGATAGGGTTATGATTAGGGTTAGGATTAGTTGGGGTTAGGTTAGAGATAGGGGCAAGATTACGGTTAGGGTTAGGGTTAGAGATACAATTAGGATTAGGATTAAGGTTTGTGTGAGGGGAGCAATGTCTTTCAAAGTTAGGGCTAGAGTTTAATTAGAGTTAGGGTTATGGCACAATTAGGGTTAGGGTTCAAATATATTTAAGATGGTTTAATTAGGGTTAGGGTTATGATGGATCCAACATTAAATTAATTAGGGTCAGGTTTACGATTGTGATTAGGGTTATGGTTATAGATATAATTAGGATTAGGGTGGGGTTAGCATTAGGAATAGGGTTAGGGTTAGGGTTAGAGATAAGGTTAGATTAGGGTTAGGGATAAAATTAGGATTAGGGTTAGGGTTTGAGTAAGGATTAGGGCTAGGGTTAGAGATAGGGTTATGATTAGGGTTAAGATTAGAGATAGAATTAAGATTAGGGTTAGGGTTAAGGTTAGAGATAGGGTTAGGATTAGGGTCAGGGTTTTTGTTAGAGCTAAAAATAAAATTAGGATTAGTGTTAGGGTTTGTGTTAGGATTAGGTCTAGGGTTAGAGATAGTGTAAGAATTAGGGTTAGGGTTATGGTTAAAGATATTTTTTTAGGATTAGGGTTACAATTAGGGTTAGAAATAGAATTAGGATTAGTGTTGTAGTTAGTGTTAGGTTTAGGGTTAGGGTTAGGGTTAGAGATAGAATTAGGATTAGGTAGCCCTTTTTATATATGCTAACGTCAACCCTAACCCTACCACTCATCTTAAACATAATCTTAAACCTATCCCTATTCATAATGATAACACTAATGTACTAATTGTAATCCTAACCCTAACCCTAACCACAATATCATAAATCAAACGGGTAAAAGCACAAACCTGTGTCACACTTTATAAAGGAATCGGCCAACAGCAAAAAAAATTCTGAACTTCGACCACATAAAAGTGGTATTTATGTTTTGAATTTAAAAATGGTGTAAACTAATAAAATGTAGAACTTTTGGTGTAGTTTATTCCTGTAATTTTTAAAATTTAAAAAAAAAAAATTATTATGTTTTTATCAATTTAAGGACAAATTTTGGAATGCTGAAAATTTCATAAAAGAGTGACTTCACGGACCGTCAAGAAATAAAATGAAAAAAACTTAATTTCTCTTTTATTTTTTTTTTCCAAATAGGTAATTTCAATGTCTTGTGCATGGAAAAAAAAAAATCACATTTTGATGTATATTTTTCCCGTAATAACGTTCTAAAGTCAAACATGTCAGAATTTGACAGTTTTGACGGACCGTCAACTAATTTCAATTTTTTCAATCATTTAAAAAAAAAGAAATATACCCTTTTGAAGTAGACTCTCTCCTCTTATGCCTCATATAATATTTAAAATATTTTAATAAATTTTACTATCATTTTTTTAATATCAAATCAGCCTCTTTTTTAATTTTTAAAACCTACTTGCATTATTTTAATAATAAAAGATATCAAAACTAATCAAAATATTATAAAAATTCTATATTTGGATTCTACACTCCAAGCTCTACAAAAGGGTATTTTTATTTTTTGCAAAAACATCAATCTGACTAGAGAAATACTCTGCCAAAAATGAATGTTTCAGAAAAAATTGAAAAATGATGAGTAAGCTGCCATGTAGGATGCCAACTAGGCATTTTCGGCCGACCAGTTTTCGGCCGACTAGGTTTCGGCCGAAACCCTATCGGCCGGTAATGAATCGGCCGAAAACTAATCGCTCGAAAACTTATCGATCGATAACTACTCGGCCGAAAATTGATGATATAAATAAAGTTTTTTTTTTCCCAATTTATCAAATTAAAAAAATAAGAAAATAACAAATATTTCGAAATCTTTTCAACTATTTTCAATTAAAAAAGCTTTATTTCAACATTTTGGAAGGCAATTTACAAGACGTATTTCGACGAAAAAAAAGGCATTTGGAGAAGAGGAGAAATATTTTTAAGGTGTGTTGATCTTTAATTTATTTATTTGATTATGTTTTTTTATTGAAAATGCATTTGAAGTTTGTTTTCACTTTTTCTTTATTAAAATATTAACATCAAATAAATATATGTAGAAATATATTCATTATTCAATTAAAAATATTTTATGTTTTGCATCTAGTTACAAGTTTTTTAAAATATTTATGCTATATTACATGTACATGTTTCATGGAAAGCTTATGTGTGTACAAATTTCTATGTAGGCAATCATTCAAATTTGAGTGTAATTTGTGATGGCAAATCGAAGGACTAGATCGAGGAAGTATGAACGAACACGAGTAAGACAAAGAAAGAGAAAAGTGGATGAAGGAACATCTACTGAACAACAACCCATGGAAAATATTGATGATCAAGGTGACGTACAGGTACAAGAACAAACTGAACCTAATACTAATATAAATGTTTTGGACTATGGTATGGAAAATTTGATGGAGATGGATGAAGATTCTCTTTTCAATAATATTTCATCTGAAGATATGTTATCTGAAAGCACATTAAAATTACACTCTAAAAAAATATGGGATGAATTTTTTGAAGAGAAATCTTTAATTGGAAGAGCACAATTAATTGCAAAGTTATTTAGACGAAAAGAAATGACCCCTGTTTTGGAGTTGTTAGGGGTTGATAATAGGAAAAAGTCATCAGATTTAAAACAAACAATTGTTGAAAACTTGCAAGAAGCATTAAAATGTATTGAAAAGAAGAGTCGGTCTAGTGATTTAAGTGCTGCACGTAGAGCGTTGATGACTGTAATTTCTAGTAAGAAATTATCCCATAGAAGACAAGTTCAAGCAATTTCTGAATTGCTAAATGTTTCTAGGAGAACTGTTCAAAGATATATTGAAAAGAGAGATGAAATAGATGGAAAAATTGAGAAAAAATGGGTAAATATTTGTAGGGTTCCTCGAAAAGATAGAATTTCAGAAGATGTAAAGAAACAAGTTGTTGAATATTGGACCACCCACTCTCGTGTTTCTTCAAATAGAAGAGATACTATACAAATAATAGGTGATGATGGTACAAAAATTTCTCATCCAAAACATTTTATAGATACAACACAAAGTGAGCTTTTTGAAGCATTTAAACAAGAATTTTTAAATGTGAAGATTTGTCAAAGGATGTTTGAAACACTACGACCATCATTTGTACGTATAAATAAAGTACGTGAAACTTGTTGTTGTCGAAATCATGTTGAATTTGATCTACACCTACAATCATATAGAAAAGTTATGGCAACAATTGATCTAAATTTAGCCATCCCTGGAAGCACAACACAATTTGTGAAGTCTCTTCTATGTGAAAAATCAGAAAATTTGGATGAATTCAACGTTCAATGTATAAAAAATGTATGTAATGATTGTGGAGATTTGAAGAATCTTTTACATGTTGACAATAATGAAATGCAAGTTACTTGGAAGAGATTTGAATATGAGACATACTTAAGAAGTCAGGAGTTGAGGCCAAAAAATTGTTCTCAAAGAGAGTGGATTGCCTTACAATGAATTCATGAGTAAATTTTGCAATATCATATATCCACATATCCAACATTGTCATGGTGCAAGATGGCAATCTAAGCAATTTCGTTATTCAAAGAATTGTTTTCCACCAGGTTGTATTCTCTCTATTGTAGATTTCTCTGAGAACTATACATTTAGTCCTCAAACTGAGATTCAAAGTCAATATTATCATTCAGAGCAAGTTGCAATCTTCATGCAAGTTTGCTACAGGCATCAGAGTTAGCGGTCGATGGAATACAAAGTAGCAAAGATGATAGAATTATCATCAAAGAGGTTCACTTTTATATCAGTGATGATACGAATCATGATAGAAGCTATGTAGCTCATTGTTTCAAAATGTTTTTTGAAGACCTAAGACGACATGGCATAAATCAAGAACAACATTGGATATGGTCTGATGGATGTGCTGGTAAGTACATTGGTTTTTAAATTATTTTTAATTAATTTATATTTACTTTTAAAACTTTGAGACTTAAATTATTTTTTGAAGATAATTCAAGGTTTTCAAGTGTTTAATTATTTGTAACTTCACAGGACAATTTAAGTCTGCAAAAGCCTTTGTTTGGTTATGTAGTCAACATGCTAGACGCAACACCAAATTTTTGTGGAATTTTTATGAGAGTGGACATGGAAAAGGAGAGCACGATGGAGCAGGAGCATGTGTGAAGCGTGCACTTCGTCAACATGAACTTGCTGGTATGTCCAATTTAGCTGAACATACTTTTTAAAAGATTAGATATGTATATATATATATATATTTAATTTAACTAAATTAAATTTTCTTTTAAGTTCTTTGAAAGTAATAGGTGACAAATTGTTCCAACTTGTCTGTAACTTGTAGGTAATGCCATACAGAATGCAAACGAAATTGTTGAATGGTGCAAAAGTCATTTTTCTGCTCGCGACTCAACATACAACACACGGTATTTTTGGGAAGTTACAGGTATGTATGTCTAGTCAAAATTTGTTTTAAAAATTTGAATTTCAAAGTTCAAGTATATACATGATTTCAAATTGAATTTTCAAGTTTGAATTTAAACAGATATTGATCGATCAAATCCTTATAATTGTCAAGCAATTCATGGTATTAGAAATCTACATCAAATCATGACAACGGGGAGTAGTAGGCCTTATGCAATGAATGTGAGAGAAAAATCATGTTTTTGTATTGATTGCATTGAGGACAATGCAAATATTGATCAATGTGAGAATATTAGAGATGGGTATGTTTCACAATGGGAAATGAAACAATTAATATCAATGCCTCCTTTTGTTGAAGATGACAATGTTGATGTCTATGATCCACTATATTCAGCTGATTACGAACGTGTATCTGATTTAGTTGTTATAGGTATGTCCAAATTGATTAATTTAGTTAAAATCAAGATTTAAATTATATATATATATATTAGATATGTTTAAGTAAGTTTCAAATATAAAATATAATTTTTTACAACTTTTAAATGTATAATTTACTTAAATATGTAAATATGTGGTGTGTGTACAGGAGATATTTTCGCTATAGTTGCAGATCCTGAAAATGCGGAAGGTGTAGATTACTATCTACTAAGATGTACACAACCAAAAAGCAAATTGTTTGAATCGATGACAGATGGTGATGGACAGGAGTATCCCATTGGATCAGTCGTTATTGAAGGCACATATTATCAACAAATAAAGATAGATAAAAATGGTATTATATTTGTTGATTATAGGCCAGGACAAAAGGTTCTACATCACAGTCACTTAGTTTTGGCAACAAAAATAAATTTAGAAACTTTACCTAAAAGAGGACGTGCCAAATAAAAGTGGAGGTTGCCTATTGAAGATCATGAGAAGATTTTAGAGATAATTAAAGATAGAGAGGATCCATATTTTATGTACCAGGAGCTTTAAGTTGTTTTTTGGATACATGTGTACACATTTATGACTCCAAATCTAGATAATTTATATATTTGTATTGATTGGACATGTGACATGATTTAGAATGGTTTTTTTTTAGAATGTGACATGTATATGTTAGATCATATATATGCTTGATCTACAAAACCCAGTGACTTTAAAAATGTTTTAATTTACATTTTGCCTAAATTCCTTTAAATCATCTAAATTTCCAATTGCATTTTTACATGTTGGACATGGTTCATTCTTTTAAACCTTCACTCTTGAGAATCTCTCTAGAAATTCCTTTATATCATCTCTCTACATTCCTTGATTGTAAATTTTTATGTTTGACACATGGAATTGTTAAACTCACTTTCAAATCTTTGAATTTAAATATTTGTTCAACTCCACCTAAATACATGTTCCAATTTTGCATTTAAATTTATTTATGTTCCATGGTATTCTTAAGTTCACATTCAAATCTTTCATTTCATTTGAACATTCAACTCCACAAACTTGTATAAAATTATCTAGTTGATTTGGTGTTTTCAAGTGGTGAAGAATCTAGACATAAATGTTGTCTCTAGTTTTCTTTATTTTTTATACATTACTAATGCACGACATTCAATAATTTTACATGATCATTTGGATTTTCATGTATCCATCTCAACCATACATCCAAATTTACTTAAGAATATTAGCTCCTATCTTTTAAGTATAGAACTAAATTATTTATCCATTTTGTTAATGTTAGATTGTATCCAGGTTTTCTTGGTTTGTCCTTTCTTGTTCACCTTAAGGTGCATTGGAATATATGAACATTGTAGTGAATCATAGTGATATCTTCCAAGTCATATCTAATTCCCAAATATAGAAATTCCATATCCTATTGGCATCAATTTAGCTTTGTTTACCATGTATAGCTTGAGACCATGAGCTACCCACATCTTCCAAGTCATATCTAATTCCCAAATGTAGAAATTCCATATCCTATTATCATCAACAACAAGTTCTAATTGTTTACCATATCCTATTATTATCTTCCAAGTCATATCTAATTCCCAAATGTAGAAATTCCATATCCTATTGGCATCAACTTAGCTTTGTTTACCATGTATAGCTTGAGACCATGAGCTACCTACATCTTCCAAGTCATATCTAATTCCCAAATGTAGAAATTCCATATCCTATTATCATCAACAACAAGTTCTAATTGTTTACCATATCTTATTATTATCTTCCAAGTCATATCTAATTCCCAAATGTAGAAATTCCATATCCTATTGGCATCAATTTAGCTTTGTTTACCATGTATAGCTTGAGACCATGAGCTACCTACATCTTCCAAGTCATATCTAATTCCCAAATGTAGAAATTCCATATCCTATTATCATCAACAACAAGTTCTAATTGTTTACCATATCCTATTATTATCTTCCAAGTCATATCTAATTCCCAAATATAGAAATTCCATATCCTATTGGCATCAATTTAGCTTTGTTTACCATGTATAGCTTGAGACCATGAGCTACCTACATCTTCCAAGTCATATCTAATTCCCAAATGTAGAAATTCCATATCCTATTATCATCAACAAGTTCTAATTGTTTACCATATCCTATTATTATCTTCCAAGTCATATCTAATTCCCAAATGTAGAAATTCCATATCCTATTGGCATCAATTTAGCTTTGTTTACCATGTATAGCTTGAGACCATGAGCTACCTACATCTTCCAAGTCATATCTAATTCCCAAATGTAGAAATTCCATATCCTATTATCATCAACAACAAGTTCTAATTGTTTACCATATCCTATTATTATCTTCCAAGTCATATCTAATTCCCAAATGTAGAAATTCCATATCCTATTCGCATCAATTTAGCTTTGTTTACCATGTATAGCTTGAGACCATGAGCTACCTACATCTTCCAAGTCATATCTAATTCCCAAATGTAGAAATTCCATATCCTATTATCATCAACAAGTTCTAATTGTTTTAGAGGTGGATCTAGAAGAAGTTTATCTCTCTAGGAGACATGCCACCATCTATAACACCAAAAACACTATTTGAAGCTTCATTATATATTATAGCTTATTTATTTATTTTTAAAATATTTCAATCAATCACTAGAAAATTATAAATTTATTAATATGAGTAACCTTGTGTTGTCATTTATTGATTAAAAGATGAATCTTTGTTTTGTTCTAATATACATGAACTTTTCTTTCTTTGATAAAATAGATTTTATTTAGTAAATATTTTTATAAAATCCTTTTATCCCAACACAATACACTCATTTAAATATTTATTTTTAATTCAAAACTCATATATGAGAGATTATATATATTTCCTTCTCCAAGACGAAGATGCTAATACACTAGTAACATCTACAAAAATATAAGGTTTCTATATTAGAACCCAATTTGAATTATCAAGCTATTTATAGCTTTTTTTTGTGATTTCATAGTCCAACCTTAAAAAATAAGGATGTAATCTCTATTCCTCTCATCTTTAGTACTTTATTTATATATAAAATATTTTTATGCCTATAAAACGTAACTTTTAGTATATTTCTCTAGGAATGAACATAACTTCATTAGTCTTGTAATTTGGTCCATCTTTCCAGTACAATTAAATATGAATTGATCAATTTTTAATTTATATATAGAATTGTCATCCAAGAGATCTACTTGATCAATTTTTAATTTATATAGAATTGTCATCAATTTTTAATTTAATATTAAATGTGCATGTCTTTCAAGATTTAAATATATATATCAATTTCTAATTACATATATATAAATGTTCCACATAGAATTCTTAAACTTTCAAAACTAGAAATTTGATTTCATTTACATTCAACTCCACTAATAGCTTGCATGCTTTATTTGAATTATATGGTTCATTCTTCAGTATAGCTCATCATCTAGTTCAAGAATTCTTTGCATGCACATTCAAATGAACATGTGTATTAGATTATATGGAATTAGAAATTAGGTTAATGTAGAGCATGATATATGCACAATTTAAATGTATAAATAACTTTTACTGACTTTAAAAATGAACATTTAGAGCTTTAAATAATTCAATCTAACTATCATCTATTTTCGATTGCATTTTTATGTTCTACTTTAAAACATGTATAGCATTAATCTCAAGCATATATGCATTCAATTTTTTCTATTTCTTGACCTATTTATTAAAGACAAATTCATTTTAACTATTTATTTAAATTAATTACATGTACATGCCCATCTTTTTAAATTTACAAATAGCAACCATTAGATAGTGGAGTGGACAACATTTTGATTTCACAATGTATTTAGTTATCTATATATGTACAAGAAGTGCATTTGAACAAGTTACCATAATTTAAATTTAAATAAAGGTACTTATAGATGTAATGTAAGTGAGTTCATCAAACCATAATAATGCACGTATATAAGAAACCTCTAAGATTCAAACCATAAAACATAATTGTATGAATGTGACATGTAAATTATAACAAGTATATATATGTGTACCATAAAACATAAGTATGTAACACGTCCAAATGTTCAATACATAAATCATAAAAAGTGTCCCCAACATATAATAAAATGATCTCAAACATGTAATACTATAAAACAAATCTCAAAGAGAGGGATGTCTGGTATGAATAGAATCATCAGATCTATGGCTCGACCTCTCCCTCGACCTCTCCCTCGATACATGGCTCGATCTCTCCCTCGACCTCTCCCTCGATCCATGGACCGATCGCTCTGCTGATCCAAGATGTGTGGATCCATGTCTGGATCCAATATCTCCCGATCTGTGTCCTGAGCCTCGTCCCAACCCCTGCATGTGTTCAAGTACACATATATGTAAAATTATCTAAAAATTTTACAATGTACTTGAGTTCAATGTGTTCAAACTTAAAACATCAAGTAATTAGTTTTTTAAAATTAAATTTAAATGTACCTCATCTGCATACTGCATGGGATCGCCATCATGCTCCAAATTTCCAAAGTCTGGGAATTCACCATACTGCTTAAAATTTTCAAGTACACAATTTCAATCAGGAGTTAAACCCCTAGAAGTTTTTAAAATGCATTACATAAATTTTTAGAACACAATTTTAAAAATATATACATGTATTTAAATTATAAATTGAAAGTACCTGTTGTGCCTGCTTGAAAGCTCTACCAATGTCACTAAGATCACGAGAATGTAAAGACATCATAGGGGGCTCTGTAGCATGTACAGTATCAGTAGCAAAAAGAAGTCGACTATATGTCCCATGGACAGGATCGGGTGTCGCAGTAGCCTCAACGTGACCTGTAACATCCTGATGACCACCTGGGCAAGCTAAAGGATCAACAGAAACATGATGTGCACGGGATTCTGTAGGCTGATGTGGAATATCCTGAGCTGCATTTGCCACACTGTGAGTCATATGTGTATGAGGATATCATTGTCTAATAAATTCTGGTACCCTGTCAAGAGCAATCCCATGGTCCTCACTGATAACCTGATATGCTGCTAGTAAATCCAAAATTGAGAGTCTACATGTATTACGCAGAGTCGTGTGGGTCATATGCTCGACATCTGTAAGAGTAGGTAGATCGGCACTAATAAATGGATCATACGATGCAGATGTAGCCTCAGTGGGAGGAAGGTTGATCCGTGGGCATAATAAATATCTACCAACTCGATCAGATGAAATCTGATCAATCTGCGTCGTAATAGAGGCAATGTTTTCAAAAATCTGACTCTGAGTGGACCCTGTTGCTACCTCCCCTGCTGCTGCCAATTCCAAACGTTTTGGTAAAACCAAAAGGTTTGGGCCAACTAATGCCCTCTTGTCCACAGGCGGTGGCAAATTTGAAGGTCTAAACTGTGGTTTGTCATAAAAACGGCCTTTACCTTGGCCAGCATGCTCAGGATAAGATGTGTAGTCCACCTCTATATGTAAATGAAATTCTGCATATAACTGTTTGACAAAATACAATGGCAGCTCATCATTGTGAGGCCATCTATGATGTGCTGCCAACCATCTAGGGTATATGAATGGCGCAACAAGAGGATCTTCACACCTCGTAACCATATATCCTCTAATTTTATTTTTTCCTCTATAAAATGGGAACATGGATAACACATTTTCACCTGAAACTAATTTGGCAACTTCTTTATGTTTCACTGTGCCAGTAACACTCCTAGCAAGAGAAAAATAAAACTGTTCAATGCTGATTTCATCATAAGGATTGTATGATCGAATTGTCTCAATCATCTTCATAATCTCTTGTCTAATAGTGACTAATCTATCTCGATTAGCCAAATTGGGGGAGTTGTGAATTGTTTGCTCTAAACATTTTAGAGCATTGTCCAATCTAACAATACTATCCTGAAATATATTTGATCTAGTTTGAGCTTCTCGCTCAAAACGAGGGGAATGATGAGATCCCTCATCGGCCATGATATATATAAATAGATAGAGATCTGCATATCATTAAAACAAAATTACATAATGAACTACACAAATTTAAATTGAAATTTTTTCAAAACTAAAAAAAAATATATATTTAAATTAAAGGTAAAATTTTCAAGTTTCAAAACTAGAAAACAATTTTGAATTTAAATGTATCTAATGAGATCTAGTTCAAACTTTATATCTATCGAGCTATGTGAACCTATTAAATCATAGGCATGCATGTAATATTCAACCAAGAGTAAATATGTAAAAAAAATATTTATCCTTTCAACCACTCTATACTAAAATTTTGATCAAAATAAAAAAATACTCTTCATTACAATTGGCCATATATGATCTAGCCTTTCTTTGTAATCAATTATTTTTTAAATCAAACACTAGAAATTATAAAAAGGTTAACATTTCAGCCAATTTTTAGATCCTAACTTAAAGACAATATTAAAGAGTAATAATAAAGGTTAAAGGTGAATTTAATGGTGTATTATTAAT
>VDFB02000003.1:619281370-619310710 GCA_007258455.2 Sequoia sempervirens | reverse complement strand
ATTTTTGGGAAGTTACAGGTATGTATGTTTAGTCAAAATTTGTTAAAAATTTGAATTTCAAAGTTCAAGTACATACATGATTTCAAATTGAATTTTCAAGTTTGAATTTAAACAGATATTGATCGATCAAATCCTTATAATTGTCAAGCAATTCATGGTATTAGAAATCTACATCAAATCATGACAACGGGGAGTAGTAGGCCTTATGCAATGAATGTGAGAGAAAAATCATGTTTTTGTATTGATTGCATTGAGGACAATGCAAATATTGATAAATGTGAGAATATTAGAGATGGGTATGTTTCACAATGGGAAATGAAACAATTAATATCAATGCCTCCTTTTGTTGAAGATGACAATGTTGATGTCTATGATCCACTATATTCAGCTGATTACGAACGTGTATCTGATTTAGTTGTTATAGGTATGTCCAAATTGATTAATTTAGTTAAAATCAAGATTTAAATTATATATATATATATATATATATTCTATGTTTAAGTAAGTTTCAAATATAAAATATAATTTTTTACAACTTTTAAATGTATAATTTACTTAAATATGTAAATATGTGGTGTGTGTACAGGAGATATTTTCGCTATAGTTGCAGACCCTAAAAATGCGGAAGGTGTAGATTACTATCTACTAAGATGTACACAACCAAAAAGCAAATTGATCGAATCGATGACAAATGGTGATGGACAAGAGTATCCCATTGGATCAGTCGTTATTGAAGGCACATATTATCAACAAATAAAGATAGATAAAAATGGTATTATATTTGTTGATTATAGGCCAGGACAAAAGGTTCTACATTACAGTCACTTAGTTTTGGCAACAAAAATAAATTTAGAAACTTTACTTAAAAGAGGACGTGCCAAACAAAAGTGGAGGTTGCCTATTGAAGATCATGAGAAGATTTTAGAGATAATTAAAGATAGAGAGGATCCAGATTTTATGTACCAGGAGCTTTAAGTTGTTTTTTGGATACATGTATACACATTTATGACTCCAAATCTAGATAATTTATATATTTGTATTGATTGGACATGTGACATGATTTAGAATGGTTTTTTTTTAGAATGTGACATGTATATGTTAGATCATATATATGCTTGATCTACAAAACCCAGTGACTTTAAAAATGTTTTAATTTACATTTTGCCTAAATTCCTTTAAATCATCTAAATTTCCAATTGCATTTTTACATGTTGGACATGGTTCATTCTTTTAAACCTTCACTCTTGAGAATCTCTCTAGAAATTCCTTTATATCATCTCTCTACATTCCTTGATTGTAAATTTTTATGTTTGACACATGGAATTGTTAAACTCACTTTCAAATCTTTGAATTTAAATATTTGTTCAACTCCACCTAAATACATGTTCCAATTTTGCATTTAAATTTATTTATGTTCCATGGTATTCTTAAGTTCACATTCAAATCTTTCATTTCATTTGAACATTCAACTCCACAAACTTGTATAAAATTATCTAGTTGATTTGGTGTTTTCAAGTGGTGAAGAATCTAGACATAAATGTTGTCTCTAGTTTTCTTTATTTTTTATACATTACTAATGCACGACATTCAATAATTTTACATGATCATTTGGATTTTCATGTATCCATCTCAACCATACATCCAAATTTACTTAAGAATATTAGCTCCTATCTTTTAAGTATAGAACTAAATTATTTATCCATTTTGCTAATGTTAGATTGTATCCAGGTTTTCTTGGTTTGTCCTTTCTTGTTCACCTTAAGGTGCATTGGAATATATGAACATTGTAGTGAATCATAGTGATATCTTCCAAGTCATATCTAATTCCCAAATATAGAAATTCCATATCCTATTGGCATCAATTTAGCTTTGTTTACCATGTATAGCTTGAGACCATGAGCTACCTACATCTTCCAAGTCATATCTAATTCCCACATGTAGAAATTCCATATCCTATTATCATCAACAACAAGTTCTAATTGTTTACCATATCTTATTATTATCTTCCAAGTCATATCTAATTCCCAAATATAGCAATTCCATATCCTATTGGCATCAATTTAGCTTTGTTTACCATGTATAGCTTGAGACCATGAGCTACCTACATCTTCCAAGTCATATCTAATTTTCCCAAATGTAGAAATTCCATATCCTATTATCATCAACAACAAGTTCTAATTGTTTACCATATCCTATTATTATCTTCCAAGTCATATCTAATTCCCAAATATAGCAATTCCATATCCTATTGGCATCAATTTAGCTTTGTTTACCAAGTATAGCTTGAGACCATGAGCTACCTACATCTTCCAAGTCATATCTAATTTTCCCAAATGTAGAAATTCCATATCCTATTATCATCAACAACAAGTTCTAATTGTTTACCATATCCTATTATTATCTTCCAAGTCATATCTAATTCCCAAATATAGCAATTCCATATCCTATTGGCATCAATTTAGCTTTGTTTACCATGTATAGATTGAGACCATGAGCTACCTACATCTTCCAAGTCATATCTAATTCCCAAATGTAGAAATTCCATCTCCTATTATCATCAACAACAAGTTCTAATTGTTTACCATATCCTATTATTATCTTCCAAGTCATATCTAATTCCCAAATATAGCAATTCCATATCCTATTGTCATCAATTTAGCTTTGTTTACCATGTATAGCTTGAGACCATGAGATACCTACATCTTCCAAGTCATATCTAATTCCCAAATGTAGAAATTCCATATCCTATTATCATCAACAACAAGTTCTAATTGTTTACCATATCCTATTATTATCTTCCAAGTCATATCTAATTCCCAAATATAGCAATTCCATATCCTATTGGCATCAATTTAGCTTTTTTTACCATGTATAGCTTGAGACCATGAGCTACCTACATCTTCCAAGTCATATCTAATTCCCAAATGTAGAAATTCCATCTCCTATTATCATCAACAACAAGTTCTAATTGTTTTAGAGGTGGATCTAGAAGAAGTTTATCTCTCTAGGAGACATGCCACCATCTATAACACCAAAAATATACTATTTGAAGCTTCATTAAATATATTATAGCTTATTTATTTATTTTTAAAATATTTCAATCAATCACTAGAAAATTATAAATTTATTAATATGAGTAACCTTGTGTTGTCATTTATTGATTAAAAGATAAATCTTTGTTTTGTTCTAATATACATGAACTTTTCTTTCTTTGATAAAATAGATTTTATTTAGTAAATATTTTTATAAAATCCTTTTATCCCAACACAATACACTCATTTAAATATTTATTTTTAATTCAAAACTCATATATGAGAGATTATATATATTTCCTTCTCCAAGACCAAGATGCTAATACACTAGTAACATCTACAAAAATATAAGGTTTCTATATTAGAACCCAATTTGAATTATCAAGCTATTTATAGCTTTTTTTTGTGATTTCATAGTCCAACCTTAAAAAATAAGGATGTAATCTCTATTCCTCTCATCTTTAGTACTTTATTTATATATTAAAATATTTTTATGCCTATAAAACGTAACTTTTAGTATATTTCTCTAGGAATGAACATAACTTCATTAGTCTTGTAATTTGGTCCATCTTTCTAGTACAATCAAATATGAATTGATCAATTTTTAATTTATATATAGAATTGTCATCCAAGAGATCTACTTGATCAATTTTTAATTTATATAGAATTGTCATCAATTTTTAATTTAATAATAAATGTGCATGTCTTTCAAGATTTAAATATATATATCAATTTCTAATTACATATATATAAATGTTCCACATGGAATTCTTAAACTTTCAAAACTAGAAATTTGATTTCATTTACATTCAACTCCACTAATAGCTTGCATGCTTTATTTGAATTATATGGTTCATTCTTAAGTATAGCTCATCATCTAGTTCAAGAATTCTTTGCATGCACATTCAAATGAACGTGTATTAGATTATATGGAATTAGAAATTAGGTTAATGTAGAGCATGATATATGCACAATTTAAATGTATAAATAACTTTTACTGACTTTAAAAATGAACATTTAGAGCTTTAAAGAATTCAATCTAACTATCATCTATTTTTGATTGCATTTTTATGTTCTACTTTAAAACATGTATAGCATTAATCTCAAGCATATATGCATTCAATTTTTTCTATTTCTTGACCTATTTATTAAAGACAAATTCATTTTAACTATTTATTTAAATTAATTACATGTACATGTCCATATTTTTAAATTTACAAATAGCAACCATTAGATAGTGGAATGGACAACATTTTGATTTCACAATGTATTTAGTTATCTATATATGTACAAGAAGTGCATTTGAACAAGTTACCATAATTTAAATTTAAATAAAGGTACTTATAGATGTAATGTAAGTGAGTTCATCAAACCATAATAATGCATGTATATAACAAACCTCTAAGATTCAAACCATAAAACATAATTGTATGAATGTGACATGTAAATTATAACAAGTATATATATGTGTACCATAAAACATAAGTATGTAACAAGTCCAAATGTTCAATACATAAATCATAAAAAGTGTCCCCAACATATAATAAAATGATCTCAGACATGTAATACTATAAAACAAATCTCAAAGAGAGGGATGTCTGGTATGAATAGAATCATCAGATCTATGGCTCGATCTCTCCCTCGACCTCTCCCTCGATGCATGGCTCGATCTCTCCCTCGACCTCTCCCTCGATCCATGGACCGATCGCTCTGCTGATCCAAGATGTGTGGATCCATGTCCCGATCCAATATCTCCCGATCTGTGTCCTGAGCCTCGTCCCAACCCCTGCATGTGTTCAAGTACACATATATGTAAAATTATCTAAAAATTTTACAATGTACTTGAGTTCAATGTGTTCAAACTTAAAACATCAAGTAATTAGTTTTTTAAAGTTAAATTTAAATGTACCTCATCTGCATACTGCATGGGATCGCCATCATGCTCCAAATTTCCAAAGTCTGGGAATTCACCATACTGCTTAAAATTTTCAAGTACATAATTTCAATCAGAAGTTAAACCCCTAGAAGTTTTTAAAATGCATTACATAAATTTTTAGAACACAATTTTAAAAATATATACATGTATTTAAATTATAAATTGAAAGTACCTGTTGTGCCTGCTTGAAAGCTCTACCAATGTCACTAAGATCACGAGAATGTAAAGACATCATAGGGGGCTCTGTAGCATGTACAGTATCAGTAGCAAAAAGAAGTCGACTATATGTCCCATGGACAGGATCGGGTGTCGCAGTAGCCTCAACGTGACCTGTAACATCCTGATGACCACCTGGGCAAGCTAAAGGATCAACAGAAACATGATGTGCACGGGATTCTGTAGGCTGATGTGGAATATCCTGAGCTGCATTTGCCACACTGTGAGTCATATGTGTATGAGGATATCATTGTCTAATAAATTCTGGTACCCTGTCAAGAGCAATCCCATGGTCCTCACTGATAACCTGATATGCTGCTAGTAAATCCAAAATTGAGAGTCTACATGTATTACGTAGAGTCGTGTGGGTCATATGCTTGACATCTGCAAGAGTAGGTAGATCGGCACTAATAAATGGATCATACGATGCAGATGTAGCCTCAGTGGGAGGAAGGTTGATCCGTGGGCGTAATAAATATCTACCAACTCGATCAGATGAAATCTGATCAATCTGCGTCGTAATAGAGGCAATGTTTTCAAAAATCTGACTCTGAGTGGACCCTGTTGCTACCTCCCCTGCTGCTGCCAATTCCAAACGTTTTGGTAAAACCAAAAGGTTTGGGCCAACTAATGCCCTCTTGTCCATAGGCGGTGGCAAATTTGAAGGTCTAAACTGTGGTTTGTCATAAAAACGGCCTTTACCTTGGCCAACATGCTCAAGATAAGATGTGTAGTCCACCTCTATATGTAAATGAAATTCTGCATATAACTGTTTGACAAAATACAATGGCAGCTCATCATTGTGAGGCCATCTATGATGTGCTGCCAACCATCTAGGGTATATGAATGGCGCAACAAGAGGATCTTCACACCTCGTAACCATATATCCTCTAATTTTATTTTTTCCTCTATAAAATGGGAACATGGATAACACATTTTCACCTGAAACTAATTTGGAAACTTCTTTATGTTTCACTGTGCCAGTAACACTCCTAGCAAGAGAAAAATAAAACTGTTCAATGCTGATTTCATCATAAGGATTGTATGATCGAATTGTCTCAATCATCTTCATAATCTCTTCTCTAATAGTGACTAATCTATCTCGATTAGCCAAATTGGGGGAGTTGTGAATTGTTTGCTCTAAACATTTTAGAGCATTGTCCAATCTAACAATACTATCCTGAAATATATTTGATCTAGTTTGAGCTTCTCGCTCAGAACGAGGGGAATGATGGGATCCCTCATCGGCCATGATATATATAAATAGATAGAGATCTGCATATCATTAAAACAAAATTACATAATGAACTACACAAATTTAAATTGAAATTTTTTCAAAACTAAAAAAAAATATATATTTAAATTAAAGGTAAAATTTTCAAGTTTCAAAACTAGAAAACAATTTTGAATTTAAATGTATCTAATGAGATCTAGTTCAAACTTTATATCTATCGAGCTATGTGAACCTATTAAATCATAGGCATGCATGTAATATTCAACCAAGAGTAAATATGTAAAAAAAATATTTATCCTTTCAACCACTCTATACTAAAATTTTGATCAAAATAAAAAAATACTCTTCATTACAATTGGCCATATATGATCTAGCCTTTCTTTGTAATCAATTATTTTTTAAATCAAACACTAGAAATTATAAAAAGGTTAACATTTCCTTAATTTTTCGATCTAACTTAAAACATATTAAAGTAATAAAGTTAAAATTTAATTTAATAGTGTATGTGTGTATGTATGTATATGTATGTGTGTATGTATGTATGTATGTATATACATATATATATGTATGTACATGTACATGATATATGTGTATGTGTGTATGTATGTACATGTATTATATATGTATGTGTATGTGTGCATGTACATGCATATATGTGTATGTGTGTATGTACACATGTATATACTCAAGTACATACATACATACATACACACATACACATATATATGCATATACATACATACATACATACATACATACACATATGTATATATATAATGCATGTACATGCATACACACATACACATATGTACATATATATAATACATGTACATACATACACGCATACACATATATGTGCATGTACATATGTATATGCATGTATATATGTATATGCATATACATATGTACATGCATATACATACATACATGCATATATATATGTATGTATGTATATGCATGTATATATGTATATGCATATACATATGTACATGCACATGATATATGTGTATGTGTGTATGTATGTACACGTATTATATATGTATGTGTATGTGTGCATGTACATGCATATATATGTGTATGTGTGTATGTACACATGTATATACTCAAGTAAGTACATACATACATACACACATACACATATATATGCATATACATACATACATACATACACATATGTATATATATAATGCATGTACATGCATACACACATACACATATGTACATATATATACTACATGTACATACATACACACATACACATATATGTGCATGTACATATGTATATGCATATACATATATACATGCATATATATATATATATATATATATATATATATATGCATATACATACATACATACATACACACATGTACACACATGCATACATACATGTACACACCTACACACATGCATACATACATGTACACATATGTATATATAATACATCTACATGCATACGCACATACACATATATGTGCATGTACATAACTTATCAAAGGCGCTTTATTTGGGAGATAAGTTTAGCATTTTATTTAAGAGATTAGTTCATATATGGAATGTAGATTTAAAATTCATTTACAAGTATAGGAGGTATTTGAAAGCAACATATCTAAGGTGTACAACCCATGGACCAAAGGAAGTCAATTGAATCGAAGTGGTTTGAGACTGAAATGCTTTAAGAAACACTGAACCTTATCCATGGAACAAAAGTCCTTCTAAATTGTTCTCCCTTATTTAAGTGTTCCTCTCAATTTTGAAGGATTTGAGTGATCAAAAGAACTCACTAATATTTCCCTTCTTCTTAAAAATGTTAGACAATCTCCACAACTCATTTCTGAGATCAAGACAGAAGAATCTTAATATGAATTCGAATATTCCCATGTACCTCAAGGGGTAAAAGAATGTTCCTTCTCAAGATAGTTTTTCTTCAATATATAACTTTTTATCAAAATCTAATAAACATGCTATGGGAATGGCTGTCTCTCTGTAAGATAGTTTTAAAATTGTAACATAGTTTTCTGGATTTAACTTTGAAAGATGTCAAATCCATACTTTGTAACCACATTGGTCAAAACTCAAATCCAACAAATAGTTGGCATTAGCTTTTCACATTCATTGTAGTATTAGAAATATAGCTTCTAAAATTAAACTGAGAAATATAGCTTCTGAAATTAAACTATGTATGTTTTTTGTATCGATATTTCAAATTAGATTGCAGAAATAGACTTAGAAAGAGGGGCAGGGGGAGAAATAGAGTTAATTCTAGAAGCTATATTTCCAAACCCACTCATTTTTGAGAAAATTATATTTAGAACACAGATCAGTGTTAACACTGTTAACAGACACTGATTAACAGATCTTTTACAGGTGATTAAGATTTTGACAATGATTAAGATTAAGACTTAGAAAGATTAATGCATAATAAAGTTAAATCCTGATATTATTGGAACTTCAAAAATCTTTTTTCAGGTGGATGATACTGCTTCAGAAATTCATTGTAAGATAGGCTTCAGCTAAAATTGATTTTCATGTAAACCCATCTAGTTTGTGGAAAGCCATAATCCATTGTGTGTGTCATTTTTTACTGTGTATTCGCTAAAGCTATGTGGAAGAAAATTTTGTTGGCTTGGTCACTCTTTGCTCATTAAGAAATATTGTAGCTTGATGTACTCTTTTAAGTTATTTGCTATTCTCCAAATGGGAAACACTCTTCTTTTATAAGATTTCTCTACCAAGTACTCGGGTTCTTGTAGAAAGCAAGAAATGCACATGTTTTCAAATAGGACTTTATAACTTCTACTTACTTCAGCTGTGAAGTCATGATCACCTCTCTTGTTTTGCAAGTTGAACTATTCTTCAAGGTTCCAAAGTTTGATTTCAAAAGATTTCTCAATGGTGAGTCTATTCAATATAAGACTAGCTCAGTGGTCAGTTGCGGCAGATTTTCAAAAATATAATGATTTCCTGACAGGAAAGTGAGCTTAACACATTCTCCTAAAGTTGTAGTTGACAAAGACGGTTGGGAAAATTGAAAGACCAACAACGGTTGTCACATAGTGGAGAAGAAAGATGATTCAAAGATGGATTTTCCTTCTCAAAATGGCAATGTTGTTCCTTAGAACTCTCTTCCTAGAGATCAAGTTGCTAATTCAAACCAAGCGTACAATGCTTTTATTGAGACTGTTGGGATTCAGAGAGAGGAAACAGAAACATGGAAATGTAATAATTCATAATATCTTCTCTGATGAAAGTATGGATGATTGCTTGTATACTAAGTTACCTGTTCACCCCCTGCATTGCCCAGATCCAGGTCCAGCTCGTACCTGCCCCAGATTCTGGGCCAATTTGAGCAGGGATTCTGATTAAGATTAATGCTTTTTTTCGAAGATCAGGATTTAACTTTATTATGCATATGTGATCACATTATCAACATCACCTCTACATGCATATGAAACCCACAAGGCATAAATACAGATCTCTATGCATAGGATTTGTCTAACCAAAAAGCAAATAATCGTGTAGGTCTATATATTTGTCTATGGGAGTTTCATCTAGACATGGAAGTGAGTTTGGTAGTTGGGCATGTGCGGAGAGGATGAATAAATACCCATGAATGGTTGAATTTGAAAAATGTAGCAAAGTTCTAGAATGAGCTCAAAAGTAAAAAAAATGGTATGTCCATAAACTGTAGTTCTTACATAGATCAAATCAAATGGCATTTTCTTATATGCAAATGTACCTTATTTCATTGTGAATGTTATGTTGATTCTATCTTCATGGTTCACTATCACTTGATTATATTGAGAATGGAAGCTGTATTGACTGATTCCTTTGTGTGCAGGATAGGACATTGCAAACATGCTCATGCTTTAAGGGCCAGATGTTGAAGGATAAAAATAAATGCTGGCCCACATCATTTAGATGTGGGATAATACAGATTTCAGGCTCTAACCATTATCTACATGCTTAATGAGATCATAAAATGGAATTTTGAGTGGTAGAAGAAACATGGATGAGTTCATGTGTTGTTTCTACAAAAGACATAGTCTAAAGCTTTGAATCTCATAGTTCTTCATTCCAGATCAGCATATCATAAGAGATACCAGGATGTTTCAATCTAAATTATAGTCATAGTACACAGTAAAATAAATGCAGATAAAAGTTCCAAATGAAAATATGAATTAGTAATCCTGGAGTTTGAACCAAAACAAACATGGTACTTGTACAATATAGCTTTTGAAGAAGCAATCAATTCAAAACACGAGGCTAGGGAAATAGACATAGAAGAGACAAAGAAACCATTAGTAATGCAGGAGTAAGTGAGTCTAAAAGGAATGCACTGTGAATCTAAACCATGCCCAACCATCTTTCTTTGCATAACGTCTCTTCCATTTGTTTTCCAATACCTCCTAAATAAAATGCTAAACTTATCTCAAAAGCATGCCCAATCACAAATTAAAGCTTGTAAAGAAGGGTATGTTAAGTTTCACTGCCTACAGAAAGAAATTTCATTGAGCATCATGGCCATAGCTGTCTCAACCATCACGGCCATGACCTGATTTTTCAATTTCAATCAAACCCTAACGATACGATACGAGAAATCAAACATTCATCTCAATGATTTTTCAATTTCAATCAAACCCTAACGATACGATACGAGAAATCAAACATTCATCTCAATGATTTTTCAATTTCAATCAAACCCTAATGATCTGTCCCAAATTTCTGACAATAGACAAAAACGATACGAGAAATCAAACATTCATCTCAATGCCACGAATGGAACTTGTTAATATGTCGTCCCTGTTGCTAGCGATCGGCCGACAAGCTCTCGCCCCAACCACTTTCGCCCGAGCGTAGCAATAGTGGGCCTGGTTTTTTTTTTCGAGATTTTATTGGCTATTTTCGGTCGATAGGGTTTCGATCGATAAAATTTCGGCCGAAACACACTCGACCGATACGGTCTCTCCAGGTCTGCGCCGTATCGAATGTTTTCGGCCGATAATGTTTCGGCCGAAAGTGACTCGACCGATAACTTGAAGCCACGTAGGCGCCATGTGGCTGACCCGTCGATTCAGCCGAAACCTTATCGGCCGAAAACTGGTCGGCCGAACTCAAGTCGCTCGAAATGATTTAGTTGGCCAAAACTGTGACACAAGTTTGTGCTTTCACCCAAACCTAATTTTAACCCTAACCCTTACCCTAAACCTATCCCTAAATTTAACTATAATCCTAACAATAAAATTCCTAAACCCTAACCCTAACCATAACTCTACCCCTAGCCCTAACATAATTCTCACACTAACTATGACCATAAACCCAACCTTAACACTAAACCCTAACCCTAATGCTAACCCTAACCATGATATAAACCCTAATCCTAAATGCTAACTATAATAATAACCCTAAATATAGTAATTTATTCAATGTGTTACGCACGCTGCAACTGCTACTAGCAAATATATAACCTATATATAAAATACGTCGAGATGTATCTCGAGGTGTTTAATTTTTTCATCATTCAGCTTTAATAAAAATTAACATTGAAAAAATTCAATGCCTCGAGATACATCTCGGCGTATTTTATATATAGGTTATATATTTGCTAGTTAATAAATGTGTTGAAGGGTGGTTGAAAACAATTGTCAGGGATTAAATAAAATAATTAAATGCATATAGTTATGAAGAGTGGAAAATAAATTAGTTAGGGATAACTATGAGAGGGGCTTTTTGGTTTTTTTTTTGAAAAAAACTAATTTTGGGTTCTAGTTGTGAACATTTCTTTGGTTATTGAAAATATTTCTTGGGGGGTTTTGGAAGCTCTGGAATTGGGGATTTTGTTGTATTGTGAAAATTCAAAAGGTGTTGAAGCTGAATTTGTAGTAGCAAGCTAGGATTGAGCTCTACATCAAATTTTCACTTGACAACAGGAGAAACTAGGTTCTTGTTAAATTTGATTTTAATCTTGTAGCAAATAGAGATGGAATAATTGTTTGCTGGAAACAAAATCATTCTTGTTAAATTTATGAGTGTACTTATGATGTAAATACTTGTTAAATTAACAAACTCTCCTTTCTTTATTTGGTGTGAATCTTGATTTGTTTCTTGTTACCTTCATAGGTTGGGTTAGTATTTTATATCTTATTTGTCTTTAGACTAGTTTCTTGTTATCAAATTTTCCTCTATCATTGCTCTAAATTTAGCTTTAAAAACCTTTCTTTAGAGGCATAATATCCTTCTAGACTGGTTAAAAATGTTAATTTTCATAGTTCAAATTAATTGTATTCTTTATCGCATCCATCTTATGAGTGCTTATGGAGTGGTGTTCTCCCTTTTGGTTGGGTATTTAAGGAGTATTCTAGCCTAGCATCTGCCAATAGCCTTGCTTGGAATTTTCTTAAGTCTCTTCAGTGTATATTACTTTCATTCTTTATTCCTCCTCTCAGTTGCGACTTCATGAGATTGCATGTTTCAAATATATATATTTCTCAAATTTGATTACATGTGTTATAAAATGTTCATGGCTATGAAATAGTTTGTCTTTTGTAGTTATATACCACACATTTTCATGGCCTGTAGATGGCCTTGTAATCTCTTAGTCTTGTGTAAATTGTGGATTAAGCATATCATTGTTTTTTTATTCCATTTGTCTTATCCTGAGTTAACAATATGGGATGCCTTCACCGCCATTGTAGAATGCGGGTCATCGTATCAACAGCTCTTCACTAAAAGTCTCTTCAATCTATATCCCTCACGTCTCCCTGTTGGATTGTTAGTCTGTGCTAAGAGTTGCACTTGATATCCCATATTTCCTATTATTCGATGGAAGTATAAGTATAAAATAATGGTTACTTCAATTTTATTACCAACGAATTATACATGGCAGCCATCGTGGTTTTATATTCTTTAACTACTAGTCCCTTTGGCATGCACAGTCACCCCTATTGTTATCTTTCCTAAGTTGAGTTTTGGTATAGTAAACCCCATTTGAGCTTTATGCATTATAAATTGTTAATGTCATGCTTCAAGTTCGAATATATATGAAGTTAATAAAAAGGTAAACTATTGTCTGTATTTATAACCTTTGTTGCACTGTGATATATACATAATTGTGCATTCATTCATTTTGTTAGGAAATGAGTTACCTGTAGGTGGCTATTTAAAATGTGTTTTCCTTTACTTTGGTTTCGATTTACAATTTTAATTTCTATTCATGTGGCCTTTGATTTTCATTTATTAATATGTCGGTTACTTATACATATGCACACATTCATCAATATTGATTGGTATTGGGTTTATATATATATATATATATATATATATATATATATATATATATATATATATATATATATATATATATATATATATATATATATATAGACTATTATATGGAATAATTTTATTTTCTCTGAAAAGAAATCTTACTTTGATATTATAAGACATTTGTGTATAGATGAATAAATAGGTATATATATATATATATATATATATATATATATATATATATATATATATATATATATATATATATATATATATATATATATATATATGTTTGTGTGTGTGGAAACTATGTGTATATATATACTTATATGTGTTTTTATATATATAACTTTGTATATGGATAGGGCTGTATATATGTACTCAATGAGATCAATGAGTGAACCTTGTTGCCTTAGTTAATAAATGATTATGTTAGAGAATTAATAGAAATAGAGTGAAATTTGGATATGGACGAATTAGTGCATTGTGTAAATGGAAGAATAGTCTAATTGGAATAAAAGATTATTAATTTGGTTAAGATGAATATTTTGTAACATGATATGAGTGTTTGATATACCCACTTTAAATTCTTCGTTTCTATTATTGTTTGAATTGTTTATGTGAAATGAAGTGAATGATTGTTGATTAGGAAATGAATCATGGGTTTTGTTCAAATGTGTAAGTCTTCTTGTGTTCAAAGTGAATATTAGGAGTCATCCAAAGGCTAGGGAGAATTGTCTTCTTGATGGAATTCTTTGATGATCCTTTGTGATGATTGTTTTGTGATGAATGAGTACACGATGGTTGTTAGCCTTGCACAGTATATTCACCAATGTGGTTGGAACTCGTGTGCGGGAAGGGTTTTTCCTTGCCTTGTTGTTTATGTTAATGATATTTTGTGATTGTGTAAGTTGGATTTGTTTTCTAATTTCATTGGGTCTCCTAGTTGTTAGTAGGGGAGTGGCTCTCAATGAGGGTATGGCGCACAAATTGGTAGGTCTAGGGTAACTCATTGAGGGTTTCTTAATTAGTAACAACCTAAAATAAATTAGGGGGTTGGGTAGTTTACATTAATCAACATATCACCTCACTCATAGCTCAAGTGCTTGTTTAGGCTTGAGATGAGTGGAAAGTCCCAGAATGGAAAGATCAACTGTCTATTCTGACTGGAAGGTATATTTATCCCACATGATTTTGTATGGGGGTCTGGTGGCCGGTAGAGGTGGCCAAGGTAACCCATAATGGGGGTCTGGTAGCCTATGAAGGTTACACCAAGGTAACCCATAGAAAAATATGTGATGACACTCCTCCTACAGCAACCCAATATTCCCTTGTCTCTTATTTTCCTCTGATGTTTGTGTGCCTCTAGAAGTGGTGCTACTGTCATGTGTTGTTGTACTGTACTTGTACATTAGATTCATGTTATCCCTTGTGTCATCTTTGGCCTCTTAGTTGTTCATGTTGGGACCTTATTACTATCTCCTAGAATGAGGAGTGGACCTTAGGGTTCCACATGGTCGATTGGAATGTGATTTGTACTCCATTGGGTTCCCTCACTTGGTTCATGTTTGTGGTGACTACTCCTAAATTTGAAGGCTTCTGCACTTGTTCCAGTTCATGTGGATTATCTCTCATGTATTGTACCACAAATCTATTGTATCATGTATATACTTTTGATATACTCTCCTCACATGTATGCGAGGAGACATTGATGTTCAAATGTAATCATGTAATCATGTAAATGAATGTTGAACTCTCTTATGTAATGGACAATGGAAAAGATGATATTTTATAAGTTATTAAATGGATTGATTTGAAATTTTATCTTTTGGATCTCATGTAATGGTTACTTCATGTTGTTTGTTTCAATTAAATGATATCCTTATTCTTAGATGGAATTTGTTAATGTAATGGTTTGTAGTCTCTTTTAGTCAGTTAATGGGAATCTAGTAGTGTACTCACAGACCTTAGAGGACTTAGGTTAGAATTTAGGTTAACATTTCATTTGCAATCATGAGTATATTTCTTTTTATAAAAAAAAATGTTCATTTTTAGGTGTTTAGTGTGTTGTCCTCTAGGGTTGTGTGGTAGGGTGTTACACATGGTATCAGAGCCTAGGTTCATACACTAGGCACTCTGCATACATGTGAGCCCATTATGTTGATTCGCTATCAATTTGATATTTTTACATAGGTGTGTTTTCCAATGGTGTAGAAAAGCAGTGGAAAGGATAGGACCCTTAGTGTAGTATGTAATGCACCGATATCCTACCTATCGAGGATGCATGATGGACCCTTATGTACCCTTGTGATGTGTTTTACAATGATGTGAATATGTGTATGTAGGTGGAGAATGCATGTGAAACTATGAATATAGTACTTATTTTTTTGAGATTTTGTTTCCTTCCCTTCTGTTGTTATCACCCAATATATGAGACTTTTCCTTTGGTGGTGTCGTGTAGGATGATGCCTAAAGGTCATGATCAAAATGGGGGTAATGGTATAGGTCAAGGAGGTGGTCATGGGGTTAGTCATCAAAATACTCCTTGTCTGAGTTCCCACGAGAATGATCATGAGGAACACCTAGGCTCTCGGATACATCCCTTGCTAGAGGAGATTCTTACCTGGCCTGGCCCTAGACAAGAGAGCAATCAATAGGTGGATCAGGAAAGAGAAAGGTCCCCAAGGAGAAGAAATGTTTCAACTATAGTGGGACTTATGATGGACCTCTTAAGGGAACGTTCTCCTACCTTACATAGTTTTAGTGGTGGTTTGGAGGATAAGACTTGGATGATTGGTTTTCGGATTGGTAGAGCACCCCCAATAGGCTTCAGGTTTTGGGGTTGTCATTTTTCATCTAGGAGAAAGCTGGAGTTGGTTGCGAGCCTAACTTTATCATCTTGACCATTCTACTCAAAGCATACAGACTATAGCTAATAGAGGTAGATCTTGGTAGTTCAAAGAACCCCCATGAGGGAGAGGAAATGGCAGGTAAAGGATGTTTCTCTTGTGGCCAGTAGGGCCATATAGCTACACAATGTCCTCAAAGGAGCACACCTAAATTCGGTCATAGGTTTGCCACTTCAAAGCTGATAGTAGGAGGTGTAGGTAGAGCACATAGATTTTTTGCAGCAGTTGATAAGCACCAAGCCGAACATCAGGGTGCAGTAGGAGAGGCTTCAGGTAGAGGGCAGGTAGCTGATTATGGAGTTTGTGGACATTCTAGAGCACAAGAGACTCACCTTCAAGGAATGAGAAACTAAGTAAGTGTGGGTCCATTAGGATTCTAATGATGTGCCTTCTATTTCTTGGGAGGATGTATTCAAGATGCATGAGTTTTACTCATATCTTTTTGCAAGATTCCAAGAGTAAGCCTAGTTCTAGGGGGAGGATGTAGTGCCTCTCAATTTTCATTTTTTTTTTTGACAATTACTTGGTTGTATTTGGGCATTATTATACTGTTTGATGATACTTGGATATTATGATACTTTGATGCTCAATTATGATGACACTTTTATATCTAATGTTTATGATTATACTATGTTTAGTAGATTAGTTTAATTGATTATGTGGGTTATTGTTGATATGAGTACTTTGTGTTTATTGGATGTATGTTCTTATCATGTTTTGATATCTTATTGTTGTGTGTTGATGTATTGGTAAAGGGGAACAAGGTCGCATCACTCATTGGTGAGTGCCCTATGACGCTATGATTTTCCCTTCACGGTGTGTTTTCCTGTTTGTCTATGTACACATTTGACCATGTGGTTTGTTGTAGGTTGTAGGTACTAGGCATTGACTCCACCTAAATTGCTAGGTTTTGAGTGTGCCTTATACCCAATGGAGATAGTTGATTTGGAGATAGCATTGGGTTCCACTATGTTGATCCATTTTCCTTGACAAGGATGAGTATCAATTGTCACCCTAGTAGTGTTGTTTGTTTATCACTAGGCTCGTTTATGTTGTTGTGGTTTTGACTTTTGTGTCACTGTGTGGTTAGGTATTGCTTGGAATTTGTTCATTTGATTAACTTGATTGATAAGTGCTTTGATTGATTATTTTATTAAAATGAAGATTAATGAACTTTAAAAGGCGTGTCATTGATAATTAAATAAACACTTTTATATGATTAAGGTTCTAATAAAATAAAATATTAATTAATGCTTTAATTTGATTTAAATAATTAAAATAACGGTTTAATAGAGAAATATTAAAATAAATATATTGATCAATGTGATGTTAAAATAGAATTAAAAGCTATAGTAAAAAATTAATAAATAAATAGTTAAAAATGGAATTACAATGTGTAACTAAGTAAAGATATTTTTATTAATAAACATGTTGAAAGATGGTTGAAAACAATTATCGGGGATTAAATAAAATAATTAAATACATGCAGTTACAGAGAGTGGAAAATAAATTAGTTAGGGATAACTATGCGAGGGGCTTTTTGGGTTCTGGTCATGAACATTTCTTTGGTTCTTGAAAATATTTCTTGGGGGTTTTGGAAGCTCTGGAATTGGGGATTTTGTAGTATTGTGGAAATTCATAAGGTGTTGAAGTTGGGTTTGTAGTAGCAGGCTAGGATTGAGCTCTGCATCAAATTTTCACTTGGCAACAGGAGAAACCAAGTTCTTGTTAAATTTGATTTTAATCTTGTAGCAAATAGAGATGGAATAATTGTTTTCTAGAAACAAAATCATCCTTGTTAAATTTCTAAGTGTGCTTACGTTGTAAATACCTGTTAAACTAACACACTCTCCTTTCTTTATTTGGTGTGAATCTTGATTCATTTCTTGTTACTTTTGAAGGTTGGGTTAGTAGTTTATAGATTATTCATCTTTAGACTCATTTCTTGTTATCAAATTTTCCTCTACCATTGCTCTGAATTTAGCTTTAAAAATATTTCTTCAAAGGCATAATATCTTTCTAGACTAGTTAAAAATGTTAATTTTCATAGTTCAAATTAACTGTATTCTTTACCTCATTCATCTTATGAGTGCTTATGGCACGGTGTTCTCCCTTTTGGTTAGGTCTATAAGGTGTATTCTAGCCTAGCATCTACTAATAGCCTTGCTTGGAATTTTCTTAATTCCATTTAGTCTATATTAATTTCATGTTTTGTTCCTCCTTTCAGCCACAACTTCATGACACTGCATGTTTTAAATATATATATTTCTCAAATTTGATTACATGTGTTATAAAATGTTCGTGGCTATGCAATAGTTTGTCTTTTACAATTATATACCACTCTTTTTCATGGCCTGTACATAGCCTTGTAATCTCTTAGTCCTTTGTAAATAGTGGATTAAGCATATCGTTATTTTTTATTGCATGTCTTATCTTGAGATAACCATATGGGATTCCTTCACTGCCATTATAGAATGGAGGTCATCGTATTAATAGCTCTTCACTAAAAGTCTCCTCAATCTATATCCCTCACGTATCCTTGTTGGATTGTTAGTCTGTGCTAAGCGTCGCACTTGATATCCCATATTTCCTCTTATTTGATGGAAGTATAAGTATAAAATAATGGTTCAATTTTATTACCAACGAATTATACATGGAAAGCATGGTGGTTTTATCTTCTTTATCTGCTAGTCCCTTTGGCATGCACCGTCACCCCTGTTCTTATCTTTCCTAAGTTGAGTTTTGGTATAGTAAACCCCAGTTGAGCTTTATACATTATAAGTTGTTAATGTCATGCTTCAAGTTTGAATATATGAAGTTAATAAAAAGGTAAACTATGGTCTATGTTTATAATCTTTGTTGTGCTATGATATATACATAATTGCACATTCATTCATTTCGTTAGGCAACAAGTTACCTGTAGGTGGCCATTTAAAATTTGTCTTCCTTTACTTTGGTTTTGATTTACAATTTTCACTGCTATTCATGTGGCCTTTGATTAACATTGGCCTTCAATTTTTATTTATTACGATGTTGGTTACTTATACATATGCATGCATTCATCGATATTGATTGGTATTGGGTTTAGTTATATGTGTGTGTATACAGATCTATGTGTATATATTTCTAAGATGTGAATTTTGTATGTGATCATCTTCTATATTTTGTATAGTTTCAACAACATTTTTATGAGAATAAATATATATATATGTGTGTGTGTGTGTGTCCATATTTAAACATAGACTATTATGTGGAATAATTTCATTTTCTCTGAAAACATAATCTTACTTTGCTATTATAAGATATTTGTGTATTGATGAATAAATAGGTATGTATATATAAATATATATATATATATATGGAAACTATGTGTGTGTGTATATAATTATATGTGTTTTTTATATATATAAATTTGTATATGGACATGAGTGTATATATGTACTCGATGAGATCAATGAGTGAACCTTGTTGCCTTAGTTAATAAATGGTTATGTTAGAGAAGTAATAGAAATAGAGTGAAATTTGGATATGGACGAACTAGTGCATTGTGTAAATGGAAGAATAGTCTAATTGGAATAAAAGATTATTAATTTGGTTAAGATGAATATTTTGTAACATGATATGAGTGCTTTATATACCCACTTTAGATTCTCCATTTCTATTATTGTTTGAATTGTTTATGTGAAATGAAGTGAATGATTATTGATTAGGAAATGAATGGTGGGTTTTGTTTAGATGTTTAAGTCTTATTGTAAAGTGAATATTAGGAGTCTTCCAAAGGCTAGGGGGAATTGTCTTCTTGATGGAATTCTTTGATGATCCTGTTAGGGTTAGAGATGGCAGATCTAACAATTAAATGCAGATTTAATAAACAAACAGAGAAACTAAAACATTCACAGAATAAATCATAACACAGAATTTAACGTGGTTCACCCAATTCTGGGCTACATCCACCAAACCGCAGCCATCCAATACTTTTATTATCCAGTGTAAAACCTTTTACAATCTCGCGAATAATCGCGTTTTTTTCATCATACTAAAATACCCATCCGAACCCCTTTTTACCAAGCTTAGAAGCCCAGATTTTCGGGTTCTACAAAATCGGATTTTTCCTTTTTCATTGATTTTTCCCTTTTTCGGTGATCACGCGAAAAAGTAGGAAGAAAATTTTTCTCGGGGGCTGCCGCCCCCGAATCCCCGCCCGGGGCCCAACCCAGCCCCAGACCCCGGCGAGGACGGGGGGCTAGGGTGTACAGTATACCATGGGCTATACAGTATAGCATGATCAGTCGCCACATACCAACAGATCCTTAGTGATGATTTCTTTTTGATGAATGAGTACATGATGGTTGTTAGCCTTGCACAGTATATTCACCAATGTGGTTGGAACTCATGTGCGGGAAGGGTTTTTCCTTGCCTTGTTGTTTATGTTAATGAGATTTTTTGGTCATTGTGTAAGTTGGCTTTGTTTTTTTATTTCATTGGGTCTCTTAGTTGTTAGTAGGGGAGTGGATCTCAATGAGGGTCTGGTGCCCAAAGTGGTTGGTCTAGGGTAACTCATTGAGGGTTTCTTAATCAGTAACAACCTAAAATAAATTAGGGGGTTGGGTAGTTTATATTAATCAAGATATCGCCTCACTCATGGCTCAAGTGCTTATTTAGACTTGAGATGAGTAGGAAGGCCTGGAATGGAAAGATCAAGTGTCTGGTCTGACTGCAAGGTATGTTGATCCCACATGAATTTGTATGGGGGTCTGATGGTTGGTAGAGGTGGCCATGGTAACCTAGGATGGGGGTACGGTAGCCTATGAAGGTTACGCCAGCGTAACCCATAACAAAATATGTGATGACACTCCTCCTACAGCAACGTAGTATTCCCTTGTCTCTTGTTTCTCTTTGATGTTTGTGTGCCTTTGGAAGTGGTGCTACTATCATGTGTTAGTGTACTATACTTGTACATTAGATTCATGTTAGCCCTTGTGTCATCTTTTGTTACTTAGTTGTTTTTGGTGGGACCTTATTGCTATCTCCTAGCACAGGGGTGGAGCTTAGGGTTCCACATGGTTGAGTGGAATGTGTTTTGTACTGCATTGGGTTCCCTCACTTCGTTTGTGTTCATGGTGACTACTCCTAAATTTGAAGGCCTCTGCACTTGTTCTAATTCATGTGGATTATCTCTCATGTATTGTACCACAAATATATTGTATCATGTATATACTTTTGATGTACTCTCCTCACATGTATACGAGGAGACATTGATGTTTAAATGTAACAATGTAATGATGTAAATGAATGTAAAACTCTCTTATGTAATTGACAATGTAAAAGATGCTATTGTATAAGTTAGTAAATGGATTGATTTTAAATGTTATCTTTTGGATCTCATGTAATGGTTACTTCATGTTGTTTGTTTCAATTAAATGATATCCTTATTGTTAGATGTAATTTGTTAACGTAATGTTTTGTAGTCTTTACTAGTTAGTTAATGGGAATCTAGTAGCGTACTCACAGACCTTAGAGGACTTAGGTTAGGATTTAGGTTAACGTTTCCTTTGAAATCATGAGTATATTGTTTTTTTATAAAAAAAAAAAATTGTTTGTTTTTAGGTGATTTGTGTGTTGTCCTCTAGAGTTGTGTGGCAGGATGTTACACATGGTATCAGAGCCTATGTTCATATATAGTGCCCCTCCAGTTATTTAACTTTCTTTTAGTTTTCTTATGTTCGTTTGCTAGTGGTTAAGTTGTTTTGGATACTATATTACATTTTCTTTTATTAGCTACGACATAGATGTTATGTTTGTTGTTATACTCTGCGGATGATACATTAGACATTGTGATTATCTGGTTATGTTCATGTGGTGACATTATGATTGACACATGTGTGTTATGGTTTATGTTGTTTCTAAGTTTTAATGACGTTATCATGATGTAATTATTGTTTATGATATAATGGTGCTTGTCATTCTTGGTGAAGGAGACAGTGTAGCATTACTCACTCGTGAGTACCCTGCTATGTTGCGACTCTTCTTCACGGTATGTTTGTAGATATATGATGATATGTTTAACAGTGTTGTTTCATGTAGTATATAGGTATAGGGTATCGGCTCTACCTGCTTGTCGGGTCTGAGCGTGCCCTAACCCAATGGAAATATGTTGATTCAAAGATAGTGTCAGGTCCTCATTTTTAGCCATCGTTCTTCATTGAACGAGTATTTGTTTGTTACCCATTGTTGTTTGTCATTTGGTTTCATCGTGTTGATCTTGTTTGTGTTGTTTTGTTTTGAAATTAATTAATTTAGTTAAATGGTTAATTTGTTAATTTATTTGATTTAATTTAATTTTTGTTTAAATATTAGACTAAAATTTTATGGTTATGGTTTGATTTTTTAAATTAAATTAAATAAGGAATTTATTTAAATGCGATTGTTGAATCAATTGTGCAAACTTAATTTATGTGAAAAGTAGATATTTTGATGAGGTAGTTTTCAAGAGTTTGTAAATAAAGATCTGGAATCATAACTTGGAATTAGAAAATGTGATCTTGAGCATTTATTTAGTTTCAACTGAATGATCAATTGGAATTGCATGTTGACTTCGAGTTAAGTTTGGTAATGGTGATTTAATTTATAAGGGAAAAATTGAAAACTTTGGTGTAAAAGAAAAAATTATTCATTCACGACAATTTTTCTTTGAAGCTTCTTGCACGACAGTATTTGGAAAAAGTTTCTTCACTGTATTTTTGTTTCGAAAGCTTTGCGGAAATGGAATCTTTGTGATTTGTTTGTGGAATAGTTTGAAGATCGTGAAATTTGAAGTTAGTAGATAATTCAGAAGTCTCCAACTTCAAATGAAGCTTCTTGCGCGAGAGTATTCTAGAAAAGTTTCTTCACTGTATTTTTGTTTCGAAAGATTTGTGGAAACGAAATCTTTGTGATTTGTTTGTGGAATAGTTTGAAGATCGCGAAATTTGAAGTTAGTAGATAATTCAGAAGTCTCCAACTTCAAATCTTTGATTGATCAAGCGGAAATATCAGGTTCTTTTCTTTTCAATTTGGTTTCTAAATCTTAAGGGAAAAAATTCTTGAATATTATGCTGGAATAATGTTTGCTTTGAAAAATGGTTAAGTTTGCCTATGGAAAAATTAGAAAGAAACCCAGCCAAACCTGCACATGCAACAGAGAAACAATTAGAATGAGTTTTAAAAAAAAAATTTAAAAAGAAACGTAGCAAAACAAAGATAAGGAAAAATTCAGTGAAATATGATTATATTCAGCATTTTATTATATAATTTATATTATACGAGAATCGTGCTATTCTTTGAATTGGGAAAAGGAATTGCTAGTTTAACTTTCATAGTTTGCAACCTGTGAATAGCAATAAGAATCCCAGAAACTAGAAGAGATTCGTTTTAAGTTTTAAATTGGCATGTAGTTGTTTTCAAATCAGCAAATGGAACCTACAAATTTTTATTTTTTTTAAGAATTCATTCTGTCTTGATGGCTGGGATCTCTTTTATTGGTGGCTGCATAGTTATACCTATTGTCTTCGCATTCTTTTTCCATGTTAATTCAACGCTCAGCCAAATATACTCACAGATTCTTCATTTCTTTTGCTTGTAATTTCTTTTGCTGCTGCCAGCGCTGATTTCTCAAATTGATTTCTATTTATTAGTTTGTTGCTTTGGTTAAGATACCTGGTGCGCCATCTTGTACATTGCTTTAGTTTGTTTATAATCTTCTGTAGCTTCTTCCATCGGTGGTGTTGGATTTTGTCGCTAAACTATGCATGTAAATTATCTATTCTAAGCTTGTGTTATCTACACTCAGCAATCATTGTTTGTATGGTGCATATTCTCCTTCTCAATCTTATCTATCTTGCATGAATTATTTATTTTCCCTGTGCATGGCGTAATCCCCTATGCATGCGTAGCAAACTGAAGTGTTTGTTTATTTTAAGAAATTTTATTGATTTCTTGAAGTCTAGGTACATATATTTGAAAACATTTAATTAGAATCAATTAATTCTATATCTGATGGCTGCCTAGAATTTTAGAGTTTAATGTTTAATACGTGAGGCCTTCCCTTCAATTGGCATTTTCTTTAAATCAAAGGTTATTTGTATTTCAATTGAATCCAAGTGAAGTCTTTATTTGATATGGTGTAGCATATGTTCTCCATGCATACATAGAGATGCATTGGTATTTTTTTTTTTTTTTACTGATAGTTAACTCCTCCTTTCATATATACTCTCAGAAATTTCATATAAGAATAATGAATTACGCCTATGTATTTGTCCTGTCCATGCACGTTACATTTTGGTTATTGAACACTCCTAGATATTTTCAGCGCAAGTGTTTGTAAATATTAGTTTTGAACCTGTACACTCCATTATACATGCGTGGCATCAGACAGATAGCTTAATATATTTTATTGTAGTAAGAATTAATTATGTCTTAATTTTATAATTTAATCATTGTAGTTGTGAATTTTTTTGTTGATAACTATGGGATCAATGATGAGAATAAAGAGTATAAATTGTTGATTTCTTATTTAAGTTATTCTCAATTGACTTCTAATTGCATGGCGAAGATAACTGTAGTTAAAAGGATTATAAGGATGTAGAGAGATTCTTTATTTAAGATACAATAATTTAATTCTTTTCAAAAGATGAATTACACAATTGATTCTAAGGTAGTTGTAGATATATATATAAATTTAAATGATTGATTCTTATTTGTTTGATTAGTAAATGTAAAGAATTTATGTTATTTTATTGAAGAATGGCCATAAATATATTTGGTAAAATTATAAGGTATATGATTATGTTAATATAAATATCTTCTAAATATGCTAATTAAATGTGTTCGAAATGAATGATGTATATGCTTGACATTGTTTAAATCTGAAGGAATGTTATGTATTTTGGTGCATATGTCTTCCTAGACTTGTATATTCTTCAAAGAATTGTTTGAGTTAATTAAGCCTCACAATTCTTGTATGGGATTTGTTTAAGTCAGGCATGCTCATTGTTTATGATACCTATGTGGTGAATGAGAGTTTAATGTTTTATGTCATGAATAAAATGTGGTCATATCTATTCTTATTTTTGCATGATGGCTATCATATATGGTATGTGAGCTTGCTTTTGCTTATAGGAAGAGTGGCTTTTGTTAGGGGTCGGAACCCTAAGAGGTTACCAGGGTAACCTACCAAAAGTAGTTAATCTAGTGAAAATCTAATTTAATGTACATGGAGTTGGGTGATAATCATAATACAATTCAAATAATTTGTATGACTCACCTAGTGCTTTAATGCTTGTTTAGATTAAGGTTAGGTTGAGAAGGCCTAGAATGGTTTGGTCATCTACCTTGTCTTCCTAAAAGGTAATTCGACTCCACATGAGTTTGTCTAGGGGGCAGGAATCGGTAGAGACTACCAGGGTAACTCTGGATGAGGGCTGGTAGTCTAGGAAGATTCACCAAGGTAACCTAGAACAACTATGTGATGACACTCTATCCTGAAGCATGTTTTTAGTCTCTTGTGTAAAGTTAACTGTTGTATTGTGGTCATCTCTGGAAGCATATGTTGTGATTACTATGGTTTGATGTGGTCATGTTGTTATGTGTTTGTCGGCCATGTAGTGTAATGTCTATTGTTTGTTGTTTGTTTGCTTGTTTTGTGGACCTGTCATTATCTCCTAGCACAGAGGGAGTGGACCTTCAAGTTCCACGCAGTTGGGAGGAAACCATGCTATTTCCTCCATTTGGACCTCTTTTAGATGTTGCTATACTTGGATAACATTGTTTGTGGAACAGGTTCCTGATTCTTCATTGTTCGTGATGGTGGATGCTGAGTGTACTCATGAACAAGGCTGACAACGTGAAATGTTCATCTCTATTGTATATTCTCTGGTGTTTATGAGAGAAATTTTTTAATTATTTTATATTGATACAAGATTTATTATAATCTCACTTGGTGTGATCTGGTTATGTAACATGACTTATAACGTTTATGAAATTGGAGCATTCATGCCTATGATATGTTTTTATGTTTTATGACTTTGATATTATGACGTGTTCTTATTTGTAAATGTTTAAGTAACGTCTCCTTGGAATCCTAAGAACGTTTGTGCAATCGAATGACTTTAAAAAAAAAATATTTGGTTAATTTGTTACTTTATGCTTTTTCACGTTACTTAAACATTTACAAAGAAGTACATCACGTCATAATAACAAAGTCATAAAAACATAAAGACGTCATATACATGAATGATCCAATTTCATAAACTTTTAAAAAGTCAAGTTACATAACCAAATTACATCAAGCAAGATTATAATAAATCTCATATCAATTATAATTTATCATTACAAAATTTCTCTTATAGACATCAAGAGAATATTCGATAAAGATGAAGAACATGTCACATTTGTCAGTCTCGTTCATGAGTAAGCTCAGCGTCCAACATCACAAACAATGAAGAATCAGGAACTCGTCCCACGAACAATGTTATCCAAGTATAGCAGCATCTGTAAGAGGACCCAATGGAGGAAATAGCATGGTTTCCTCCCAACCGCATGGAACCTGAAGGTCCACTCCCTCTGTGCTAGGAGATAATGACAGGTCCACAAAACAAGCAAACAAACAACAAAGAATAGACATTACATAACATGGTTGACAAACACATAATGACATGATAGAATCAAAATTACATGATCACTAATAAACTCCCAGAGGCAACAACAATACAAAAGGTGACTCTACATAAGAGACCACAAAACTTGTATAAGGATAAAAGTGTCATCACATAGTTGTTCTAGGTTACCCTAGCGAATCTTCCTAGATTATTGGCCCTCGTCTAGAGTTACCCTAGCAATCTCTACAGATTTTGGGCCCCTAAACAAACTTATGTGGAATCATAACACTTTTCGAGAGGACAAAGTGAATGATTAAGCCATTCTAGGCCATCTCAACCTACCCTTAATCTATACAAGCATTAAGGCACTAGGCAAGGCATTCCAATTATTTGAGTTATTAAGGCATTCCAATTATCTGCAAGTTATTATTTAATGAACCCCAGGTACATTTATTAAGGTTTTCACTGAATTAATAACTTATGATAGGTTACCCTAGCTACCACTTTGGGTTTTGGCCCCTAACGAAATCCACTCTTCATTTTACAATAACATAACACATATTAAGCCAAAAGATAGCCATCATGCACAAACAAACTGAATCTTGACCACAATCCAATCATGATCTAAATTATTTTACTCACAATTACCACATAGGTAATCAAACACAACGTGCATGGCTATTTCACAATACATTTAAAACAAATGATCTTGATGACTTAAATAGAGTAAACAACTCATTCAAATGGTTCCCTAGCCTCTGGAAATCTAAGAATCCCATAAAAAAAATCAAGATATTCAGCCTCAAAAGCTTCCTTGATACCAAACCATAATAAAAATAATATTGCAAATAATAACCTAATTACACAAAAATTATAAGCCTTACTTATATAAATTAAAGCCGGAACATTATTTCCCATCATATACTTATCATTAAAATGACTTCATGGACCAAAAATCATAAAAGATAATCTATTGTCATAATCAAAAATCTTATTTATAACAAAATAAATCTAAGATCATTCTTCATCAAGAATAAAATAAATTCTTAAAATTTACTAATCAACATACAAAAAACTAAACAATTTAAATATATACATATATACACACCTATATATATGTATATATAAAGGGTGATCCCACAATCGTGGTTTACAATTTTTGGCAAAACTAGACACTGAAATTATTATTTTTAACTAAATCTTCACATTGGGGCACCTATAACGGATAAACCGTGAGGAATTTGAGGATGATGCAAACTAGAGTCTCTCCACATTTTGTCTGTAGATTCTAAAAATATTTTTTTCAAAATTTTTGGAATCAAATTGCACTTCTTATTCCATCTCCCACGAAAATTGGTTTTTTTCAGAAAACAACATTTTTAAAAAATGACGCACACCATATAAAGCATAATTTTTTTTCCTTAAAGGATAAAATTATAATTCTTTCGAATTTAGATTTTCAACTTCGATATCTAGTGCTTCCACTTGGTTAGTTTTTTATTGATTTTTTTTTTTTAAATCAAGTTTCAAAGTAAAACCAATTACAATTCAGACATAGTGCGACAGTATAATGCATAAATTTTATTGTATGTATTGAATTTATTTATTTATTTATTTCGTTGGATGAAGGACTCCAATATCTAGTGCACACATATTTTTGAAAAAAAAAATTGATAATTTTCTATTTTTCCAGATGTGCATAATAAAGAACTTCATTTTCAGTGAGAAACCTATATTTAATAAAACTTAAAAAACAAATAGATAATAAAACCAAAACATATTAAAATTATATTTTTTGGATAGCTCATTCTGAGGGCTACCTGATACCAGTTGGGTTTGTGAAATATCCTCCATTTTCATTTTCAAATCAAGCTTCGAAGTGCAAAATTCTGGACAATTTTGGTGCCTCGAAGGGTGAAGGTGAAAAAAGGGTGGTTCGGGTGAACCAATAAAATATGTTTGATCGATCATAGCTTCGGTCGAACATATGTTCGGTCAAACCACTTTAAAATACAATAAAAAAATGTATACTAGAGGGGTTCAGTCGAACCTGGAAAGTTGGTTCGGCCGAACCCCTTGACATGGATCTTTGTTTTCCCCATTTTTTTTCCAA
>VDFB02000003.1:619133855-619279731 GCA_007258455.2 Sequoia sempervirens | reverse complement strand
TCGAGGGTACATTGATTTATGTTTTAAATATGTGTGCAATAATTTTATAATTAGATAATACTTGATTTTAAAATTTACATAATTTCCCATGGAACAATTTGATGGAACAAATATAAGTTGTATATATAATCAGCAGATTCTGAGCTTAAGAATTCCATGAAACAAATATAAGTTGTATATAATTGCATAATTTCCCATGGAACAATTTGATGGAACAAATATAAGTTGTATATAATTGTATATAAGATTCTTGAACTTAAGAATTCCATGAAACAAATATAAGTTGTATATAATTAAATGTGAGATATGATGCTATCAAAGATTCTTGATCTAAAGAATTCCATGGAACAAATACGTACATATAATTGTAATTTACGCAAAATGATTTACAACTATGTACAAGTTACTATAAGTTCTCACTTGAACATGTATAGGGTTACAAATGAACTTGAAAATGATGGATATAATCTAAGTCAAAGATTTTGGTTCAGCCCATTCTTCAATAACATGTAGAATTTTTTGATGATCTTCACTATCTAGTCTCAATTTTCTTCGGCCACGTGCATGTGGAACTGCGTTAAGATGTAGGGTGGTAGCAATTATCAAGTGACTATATTGATATACCTTGTTATCAGGTTGATAGTCAACAAAATGAATCTCGTGTTGAACAACTTTGACTTGTTTTAGATATGTCCCTTGCACTACAACAGAACTTGCATGGTAAACATGAACCTTCTTAGTAAGACATATGAACATGTACACCATTTTCATGCTCAAGGTTTGTACAATATATATTTAATGTTTATAGCATTCATGCATGCACATATGAACACAATGTATATATAATTTTAAATTCAAACTCACCTGTGGGAAATGACATTCCATCACTTGTTTCAGGTTGTGTTAGCTTATTCCTCTCTTCTGTCCAATGCAATAAATAATAGCTAACACCTTCGATGTTTCCAGGCTCTACTATGACTACAAAAACATCTCTTGTACACCAAATTTACACACAAAATTTCTAAAAAAATTAGAAATGTCTCTAGACTTTAAAGATCATTAACTAGATATATATAATTTATATAAAAATTATTGAAAACTTACACATGTACCTTTTCTAACCAATCCTGATATATGGTCATAATCAATTGAAATCAAAGGAATGTCTTCAAATCTTTCTCCCTCATTTTCACCATATGTTTCTGAAACAACTAGTGGCACTGTATCCCATTTACCAACATATCCAAGTTCTTGGTTGTTGCATGCATGATCAGAGTTTCCTACAATGCACTCAATGCAAAAACAAGAGTAATCCCTTGTGTGTAATGTTCATCCATGGCGACTATCTAAACTCCCAACAAAATGCAAAGATCTTGTTTTTTCTACCCTCTTGCACCCATGCATTAATCTTTTGTCCACACCTAGATACATGTACAACAACAAACTTATGTGAACAAACATGTATATATATATAATTTTTAAATTTAAATAAATTTAAATTTTTGAAAATGTAATTTATACATACCCGATATCTCCCAAAACAGTCTATGTGGAATGTGTCAGTTTGTTCTCGAAGATTTGTCGACCACATTTGATGCAAAGTGTTTCTTGCACCATTCAACAAAATCATGCACATTGCCTATACGATCTTTTGGATAACTCATTTGATGTTTTCTTAAAGCTCGTTTGATGCAATTTCCTGCTCCATCATGCTCACCCTTTCCATGCCCACTCTCAAAATAACTCCAAACATGTGGTATTTTTTAGATTTTATGATATCTACAAAGTGCATAGAATGGTCATGAAGATTTGAATTGTGTTGCACATCCATCTGACCATACAAAATGCTTTTCAAATTTTACACCCCTGCTTCTCAAATTCTCAAAAAAAATTGTAAAGCAATGTTGGACAAAAAGCATGTCATGCTCTGTATCATCACTAATATAAAAGTGATATTCTTTCTTTATGGCTCATTCTTCATCTGTACTCTCAACACCATCCGGTTTTGATTGTGCATGTCAATAACACACATGAACCATAATAGTGATTTGCTTTGAAAAGTAATACTCTTATTGAATCTCCTTTTTATGTACAAAGGAGTAATTTTCTGCAAAGTCGAATATTGATAGAACTGTTCCAAATAGGAAAGTATCTCTCAATGTTTGGAATTGTCATGCTTGCCACTTAGCAAAAAAGGAATGTTGTATGTATGGTTGTATTAATTTTTGAAAATCTTCCATAAATTTTCCAATAGGAATCTCCTCTTCTACATAGTTCAACCTTGTGGATTCTTTCCCAAAATTTGTTTGCAACTTTACATACTTGTACCTGTGTGAGTAAAATATGTAAATAAACTTAATAAACCACACAATGAATGAAACATTACATTAGAGAATTCAAATAACAATCTAATCAAATTGAAACAAATAAACTCTCTAAAAATAGTACTTACCTCTTGCAATTTACTGTCTTTGTTAGGTCATTATCCTCAATTCTTGAAGGAAATTTAACCAAATTTCTACATGTCTCACAAATTCATTTTATGCATTTTATTTGAGGTCCATTTTCATGATCACATAAAATAGCCTTTATGAACAAACTTGCCTATTTAGGAGGTGCATTTCGAAACCCACAACTTTCTTGTCTCATCTTTCGAAACACCTAATAGTAGAGATCAAATTCAATATGATAACGACAACAAGTTTCAAAAAACTTGTTTATCTTAACATAATATGGCTTTAATCTTTGAAATATTGTTTGCCCAATCTTTAGATGGGGATATGTATTACAAAATTTCATATACATCTCAAATTGTGTTATGTCTAGCCAATGTTTGATATGATTTTCATAAATACCAAGCCCAATCCTGTGTCTCATAACATCTCTAGTATTTGATGATGGACGAGTCTGATCATGCCAAAAACTTGAGATAAAGTTCCTAACAACATCTTCAATCCTGTCAGAATGGGGAGCTCTACACATAATTTCCCAACTGCCTTCTGAACTCTCATCCAAAAAAAAAAAAATCATATTTTATTAATGTGGTTCTACTATAACCAATTTCAGCCGAAAGTGCAGACAATTTTCTTTTTCTTGCTATATCTTGATGTACAATAGATGTCAACATTACCCTTCTTGTAGTGGCTTTATCCACTGATCGAGATCCTTTCCCAATGGAATCTAAACCCTTTTTAACATTTTGAGCAATATCCTTTTGTAATCCCATGTGTTTCTTATTATTTAATGTTGAATGTACACCCAACAATTTTAATGACTCTTTCATCTCATTAGGAAGAAGTAAATGTGATAACAATTGGGTTTTTTCAAGTGTATCAAGATGATTGAAATGATGATTGATTATTCCATTTAAATATTTAGTCATTGACCTCTTTCTCTTATTATAAGGCTAGTTGGCATAACATTTCAGCTTCTCCATATCCATTTCAAGTAAATGATCTAAATTTCTATAAGAAATTTGTTTCATCACCTTTTCAGCTAGTTTTATATGCTTATGCATAGCAGTAGAAAGAAGTGATCCTGACCCCTCTCCAACATGCATTGTTTGAAATTGGGCCTCCTCCCTATCTTCAAGGTCCATGTGTTCTTCAACGGATTCATTTGATCCAGTATCTAGATTTGGCTCAACTTCAACATGAGAACTTCCTATTTGTTGAGCCCTTTCTACACGTCACATTTTGCAAAAAAAAGTGAGAGATGATTCTATATAAGTGAAGTTTATATATGAAAGCAAAAAAGTGATAAGACATGATGCTATAAGTGACAGAAGTTTTGAACAACTAGTTTTATATGCTCATCCATACCAATAGAAGGAAGTGATCCCGACCCCTTTCCAACAAGCATTGTTTGAACTTGGGTCTCCTCCCTAACTTCAAGGTCTATGTGTTCTTCACCGGATTTTTTTGATCCAATATCTAGATTTGGCTCGACTTTCGCTTGAGAATTTCCTGCTTGGTTGAATTTACATGCAAGCAAAGAAAGTGAGAGACTATGAGTTATTTACTTGTGGAGTTGAAACAAATAAAATCAAATATTCTTAAACTTAAGAATTCCATGGAACAAAAACAATTGGAAATAGATGATAAGAAATTTAGGTAATGTCTATGCAAGATGACTATTTTTTAGTATTAAAGTTTCCAAGTTAAATCTAACATGGTTTTCATAAAAGGCATTCATTTTTATAAGAAAAACAAATTGAGATGTTAATAAAAGTCCTAAACACACACTTGAGAGTGAGAGAGAGAGAGAGAGAAGAAACAAGCATGTGTACCTTGTTTCTTTCTATGATAATTTTCCAAGTTTTGTTCACGCCTCTTTTGTTCTTCTTCTTTTGACAATTTTCGTTGAGCCACATTTTTTATTTTTCTTTGTTGTCCCATTTTCTTCTTCAAGTTAAAGATGTCTCCAAAATCCGTGAGCTCCAACTGATATAAATGCAAATTAATCTTGCAATTTGATATGGAATAATGAAAAAAAATCTTGTATCTATAAGCATATGGGGAAAAAATTATTCTAGTGTATGGAATAACTACATCCTAGATCATTAAATGAATCAAGTGGTAATCAAACAAGTTATTTCATTGTGGAGTTTGTTGTTTTTTAATGTATAGATATGCAACATATATCTTAGAGTAATTTTAGAATTTTGAACATTACTTGTCAAAAAGACAATAGAGGTATAATTTGAATTGAATTTTCTTAATGTTTCAAAGAATTAAAAAATTGTATAATTCAATAATGGTGTAGATTAAGAGATTATTTATGAAATAATTTAACATAAAAAATTTATAACTTAGAGGGAAAGTGTTTGAAGGATGGTATATAATTATAAAAGGAATGTTCCTACCTCTTCTTTATAATTATATTTTATAACTCGTTTATAAAATATCATTAGTCTACTTGAGCTTGAGAGTCATTTATTTTATAATTTTTGACTTCTTACTATAAAATTCAATGGGTGTGCGTGCAAATTATTTATTGTGGTCAACACATGAATGAACTTAATTATAAAGTGGCATGTTCATTTCCTAAAATTCTACTAGAGATCAAATGTATATCATATAAGGAAATGTAAGTTCTAAGAGATCATCAAATAAGAAAATGTATGTATATTGAATATAAGCAAATGTATACATATATCATATAAACATGTAAACATAAGCAAACACATACATACATGTAAATAGATTCAATGTATAAACATGTAACATGTTATAAGCAAAGAGACAAATGTATGTATATAAGCAAATAGCCAAATGTCTGTATATAAGCAAAGATCATCAAATGTCAAATACTAAAAATCATCATATAAGCAAATAGCCAAATGTATGTATATAAGCAAAGAGCCAAATGTATGTATACTAGCACTTGCACCAATGAGGTGCAATGTTTATGCCGATAGGCTGATATATTTTGGTATTTTTTTTATTAGTGACAAAATCCATGGAGAAGAAATGTGCACCACTGTTTGGGGAATGTGTTGATTCAATGAGCATGCTGGGAAAAGCAAGATAGGAAAATGTTGGAGTGAGAAAATGCTAGCATGAGAAAATGCCAACGTGAGACTGGAGGAGATCCAATGGGGTTCCCCCACATAATAGCCTATCAACTATATGTAATTGTCAAAACATAAAATAGTCATTTGTGATAATTTTTTAAAAGATTCAATTTATAGCTTTTCTAAAAAATTTAAATAATTATTTTTTATATTTTTTGTTTGTTTTTCACTTTTTAAAATAATTTTGTTATTTGATAATGAGTGACATTTTATCTTAATAAATAAATTTTACAAGCAACTGAATCTTTTCAACATTTTTTGGAATAATTGTTTGTGGCAATTAATTTTTTCCTTTTTTTTCTTATGATAGTTAGATGGGCAATATCTTTAAAAAAAAAAATTGGAATAATTGTTTCTAGCAATCAATTTTTTCATTTTTTTTCTTATGATAGTTAGATGGGCAATATATGATTTATTCCAGAGCTTGGTCATGACATCCTAATCAAGGGGTGCAAAATTTGAACAATATAGAAGTTGAATGGGAAGAAATACCCATATGGGTTTCCACAAGGAGGTTTCATATGCCACAAATTGTGCGTGGCTTAGTTGTGACCTAAGGAAACAAGCTTTTCCTTTACTGGGAGGGTATCATTAGTTTCTCTATGCTCTGTGGTTTCTATAATGCTCTTTTCTGGATTCTGGTAGTTCTCAAGTTTTTTATGTTGTGTCATCATTGTTAAACATCCAGGGGCACCTGGTACAGGCCTCATTTTGGAATTCTGAGTTTTGTAAACATTGCTTTGTCTTTGGTTTTTGGAAAAGCAACAGAGGGTTGATGATAGCCTTGGTCGACCTATAACCATGATACTGTAATTTTCATAATTTTAGTAAAAAACATTTATTTTAATGTAACTAACATATGTTACAGCTAGTTGTAAGTAGGAGGAAGCCTCTAGCAGCTAGTAGATCCAATCAAGGAGTATGCAATCTTTTTCCTGTATTTTCTGTTAACCTTCCCTTGGTGAAAATCTTTTGCTTCCTTATCCATGGTTGTTTGAGGCACTAATTGTATATAAAAAAATTTCTTATTGGATTTAAACGCTTTCTTTAATCCCTTTTGTTTCCTTAAAACTTTAGCTGGAACTCCACGCTATTATGTCATCAGGAAAAATTGGCTTTCAGATATACCTTTTACTATCAGTTTTAACCTTCCCTTGATAAACCGGTTTTCCTTTCTTTAACTGGAACACTTTTGCAATCCAATTCTATGCTTGTAGGCTTACTTTACTTTTAGCCCCTTTCACCCATTTTCATCATTCAGAGGCATTAACATAATTTATTTTTTTCAAGGGAAAAGTTATAGTTCAATTCTTCCTCCTTGGATGTTGTGGTTTATATCTGAGAGAGGAATAAATTTGATAAATTGATTTGGTTAGTGGAGTTGGTGAGAGTTGTAAAACAAGGGGGCCTTGTGTTCATACATATTTTTTAGTTCAAAGGCTTTATTTCATAGTAGAAATTTTATTGCAAAGGACAATAGGTTGGGGATAAGTTTTCTTTTATTGAGAAATATGTTTGTCCTTACATCTTTTGAACAACAAGTAGCACAAATGCATGCCAGCCTGGAATGAGATCTTCTACTGGCAGGTTTTATAGCACAAGAGATCGTCAGTTCTGCGGAAGGACTATGTTCATCTGATTGGCTTCAGTCATTTATGGTATGCTGATAGGATTGAGATGTAGAATATATATATATATATATTATCGATTTAAGTTTTAGAACGACAGTGATCACTTGTCCCTTGCATTACCATTTGCAAATAAAAGCACAAAAGCCCACATGGAAGACAGGGTCGTCCTTTTCTCTCAAGAAAAAGTCTGTAATAGAACCATACATTTTACCAAAAATAGAAATAATAGGTGTAAAGTTGGAATCAGAAGATGATTTGGAGGATCTCATAGATGAGGACAGTCTTATGTCTGAATAAGAGTTGAAAAGACCTGTCTTGCTCATTGGTTAGTTATAGAGATAACCGTTTTCTTCTTTTTCCTTTAACATACACTATAATGTATATGATCTGGAGGGCAAGTCATTTTAGTGTTAAAATTTTTAGTTTGTTGAATTTTGTTTTGCTGTGCAGTTGGTGACTGTGAAGTTGGTAGAAAGAGGAATGCATACAAAAATTGTACCTGCGGACGAGCTGAGATTGAAGGAAAACAAGAGAAGTTAGCGCTAAACAGAGCACTGGTAAAAGCAAGAAAAGTAGACATGTACACAAAATGTATCTGAAAGAATTAGAAGAGAAGCCATGTCACTGCTGCTTGAAAGAAGGCCATTTTTGTAGTGGCCAATAGCACACTACTCACAGCATGTTCCAGAACCTTGGCACACCTACTTCTTATCGTCTTGGACATAAGAAGCATACCCAAAACATGTTCCATCACACCGCCAGACTCTGAAGTACTCAAATAATAAAGTAGCGAGAAAAACACTATTGATTGAGACAGGAAATTTAAAATGCCAGCAGCACCAAAGGCAATTGAGACAAGAACAGATAGCACAAAGTTTGTGCCTCCTGTAAATGGGATAGTGCTACTGGAAAAAACATGCTTTATGACATCCATGCTTTGCAGTGCAAAGTTCTTGACCTTCACAACCAAATCATCCCTATAGATTTGAATATCCTTAAATAAGGCCTCCAATTCAGTATAATTTGCCCTAAAATTTTTGTTTTGAGCTTTGATACCATTGCTTTGAAGCTTTAGAGTGAAGGGATGAGAGGGTATGGCCGGGACAGAAGAAAACATCGAATTATCATGGGCCGGCTTAGGAGCAAGCAAATAATGGTTGAAAGAATCTGCAAAATCTGTCATATTGTATTGTATGGCAATTGAATCCAGTTGTTGCAAGACTGTCTCGTAAAATTTAACAATGTAAGTTTCCATTAATTCTGGAATATCATTATCAATAATCACCTATTCTAGCCCCACGCGCTCTACATAATTACTCTTTTGTACTGCTTTCTTCTAGTGACAAAGCCGATGATCATCATGCTTTTGAGCCAAACAGCGATCAAAGTAGGGAGGCGTTTAAGTACACAGTGTGTTATGTACCTGCTAGCTCGGCTCTAGATCGGTAGCCAAGAATTCCTCTTCCACAGGCTTTGGCCCCTCCGAACTTGCAAAATCGCTTTGAGTGTGGTCACCATGCCCATTTTTCCAACGTTCAAGTTGCTGGGAAACCCTACCATTTTCTAAGCTACGTGTAGAATGAATCCCACAAGCAAAAAAAGGGGCCACACCACAACCCCCAAGCGCTCGTACGTTGAAACAAAACATGCAAACGAAAGCATCCACCTCAGCAATTTTGAAAACACCATAGATGAATCCTCCTCAGACTAGAGCTTTTTTCTCACCACAGCGTGACTGATATTGTTAAATGTGACGGCCATGGCATTATACATAGAGGGTCCCGGTGGCCAAGGTGGTCAGGAACAATGAACTCACCTTTCGTGGGGGTTCCTGCCAGCGTCAGACTGGGGGAAATGCCGGTGGGGTTCCCCCACATAGAATAGCCTATCGGCTAATAAGCAAAGATCATCAAATGTTGAATACTGAATATCATCATATAAGTAAATACATGTAGTAAAGATCATAGATCTAGTGCAAAGCCTAATATGAATGTTGAATCCTAGTTGAATGGTCATCTGAATGAGAACGGTCCTGCTCTGATGGATGTGTTGAGCCTTGCAAATAAAAATGTGTACAAAATGTGTTAAATACATATAATTTATATTAAATAAATTTTATGAAAGTTATTTTTAAGAATGTACTTGTATATTTTTAAATATCTATCTAGATCTATGTGCATACATATGCATGTACATATACATGTGTATATATAAAAATTTAAAACTCACATGTCCACTGGTAGCAAATTCATCCACAGAGTCACGTCGATGTACATGATCTGGAGGAACAAGGCTAGGAGTGACATGAGGTATGTCGGAACCTACAATATATATACATATATCAGTACATGAATATCTCTAAGTTAAAAATAAAATTTAAAAATAATTAAGAAGGAATTGAAACATGCACATGCACACATACATGCACATCATCTAATATCGGATGACCTAAGTCCTCTAAAACAGATGCCTCCACCATCTCAACTATATGGTCAAGCGACGAATCAACATCTGCATCCCTCTAATCTATCCCATGTCATGCCATAAATGATGAGTGAAGAGGACTATGCAGGTGAGATGGCATCGGTGATGACAAACCAAAACCAGTCAACATGTTAGTAAAACCCATAGTTTGTGCAACTGCTGAATGATCTGTAGGTGGATCCTGATGTGCACTAGTGCTGGGCTAAGAGTGATGGGATCCTAGAACTAAACAACCTCTACATCTCAAATGATCTCTAACATGCTCTATACCAATCTCATTGTCTGATGCAATGTGGGCACATGCCTCCAATAGGTCCTCAGCCAAACAATGTAGAGTCTTTCATGCCATATCTCCTGTAAGTGCATCAAGCTGTGTATGAGTAGGGATGTCGACCACTGTAAAAGGATCCATGGTGGTCCACTGTGTTGAAAATGGTGTGGATCAGGAATGTCTAGACATCAAATACTAACCTACACAATCATTAGATATCCTAGTGGTGGCAGCCGCAATGTCACCTACAGTGTCAATTGCTTCCTTTTGGGAAGCAATGACAACCTCATCTACTATGGGGGCTAGATCTGGGGTGAGAGCAAGAGACCTCTCACCAACCAATACCCTAAACACTGGGGGTGGTCTATCTACTCGACGATAGGTGGGCCTATCAACAATCATGCCACGCCCCTGACCAACATATGGTGGAATGTCCAGGTAGTTGACTTTGAGGCCCAAATGGACCTCAACATACAACTACTAAACAAAATACAATGGAATCTGGTCATTGTTTGGGTATAGACCATGTGCTATGAGAAATCATGGGTAGATCAATGAGGCCATAACATGATTGACACATCTAGTGACCTGGTATCCCCTAACCTTGTGCACATTTTGATAAAATGGAAAACAAGTGGCTTTTATCATTTCTTTGGTCACACTAGTATCATGTATTTGTTTAAGGGGAACGTCACCATGTACTTCTTCTCGCATGCGAGAAAGAATAGCAGCTACTCTATCTCGGGAATATGCACTAGTCCTCTCAAGTTCATCTTTTAGTTTTTCTAGACTATGCAATATTAGCATGCATGGTTCAGTATATATCCCCGGATTTGCACCCTGTGCTAATGAATCTCTCAATTTTTTAATCTCATTAGTGGTATTTCCAAACAAATTTTCTGCAGGTAGAACATCTTCATTTTCCATGTTATATATGTATGTACACCTAAAGGAGCAATGAGACCTTGGTAAATAATGTATCTAGATATAGAGGATATATTTATCTAAAAGAGTTCTAATAATTCATCTACTCATCAATAATATTTGCATACCATTAACAAAAAAACATTCAACATCTATCTAGTTTTTAATAATCAAAACATTCAAATTTCTAGATTGCACACAAAACATAATCTAAAACAATTCTAAATTTTAAATTTACAAGTGTGTACTCTAGTACAAAATGTGCTATTAAAGACTTAAAAAATATTGATAAAGGTTGCATCTAAGATTTATTTCCTATAACTAGTAATAAAGGGAAAGCATCATTACTTAACATTGGTGGTCATGTAAATTCAATTTAGTCATTATTGAAGGTACAAATAAGAGAAGAAAATGAGAGAGATGATATAGTCTTGTAAATATGATTTCTAAATTATTGAAGCAATATTTTGATAAGGAGGAAACCAAAAAATTAGAAATAAACTTCCTCATATCCATTATAAACAAAATCTGATAGGAGGAAGGGACACATGCACATAATATTTATCATGAAAGTTACCATACAATGTACAAGAACATGATACTAAGGAACAAAGGTTTCTTATAAGTACACAACAAACCTAGATGAAGATTTAACCCTAGTACAAAAAGAAAGAAATAACGAAAGAATAGGAGAAAATGACTCGATTTAATCTTTGTACATATTTTTTCTATTACATGAAATCTTATAGATAATATAAAATCCACCATGTGAAAATATCGTTATATTTACTCATTTAAGGATAATATTTAATAATTATTTTATTGCTCTTATTTTTATAAATTTATTGGATATTATAGTAAAATAAATCAACTCTTACATTTTTTAAAATTTAAAGTTGCCTATACAAATTCCACAACTAGATATAATGGACTAGAGCTTTCTATAATGATGCACAATTATCAATCCTTGATGTTCCAAATCTTTGTGTGGGTATTTTACTTCATCCCACCATCTTCTTTAGTTTTCATGATCTAGGTAGGAATTCCTAACGAACCTAGGAATTATCCCTTGTTGACCCATCTTATTTCAACCTTTATTTTGTTGATGATTATACTTGAAACTCTTATTTTTAAATTTTATGTAGTAATGAATACCTATAACACTTGGTGAAACTAACAAACCAACACTAAGATTGTTCCTCTTCCTTTATCTAATCCCAGTATTTCATGTTGACTTCTTGTATTCCTTTAATCTACACTAAAGAGTATAATAGTATAAAAGAACTTTAGTATATAATATTTCTCTTTGGGATATTATTTAAACTTCACCTTAAATGGGTATGTGCAGGATCATGATGGGCCAAAAAGTGGCAATATTATGGGTATTAGGGTATGGCTGATGACTTTTTACCCAAAATTGATGAAATGAAAAGGGTTTTTAGAGGAGATTCTTAGATTTCACCAATATAAATTATGCTTTAATTTGAATTTAATAAATAATTATTATTCATTTTCTATTAGAATTACGACAAAGTCCTAATCGACAGGTTGATTGAAAACATCTATAACTTTCAACGGTATCACATTTTTGAATCCAAAACATGCATCACATTCTATGCTTCACATACTATAGGATTAAAAAATAAAAAATAAATTTCATGAATTTTTGACCAAGCAGGTGGTCGACATACGAAGTTTTATATTTTTAAAAGTTGTAATAAATATTTCATAATTAATTATTTACTAGGAAAAAATTACAAAAAAATATGCATCATATCTGACATGAGTCATCTATTTCTATATATAAAATCTTATAAAAAATATTATCATTTTTATTATTGTTAGTGGTCGACACCTACTTCTTTATTTTTTCCCTGAATTTAAGTAATACTGATTGAAATTTCAAATTTTCACCAAATAGATTTTATTTATTTTTAAATAAACCTAGTAGTTTAGAAACCATTCAATTTTCTACAAATTCTATTCTTATATTTTGAAATAATATATAACTATTCAAATTTTTATGTAAAGTTGCCTAACACTAATTTTTTCTGAATTTTTTGCCACTTAAGGGCCTATTTTTTCTATGATGATCCTGCACATGCCCTAATATCATGAGTTTCTTCATAATTCTATACAAAAGATCCATATTCCCTCTCCTACTAAGCCTATTGAAATAGTTTCCCAAATTGGGTGTATTATATACTGACATTATGGAGATTACATTTCTTCCATCTAAACTTCACTTCAATGTGGTTTAATAGAAGATTATTTATCTTCTAATCATTTTTGGTACTAAACCTATATGAGCATTAAGTATACATTGATTGAAAATGGTTTTTTAATCTTAATATTTGTAGTCATTAATTCCTAAAATGTATTTTTGTTTATACTTCTAATCTTACTCTTCCTGAATTTTCTATTAAAGGTTTTGTTATTATTCGATGAGATCCTTTGGGAACTATTATTTTCTTATCTAGAATCAAGCCCTATTTCACTTCACTTTTTATTCCATGTTATGATAGGGAATAAATTTCTTATTATAAACTCCTTCACAGAAAACCTTCAATTCATGCAATAGAGATTGTTCCATCTAATTGGACACCAATATTGTAAAGTTTTTTATATGGAAGTAAAACTTTCATGATTACATTAGATAATGATCTATTGTATTATTGTAAAATTAGTGATGAACTACTTTTATTTTTATATTCCCCTCTAGTTACCTTAAAAATAACTACATATATTTCTTTTATACAATTATTTAAGGGGGCATATACTCTCACAACCCTTGTAATTTTGACATTTTTCCTTTTATACATGTATAATGTTTATGTTGGATTATATATGATTTGTTGGCATATACTTTGTATTATTGGTTGTATTATTCTAACACACACACACACACACACACACACACACACACACACACACATATATATATTGTAGATTTTTGTGTTTTTTGACATGCTTGTTTTGCATATCTTAGTTTGAAAGGGAATCAACTCCTTGATCATTTAGCACACTAAATATCATTCTATGTATCCAAAATGTTTGATTATTTTCATGTTTTTCTTTTAGCATTTATTTTTTATACTTTAATTATGCTTTATAATATATAGTGACATTAGCCCATTAAAGTGAAAGAAAATATGATGTCAACAATTGCATACACTACAATATTAATTTATATTTCATGCTCACGTTTTAGCATCTATATCCATAGCATAATTTTAGGGCCCATTTAACCCTTTTTCCTAACCTTCTCCTAGATCTAAGTGGCAATCTCATAATTTCTTACTTAAATATGTTAAATTTCATATTTTTATGCATTTGTCGTCTTCTAACATTTTATTATTTATGTATTGTTTCAAACATTAAATACACAATTATATAAACATCTTCATGACTCAAAATATCCTAACAATTTTATTTTTTAAATCATTCTTCTTACTTGAATAAAAAATTCTAACTAACTAAGACATTTTAAATTATTTTTAATTAAATTTATCTTTAATTAATTAAATATTTAATCAAAACTCAAATACAATTATCCTCTTATCATTTTTTTTATTTAAAATACTTTTTAATACAAATTATTGTATTTTCAAAATGCATGTTCTCTCACTACCATTTTAAAATGATAAATCTTCCTATTTTATAAAATACTTGCAATAGTCCATTCTTGACATCTTTACAAGGAGCAAAATAAAGAATCTTCATTCTAATCATACAACTATATTTTTTAAATGCATGTTCCTCTTGCTACTATTTTATAAAATACTTACAATAGTTCATTCTTGATACCAAATTACAAGAAACAAAAGAAAGAATTTTCATTCTAATCATACAATGTCTTATAATAGCTTTTTCTATTTTCATAATATGTTGGATTTTATTCTTAACATCTCAAAAATGTCCTTTTTTATAACTAATTTTGAAAGGATTGAAAAAATATCTACAAAATTCTTTTTTTTTCTCATTATTTGTCCAATTTTTCTAACACATTTTTTCCAAAACTTTATCTCATCCCATTACATTTTATTCTTCCCTATTTTAACACCAATCTCTATTTTTTATTCAAATTTGAAAGGCAGTATGTACTTTTATATGCAAAAGTGTAATATATCTCTCATACGCCCCATTTAATCCTTAAAATTCTACAAATACAGTATAATAGTATTTTTTCGACACTTATATTCTATATATTCTTTACATTGGAGCATTCTTCATTCTACTCTTGCATGAAACAAAATTACTATTTATTTTTATTTTCCTACACTACAACACTTGGTTTCTCTTTGTTGCATGTTACATTTATTCTACATTATTATTCTTGGCCACTAAAACATTATATGGTCTACTTATATCTAACATTCTATTTCTAACAAGTATGAACTATAATATTTCATTATATATACTACAACAATTCTTCATACAATTTTTATATAATTTCTATTGACTACAATAAAAATTTCCTATTTGAAAAAATTTTTCCGATTTACTTTATTATTAACTTATATTCATTCTTCAAGCACATTATAATTTCTTTACTTGAATATTATTTATCATAATATAACTTTGCAATGTTTTTCTATATATTATTTGTTTTCTTCTTTAATGTTGTAAGTTATGTTACTTTTATTAATCTTTTCTCTTTGAAAAGAATACAAACCTTCTTTTTTTTTCATTTCTTCCTCTTACAAATAGTATTCACTCATTGAATAATATTTGCTCAATTTAGTAGAATTTTTTACTATGCCTAGTTTTACTTAAATGTATACAAAATAGGCATGCATATAAACACCACACAAATTATTTGGAAAAATGCCACAAAAAATGTGATATCATTTATATAAAACTATGGTAAATGTTGCACTTGCCAGTATTGGCATGGTGTGATGGTTTATAGGTGGCATTGTTGTTCTTGCCACCAAGGTTCAAACCCCGTTGGGGTGGTATTGTTGAATGGTTGTATCCAGTTCATAGCTCCGGTCAAAAGTGTTTACCCCTTGAATAAAAAAAAATGGTAAATGTTGCACTCCATTACAACAATTCATCCAATTAAGAGGTGATGTAATTTATTGATTCACTAAACAAAAATATATTTTTATTCTTAAAATTATTGTCTAGAACTAGACTCATGGAGTGACCAATTTGAAAATCAATTTGAACATTTCAATCACTTAGATAAAAATTTATCCAAAGAATAATTAAGATAGTGTTATGCAACCAATAATATAGAAGCAATAAATCTAGCCTATTAATTTTTCTAAGGTTCCATTCAAGTATAATTTTGAATTCAAGTTTACAAGAAAAATAAGTCTATAGTAATATTCACAAATAATATCTCGATGTTGATAATTTAAGAAATTCCTTCAACACAATCTATTAATAGATATAGAGAGAACTAAAATATGGATATACTTGTAGGTTGGAAATATCCTCAAGATGGAACAAAATTAAATTTTGGTTATACATTTTGGGGAAATCTTCGAGCTATAGATGTTGACTATTTTCTTCATAATTCTAATAGTTTTAAATTATAATTAGAGGTTTGAGTAAACTTGGTTTAAAGATGATTAAAAATATTAGTAGGAAGATCTCATTGTTAGGTTCTAGTTTTGATGGAGAGTGAAGAGAGTGCTAGTGTGTGATGTATCTCTCTGTGAAGAATAATACATACTTATCATTTATGTTATGGGGATTTAAATAAAAAATGATTTCTCCACATAAATCTCATGTTAGTGTGTGTTGTATCTCTCCATTGCAGATTAGTACCTACTTTAATCCTTTTTGTTATGGGGATTTAAAAAAAATAAATCTCCATGTAAATATTGTGTTGATATGATTTGTTGATTTATTTTTCTTATTGAATTGTGTAATCACATAATTCAATCTTATGATAATCCTTGTTTAAGAAATGAATTCCAAACTTTCATGCACTTTTAGTAGTTATTCTTACAATTCTTTCACCTTATTAATGTACCAGATGTGCTCAATACATGTGCCATATAGAGAACATTAGTAATAGAAAGTCCCACAAATGAATGACTTTAAATTGTAGGATGGATTAAAAAGTTCGTTTCTTATTCTATTCTAACATTAACCTAATTTTGATTAGGGTATTTATGCTAGTATATAAGAAATGATATAATGAATTAGTAATAGAAGGTAGTGTTTTTACAAAGGTTGAGGCCCCAATTGGGGTATGTGTTCTTATGAAAAACAAGCATTGAAGTGGTCCCAATTTTTTTATAATATCATGCATATATGCATTGCTATTGGGGAAAATATTAGAAAATTTCAAGCAAATGCAATTGGTAGTTGTAAAGCCAAGTGAATATTAAAAACTTTCAAGCAAATGCAATTAACAGCTATAAATCCCAATTTTACAAAATGAGTTTGTTTAAAAGGCTTTAGAAACTTTCAAGCAAATGCAATTGGTAGCTCTAGATCCAAATTTGGTTGAAAATTGGGTTTGTTTAAAAGGCTTTAGAAAATTTCAAGCAAATGCAATTCACAGCCGTGAGCCAAAATGAGAGCTTCAAACAAGGTATATTCATTATAAACAATAAATTTTGTTCTCATAATGTGCCTTCAAGTTTTAAATGAAAATTTTGTTTGGAATTTTATTTTCATTCAATTTGTTTTCATTTCACCAGAAAAATTTGGTCTCATGGAATCTATTGAAGTTTACAAATTCAAAAACAAATGGAATTTTAAATCACTGTGAAAGAATTCCAACCTGCTAATGGACATCCAAGTCGATATTTCATGTTGAAGAAGTTGATATTTCAATTTGAAATGGTGGTCTCGTTGCAAGTTTTCACTGTTCCCTATCAATCACGTTCGTTGTTTGCCACACCCGATCTCCAAGTCTTATAGTTCGCCCTTTTTTTTTGTTTGATAGTGATAGGGTTTGATTTATAAATGTGCCCTAATTCAACAGGGTTAGGCCAAAACATCCTTCCTATTGAAATTTTTAAAAAGTTGATTTTTCTCCCTCTTCTCAATTGTAAACCACTATTGTGGTTTGACCCATTTGTTTACATGTATACATTGTTACATTTGAATCAAATTGTAAAAAACAACCTTTAAAACATATAATTTTCAATATATATATATAAAGGAATCTAATGACATTCATATAACCCTCTTATCTGTATTTATCTCTAAAGAAAGTATATATGTGCAATACATGTAAAGTTCAGTTAAGAAGAGATATCATAAACTGAGAATAGATAATTAGCATACCATGCAATCATATCAAACTATAAGATTTTCCTAAAAATAGATAGACACTTCAAACGGTTGCGCTTACAGAATGGAGAATGTGCGCCATGCACAGGTAACAAAATATAGAATATTCTGAAATCACAAAACAATCTTTAATCTTAAAATTAAGTGTATTGTATTGCATGCATAGTACAAGAAACATGCACAATCAGCATACTACAGTTATTTTATGTTTTAGAATCAGAATTCTAATATATTTAGAAAATCATGCAAATAACGATTTCCCCTATGCTAATTTTCATGCGCAAGGTTCACTCTTAACATGACTTGTTTGAATGAAGCTTACAGGCAATATTTTAATTTCAAACAAATTATTTCTAATTAAAGGTGGATGCCATGCAATATGCATTAATAGAATTCTTTAACTATAGTCTTCATTGTATTCACACTGAGCATATACGTCCACAGCCAATATTGAATGAATCTACAGCAAAACTAAATAGACGCATGATAGAAGGAAATGAATAACATACATATATATATATTCAGGCTAAGATAATAGATGGATGCTAATGATAACAGGCGCACACATGCATTTCAACTTAGCAAGAATTTTTATTTTTTAAACACATTTATCTTTTATTTTCTAATACATGCTTCCAGTGCCAATTCAAATTAATCAAAAGTTTATAAAAAGATAGATACAAAATTACTTGGCATTTTACAATCAGTAAAGAATGGAGAAATGGTAAGTACACTAGTTGTGCGCAATCTTGCTAAACATATGAATGAGGAGATTACAAGAAGTAAATGGAGAAATATCAGATGTTTTCAAACAGATTTACATCTGATAAAAAGAACGTATAACTAAGAAATTCACGTTGAAAACACCACAAAGAATTTTTACAAAGTAAAAGAAGTAGAGGTCAACATGTAAACTGGCTGGTTATTAAATCAGCATGGGAAAAGTATGAGGAAACTATAGAATATTGGCTGTGTGCAAAGCTTGCATGGTAAGATAAGAGAATACTATGAAATCACAAGAAGAGGCATCAAATGTTTTAGTAAGTGCCAGACAAAAGTAAATTGCTGAGTGTGTATATCATTCAGCAAAGAACAGACAATAAGCATGTTTTGTAAGGGAGATATGCGCTTTGTGAGTTAATGATAAGTAAAAGTTTAAAGAGAATGAATTTAATCTTAAGACAAGATAAATAAGGATGAACCAAGCGACTCCAAAGCAACCTTACAATCTGTAAATCAGAAAATATCTAAGGAGTAAAACACTAGTAATTTCAAATAAAAATTCACAAGGCAAAAGATAAGGAGACTATGCTTATTCTGGGTGAGCATGGGTCTAGCATAACAGAGAATTAAGAAATTACTAATAAACTGGCTGCAAATTTATGAAAGAATCAGAAAATATACAGAGAAATCTGTGTTGGATATCAATAGCAACTCTCATTCGCAAGTTAAAGTACTTGGTGTCAAACCAAAGATAAAACATAAATCTTCATTTGAAATTTGATATACATTTGTTTTCAAAATAGAAACATTAACTACAGGCACATCAATTTCAGCAATATCAAATGGTGATCTTTACAAAAGAAACTAACATGATGTTCAAGATTAAGGAAATCATGATTTTTCTACATTTTCTTTTAAATTTGAAAACTTACTCCATTACTTTGATGCATGTGCAGGTTTGGCTAGGTTAATATTTTTTTTTATAGACAAGTATAACTTTCAAAAGCTTCTAATTAAGAAATTGCAAGAAAATCTAAAAGAAGAAAACCTGGTAAAGCTTGATAGCTGAGCTGAAACAAAATCTGAACCTACCATTAATTCCATTTGCAACATTGGAAATTTGATGAAGAAGTTTGAACAATCCAATCCCCAAAATATTTCCATAGCCAAAAAACTGTGATGAAAGATTTTTCCTAAAACTATTGTCGTGAATGTTTTCTTCTTCCCAACACAAACAAGATCGACACGACGGGACCAGACGACAAACAACAACGGGTGACAAACAAATACTCGTTCAATGAAGAACGATGGCTAAAAATGATGGCCTGACACTATCTTCAAATTAACGTATTTCCATTTGGTTGGGGAAGACTCAGACCCGACAAGCAGGTGGAGGTAATACCAGGTACCTGCAACTGCATAAAACAACACTATTAAACATATCATCATATATCAGCAAACACACCGTGAAGAAGAGTCACAGTGTAGCAGGGTACTAACAAGTGAGTAATGCTACACCATCTCCTTCAACAAGACTGACGAGAATCATTATATTTGTAAGTGTGGAATAAGAAATGAGTAAATAATTGAAAACACTTCTTAATAAGACATTATATCAAAGATCTAAAAGCAATTAAACTAATTTAAAAGCACAAATCTACTGAAAGCATCATATTGTTCTCTATCTCTAAAGATTTATCAAATCACAAAGGACTCTCAGATTTGGTAAGCACTATGACTGTTAAAATGCCAATCTAGAGAATGGAGTGATGCTAAATGTAATGATGTACTTCTAAATAGTGAAAGCTAGATGATATGATTCTACTGTAAACTATACTGACATGAAAATTGATGGATGAAAGCTACAGTAAAACTATGATGGAGCCATGATACGGATTCTACATATGCTATGATGCTAAATTTCTTATTGATAAAAATGTTGATGCTATGCTTAAGATGCTTGATTGTTATTCCTACAGAGTAAGTTTGCACAAATATGAAATATTATAGATCCATTTCCTATTGAATAAGGCTGTATATATAGATTTCACGACAACACATTATGACGGGGCAGCATAGCAAAGGATTGGATTCAATCTAGAGAATTCAATGGTAAGAGATGAAAAAGCTTGAGTTGATCATGGGAATGGTTTTTCCACATGAAAACATTAGGCCAGATAATAGGAAGAATTAGGGGAAGGAGATTGAGAGATTGATTTCCAATTTGTCTCTAATTTTTCTCCACAACTTTCCCGTGAATGCCAGTTGAATTAATTTAGACATAGAATATCTAATTTTATTGGTGTGATATGATGAGCTATAGGATTTGAATATTTTGGATTTATCCAAATTTAGGAAGAAATAAGATATTAAATTTAATAAAACAACCTATAGATGTCTATTTATTAAATTAAATATGGAAGAAATGAACAATTAAATAAAACAAAGTATGTGAACCTGTTTATTTAATTAAGATAGAATGTTGTGATTTAAAATAGAAGAATTTGATAATTAAATAAAACAAAGTATTAATTTTTTTATTTAATTAAGATGGAATAATAGAAGAATTTAGAAGAATTAAATGTGAACTATATAAATAAATATTTCTATTTATTTAATAGTAGATGAAATTAAAATTAATTAATTAATTAAATTGTATTTAATTAATTAGATTATCCAGACCAGTTTTAGGTGTATACATTTTACCCCTCTTTGAAGTGATGTGTTTACACATTGCTTCAAAGAAAATTTTGTGTTGTTGATGCTAGTATTGACGAAAAAAAATTAGTATGCCCCAGACGTTGATTTGCAGGTGATGATGGATATATGCCCCCTCGGGAGATAAATTGATTAATTTTTTATCTTTTTGAATTTTTTCAAAAAAATTGCAAATTTTTATGATTTTCTGATGATCTGATAATGATTCGATGAAGATTCAATGTTGAAATAATTTATCTCCTGATAAAGAATGTAGAAATTGCCCCTACTTTGCCTCCTTGTGTTTGATGATTTTTTATCATGTCAGCCTTTGATTTGATATTGATTGATGATCCCGATAGATTAGAAGATTATTGATCTCATGATAGGTGAGAATCAATGATAGGATGATGATGATTGACCTCATGATAGGCGAGGATTAATGATAGATTGATGATTGACCTCATAATAGGCAAGGATCAATGATAGATTAATGATTGACCTCATGATAGGCGAGGTTCATTGATAAATTGATTTTTGATTGACCTCATGATAGGCGAGGATCAATAATAGATTGATGTTTGACCTCATGATAGGAAAGGTTCAATGATAGTTGCTCATGAGATTTGATCAAAGAATCACTGGAGCCGATTAAATTGATAGGCTGATTGATTGATAATATTGTTGATTTGCAATATGTTATGATCATAGGAGGATTTTAAAGTTCTTCCCAAAGACATGGGACATGATTTCGCATCTGGTGCAGGCCAATTTAGATATTATCGGTCAATGTGGTTTATCATATAATGCAGATGCAAAACTAATATGAATGCAATCTAATTTAACCATGCAAATCTACATATGCAAGCATTGGCATCTTAACAGTCCATTTATTGTGCTTTTTATCATCATTGAGCTTTTTAAAATGTTGAAAGTGAGTACAAGCATCGATGGTATAAGTTAGACCATGATGACCTAAATACTACTTTCATGATGTTTGATAGTGCAAGTTAACACAAGCATCTAGGTATAATTAAACCAAGATGACCTGAACATTTCTTGTGTAAACAGACAAGAATCAATCACTTTCCTATGTGAATTCCGAATGTCATCCATGATACTTTGTATAGCACTTCCTATGACAATTCACATAATAATGATTAACTCATAGACAACAAATAAAGAAAATACCATTCTCCTTCCTAGCTTCTCTAGTTCAATACATCATCGAGTTGCTCCAAAGAAATGACAACAAAGATCAAAGTACAACATATCCAACCTTTGCTTAAACTATTTCAGCCATTATTCAAATTAGATCACCCATCATGATTTTATGACTTTTTTGTGATTTTCAAGATTTTTTACAAAAAAACCTAACCTAAACACCTTACCTAGGGGCCTTGGGGATTGATCAAAGATTAGACTTGCCTATATTATACACGTAGAGACCACATAGTTTGACTGACACAGACTCTATTTTTGACTTTTTGAGACTAACCTTTTTGAATTTTTTTGAATTTTTTGATATGATATGGATGTCCAATGTGCTTCTAATGGTGATTGATGTTCAAAGTTGGGTTGCATTTTTTTATCATCGTTTTCATTATGTTTGTCTTCCTGCTGATTGTCTATCTGGTTATGCTCGAGATTTAATGCCCCCAATGAGGTCAGGATTTTTCCCCCAAGCTAGGGTGGGACATTATTATTCACAATGATATGATAATGGGATTTTATTTCACTTTTTTCAGATTTTATGGTTTTTTGTATTTTTTTTTACTTTTTCACTTTTTTTGTATTTTTCTCTTCTTTTTTTTAAATTTTTTTTAGAATTTTTGAGGATATTTAAGATGAAATGATGATATGAGTGGTTGAAGGAACAAGATGCCCCATAATAGGAGTAATGCAACCATGGATAAATGATCGATCAAAATTAAAGATTCACAACAAAACATGTCACACAAGCAACATATCTCTTGTCAAAAGATGATAATGGTTGATTGATTAAGATGTCAGGAATGATTGATTCCATAAGGCATGATGATGATAGGTACTTAGGATCACTAATTTCCTCTAAGTACGATCAGATTGATTATTTTTTATGATTGATTGACAAAAGATATGGGGATTGGATAATGTTTTACAGCTAGGATCAAATATGATTTGCATGATAAGATTCAAGGTTGCAAAGGGACATGGTGACATCGATTTTGATAAGCTAGGAGATATGGAATGGAAGAAACCAAGGATAAAAATAATCAATGGTATGATCAAGATCAACTAGATAAGATACAGACACAAGGCCAGGGTATTTTTCCCCTATTCCTCATCAAGACCAAGGAAAGGAAAAAATGATGTATTTATTAAGAATGATGGAATATGGATAAGATGAAAGATATGGTATGGAAGATATGGATAAAACATATAGGATAAGCTATATGATGTTCAAGAAGATCCTTAACCTTGTCAAGATCAAAGGTGGAAATGTAAGGAATGAGCATAGAAAGAATAATGACCATGAATGATAAGATGGACAAAACTTGTCCCTAATTGTAGAGTGCAAGAGGAATATGGAAGATAGGATATGGATGATAGGGAGATGGAGGAAGGACTTAAGCATCAAGATTCACAACCAAATATTCCTCTAATAAACCATGGCAATGGGAATTAGACTCCTAAATGTTGGCAGATTAATGATATGATGGAAGAAACAAAGGACTTATGCAAAGGTTTGGATTAAAGGATAATGATGGGGAATGAATGTTGGATAATGGATAGGAGGTTGGAAGGCATGTTGATGGAGAGATGGAAAGGATGGAAAGATCAACGTTGGCACACACCTTGAAGGGTGGTGGAGTGATGGAGGAAAAATGGATTTGGAAGGTGATAGGTTATTAGATGGAAAATTGGAGGAAGCTTTTGGATTAGCAAATCTGGATGCCAATTTAGATTTTATTGCTTCTATGCGACTTTTAGGAATCCACATGACTTTTGACTTTGATTTTTTCTTTGTGGGCCTTTGTGGCCTTTGACATTTTTCTTTTTGATTTATGGACCTTTGTGGTCTTTGAAAATTTCCTTTTTGCTTTGATGGGCCTTTGTGGCCTTTTATATTTTTCTTTTAATTTTGGATCAAATTTTCTTTTATTTTTGCATGTCTCTACGAGGAGACATGTTGATCCTTTGATACATGTGGATTTTAATATAGAAGCTTTTGATATTTGGCACCCAAATTGCTTCCAAGAGCAATGGGAGGGGTGGATTGAGATGAATGATATGGAGGTATTATGGATGAGTTAATGTGGGTAGAATTTTGAAATGGAATCAAGGATGTGTGCCTTTGTTGTTCTTGAGAAATAGGATATGGACCTAGGATAGAGGGAAGGTTTGATGTACTAGGATGAGGACCTAGGATAGATGGAATGTTTGATGAAATAGAATGAGCACCTAGGATAGATGGAAGGTTTGATGAACTAGGACACTTGGCATATAATCAAGTTCATGGTGATATGGGTTTCCTTGAACAAAAAGGGGTTCTAGGATACCTTGTTCATGAAGGCCTAATCCCTTTCCTTTGCATTTCATACTTTGACACATTCGTTTATCAATGGGATATGTATTGTTTGTGAAACAAGATGTGAGTCCATTTTGGGGAGGATATGATATGGATGAGAGGACAGGTGTTGGAAGTAAATCAGAATGGATAAAGGTGGAGGATCCCAATTTATAGGTGTGGGTTCATGGATAGCTTGAATAGGTGTGATAGGCCCTTGACATGGGGATGATGGGGTGTTTTAATCTTGACTTGGAAAAGGATTATGAAGTGGTATGAAAGGAATATCTTGATCATGAGAAGGATAAACATCTTCATGGGATGAAAGGGTATCCTTGAATGGAAGCATATCTTGATCTTGATGAGGAAGGGAATCATGAGATTTTGTAAAAAGCATGCCTTGATCATTAGTTGGTAAGACATTATTAGATAGGATGGAAGAACTATCATGCTCTTGTGATTCAATAGAATCATGAGATGGTATGGATTGATTAGATGATGTGGAAGAAGAACTTGGAAGGATACTTGTCTCTTGAGATGGAAAGGAATTATTTTGGATGAAAAATGAAGGAGGGGATCGTCATAAGATTCTTGAGAAATGGGATCTTGATCAAAGATTGGAAGAATTTGTGAAATTTTGATATCATTGGATGGAGTGGAAAGAATATTTTTATCTTGATGTGTAGGCGAGTGTATGCTAGCATACTTTGGATTGAGAGATTGACATGAATCATTGGATGTTGAAGATATGATAGAATCTTGAGGATGATTAGATGGAATTGTTAACTTGAGTGAAAGAATCTTGAGGTTTATTTTGACTTATGGTGGATGGAGATAAATGCATGACATGATAGGATTGTTCAATATCATTTGTGTTTGAGGACTTAGATTTGGGCTTATTGAACTTTTGTAAAAATTCAAAGACATTGAACTTGGATGATGTAGTTTTTGGTGAAGAAGGTCTCATGTTCATTGTTTGGTCAAGAGGATATGGGTAGATATCTGGAAGCAGATATCTTTCTGTGGTTTCTCTTTGTATGTCTTGGAATTGTTGTTGAAGGTTTTCCATCTGCTGAGTTAAAGCATTCAATTGATCCTCATCTATTTTAGCCATGGTGGTTTGAGTTTCAATTTCCTTTTTCTAGGAGTTTATGTCTTTGTAACTTTGTTAAAATGAACATAAGAATGTTATTGTTTTCAGTAAACTTTTGATCTTAGTTTGGTATAGTGTCAAGGATATTAACTTAAGTCAAATAGAATGGTAGATTCTATTGATTAGACTAAGTTGATAAGTTTGATTAAATACAGTTTTGTTTCTTTGATTTTGGATGACTGGTCTTGAAGCTTAACTTACTAATCAAATGTGTTTTATTGAGACCCTTTTGGATGGTAGATTTCGGTTTGATTTCAAAAAAATTAATTGTAAAGTCTAGTTTATGTAGGTTTAAGACTCTGTTTTGACTGAGAAAATGTTTTCGTTCTGATAAAAAATCTAGATTTTGATGTTAACTGTCCAAATAATGGGAAAAATAATTATTTTTTTTCTGTTATCTGTATTTCTTTATGTTTTTTAGGATGATCTTATCTAAATTAATGTTTTGAAAACATAGCAAGCATTTGTAAAATAGTTGATTTTTAAGTCCCAAAATCTAAACAATAAGTGTATGTTCAAGAATCAAACATGATCCTCCTTGATTTCCACTGGTTTTTGACAAAGAAGTACACTTCAAGCATACTTACTCTTAAGGTCAAAAAGGTCATCATTATACTCAACAGCCCACATCTTAAAATTATGTCCACTCACACAGCCGTGTCACCCCCTAGAGGGCACCCGTGTTTTTGTCTTTTCCAGACGCGTACTCAAAGTTAGTTTTCTTGATCCCTTGAGCAAACAGTCCTTGGAAATTATATGGTGAGTGTCTTGGGGGTAGATTCTTCCCTCCCCTTGCACCATTGAGTATTGCAATGTTTGGTTACTGAGTCAGTTGGATTCTACATTATGGTTCATAGACAGGGTTTCTATTTGGAGTAGCAAATGATAAACTCCCTCAGGAGACCTCCCAATCTTTAGAACAAATATTTTGGGGATGGTTATCTTGCACACTTCGGGTAAATGTGGGTTTCCCCAGATTCATTTTTATTTCATAGTGGGTTAGAAAACCTGGCTTTGGTTGTTCCCACTCAAGTCGTTCACGTAGGGTGAGTACTTTTTCCCACTACGGCAGGCCTTCTAAAGAATTTAATAAATTTTTGAAATTGCATAAAATAAAAGATGAGTCTGGTGTTTTTGATCACCCAATTAAGGGGAGAGCATATTCCTATCACCACACAACCACAGTAATCAATTATTCAGTTTTAAAGCCCAAATGATAGTTTTCTATTCTACGTGAAGATATTCCTTCACAAAAGACATGATGTTCATTTTAACCGAGATAGGAATGTATGATGACTACCCTAGGATTGGTGTATTTTAATCCAAATGACTACCCTAGGATCGGTTCATTTTAATCCAAATCCAAAAATGAGTGAGTTTCTAATGTTCTTTTTAACCAACTTTGACAAATCTTGTGTAGATGGTTAATTTTAAGCCCAAATTAATGCTAGTTGGTCCTAAAGCATGAATGAAAAATAACATATGATGGGTTATTTTCCCATGAGTGTTTGAAAACACTATTACAATGGATATCAAATTTTTTTTTCTTTCACTTCAATGCTCCATGTTCCTCTTAAAACCTACAATAAATTCTCAAAATGTTAGATGAAATCAATATATAAGAAGATATAAGGGTTCGATGAATGATTAAGCATAAAAACCCTAAAACTTAGACCAAATTACAATGTGATTTGATTTTAAATATAAAATTGAAAATTTTATCTCTACAAAAAGTGTGAAATACCTATACCATTGCATAGCTTATGAAATTATACCCTATTTCAAAAAAAAAAAGTTTCAAAAAATACCTTTGTATGACCAAGATATGGCCATTTTAAGATTGATTGCCAAAGCACTAAAACAGAGGTCAGAAGCACTACTTCATTAAAAGTGCTAAAACAAAGATCAAAAGCACTACATAATTTATTAGAACCACTACTACGTTAAAACCGCTAAAACAAAGGTCAGAAGTGCTAAAGTTTTCATCGAATGTGCTAAAACAATTAGAAGCACTAAAACTTTCAGTGGATGCGCTAAAATAATCAGAAGGGATAAAATTTTTGTCAGAAGCACTGTAAAATCCCTCAATCACGCTAAAAGAACATGCCAAAATCATGCACAAACACTTTTCAAAAAAATTATTAAAATATGGGGTTAGTGCCCCACGGTGGGTGCCAAAATGTAACTGTGGAATAAGTAATGAGTAAATAATTGAAAACACTTCTTAATAAGACATTATATCAAAGATCTAAAAGCAATTAAACTAATTTAAAAGCACAAATCTACTGAAAGTGTCATATTGTTCCCTATCTCTAAATATTCATCAAATCACAGAGGACTCTCAGATTTGGTAAGCACTGTGACTATTAAAATGCCAATCTAGAGAATGGATTGATGCTAAATGCAATGATGTACTTCTAAATAGTGAAAGCTAGATGATATGATGCTACTATAAACTATACTAACATGAAAAATGATGGATGAAAGCTACAGTAAAACTATGATGGAGCCATGATACGGATTCTACATATGCTATGATGCTATTTCTTATTGATAAAAATGTTGATGCTATGCTTAAGATGCGTGATTTTTATTCCTATAGAATAAGTTCGCACAAATATGAAATATTTTGGATCCATTTCCTATTGACGAAGGTTGTATATATAAATTTCACAGCAGCACATTGTGATGGGGAAGCACAGCAAAGGCTTGGATTCAATTTAGAGAATTGAATGGTAAGAGATGAAGAAGCTTGATTTGATCATGGGAATGGTTTCTCCCCATGAAAACATTAAGCCAAATAATAGGAAGAATCAAGGGAAGGAGATTGAGAGACTGATTTCTAATTTGTCTCTATTTTTTCTCCACAACTTTCCCGTGAATACCACTTGAATTAATTTAGACATAGAATATCCAATTTTATTTGTGAGATATGATGAGCTATAGGATTTGAATATTTTGGATTTATTCAAATTTAGGAAGAAATAAGATATTAAATTTAATAAAACAAACTATAGAAGTCTATTTATTAAATTAAATATGGAAGAAATAAACAATTAAATAAAACAAAGTATGTGAACCTGTTTATTTAATTAAGATAGAATGATGTGATTTAAAATAGAATAATTTGATAATTAAATAAAACAAAGTATTAAATTTGTTTATTTAATTAAGATGGAAGTATAGAAGAATTTAGAAGAATTAAATGTGAACTATATAAATAAATATTTCTATTTATTTAATAGTAGATGAAATTAAGATTAATTAATTAATTAAATCCTATTTAATTAATTAGATTATCCATACCATTTTTAGGTGTATACAATATCAAAAACAATAATTACATCATGATAACCTCATTAAAACTCAGAAATAGCATATACCATAACACACACGTGTTATTCATAATGTCATCACAAGAACATAACCAGATGATCACGATATCAAATGTATCATCCACAAAGTATAACAACTAACATAGCATTTGTGTCATAACTAAAAGAAATATAATATAGTATCAAAAATAGTTAAATGACTAGCAAATGAACATAAGAAAACTAAAACACATAGTCGCAACTGGAGGGACACTACATCCTCCCACCCTAGGATAAGGCTTACTCCTGGAAGCCTGCAAACAAAAAATGAATAACACACACACACATCAGAAAAAATTCTCACAAGATATAGAAGATTCGACACTAGGATCCCATTGGACTCGCACCTGATCAATGTCTCGACCCCTAAGGGCCAACTCCTAACATTGTAGGACATGCACAGTTTCCAAAGAACGATGTATGTCCTCTACCAGCATCACCTACTATCAGTTCTAAAGCCGCTGGTCCCTGACTGAATCCAGAAGTGCCTTTTTGAGGACACTGTCAAGCAATGTGGCCCTGCTAACCACAAGAAAAACATTCTATACCCCTACTGAATCCTCTATCACTTGGAGGTTCACTAGATCATGGAAAACTACCTCCACTAATCACTGACTGAGAAATGTTACCCTGTTGAGCTTGAGAATTTTTATTCTTTGGTGGGTTACATTGTTGTTGTTTTCCACCTTTAGCGGGTGTCTGTTGGTTCCGAGAGGAACCTCTTGTCTGAGTCTGACCACCTCATAGACCAAAACCTACTACAAGTGCACTACCTATCAGAACTTCTATGTGTCCACCCAAAGCCATAGTCAGACTTTCCTCCACAATATGTGCCTTCTCCATTGCTACCTCCATAGTCTTCAGCTCAAAGACTAACTCCTCCACTAATACGGGAATCCAAGCCCCTAGTAAACTATTGTACCAACATCACTTCATTGTCCATAATTCCTGCATATTGTTTGAGCTCATAGAACCTAAGCTCAAACTGCTCCACAGACATAGCCATTTAACGTAGATCGTGAAACTTATCTGAATGTCGCTATCTCCAATGCTCTGACAAGAAACACACTTTGACTCTCTCTAAAAACATATCCCATGAGACTGAACCAATCTCTAGATGGGGCTTCTTCTCCTCCAATCGCCACCATGTAGAGGTGAACCCTCTAAGATGCATAATGGTGCATCTAGCTCTGGTGTTGCTACCATAAGGGTGCATAGAAAAACACTGTCCCAAGTCTATCAGCCAAGTTTCCACTTCAAGACCACCACTAGTACCATGAAATGTGGGAGGTCGTGCCCTTAATAAATCTCTCATATGCCCTTTAATAATGGCATCCTGCTCCATAGTATCAACAACTCTCTTAGGTGATTTTTCTCTCTCTATCCACCTCATGTCTAACCTCCTTCCTGGGGCCAAGTTGAGCAAGAACCTCTTCTAGTAAGGGACACAACTATGCTCCCTCAACCTCTAGCTAGATAGGAATTTGTTCCCCGCTCACCTGATCCACATGAGGACCCTATTGTTCTACATGATCACTCTCATGAGAGCTCAGAGGAGGAGTATCCTTGTGGTTAGCCCCATGGCTACCACCTCATTCTTGACCACAACCTCTACCTCAATGTCTAGGCATGGTCCTACACAAATCAAGGACAAGTCTCAACTAAAAGAAAAATAATAACAAACAGGAAAACACAATTATAGGGTTGTGTGGCAGGGTGTTACACATGGTATCAGAGCCTAGGTTCATACACTGGGCACTCTGGATACATATGAGCCCATAGCGTTGATTCACTAGCAATCCGAGATTTTTCCATAGGTGGTGTTGTCCAATGGTGTAGAAAAATGGTGGAAAGGATAGGACCCTCGATGTAGTGTGCAATGCACTGATATCCTGCCTACCGGGGATGCATTATTGACCCTTATGTAGCCTTGTCATGTGTTTTCCGGTGATGTAAATTGGTGTACGTAGGTGGAGAATGCATGTGAAACTAGGAATATAGTACCTAAATTTTTTAGCTTTTGTTTCCTTCCCTTTTGTTTTTATCATCCAATATCTGAGACTTGTCCTTTGGTGGTGTTGTGTAGGATGATGCCTAGAGGTCATGATAAAAATAGGGGAAATGGTAGAGGTCAAGGAGGTGGTCGTGGGGTTAGTCTTCATAATACTCCTTCTCTTTGTTCCCATGAGAATGATCATGAGGAACACTTGAGCTATCAGATATATCCCTTGCTGGAGGAGATTCTTACCTGGCTTGGCCCCAGACAAGAGAGCAATCAACAAGTGGATTAGGAAAGAGAAAGGTCCCCAAGGAGAATAAATGTTTCAGTTGTAGTGGGACTTATGATGGACCTCTTGAGGGAACATTCCCCTACCTTGCATAGTTTTAGTGGTGGTTTGGAGGATGAGAATTGAATGATTGGTGTTCCGATTGGTAGAGTGCCCCTAATAGGCTTCGAGTTTTGAGCTGGTCATTTTTCGTCTAGGAGAATCCAGAGTTGGTAGAAAGCTCAGCTTTATCATCTTGACTAGTCTACTCACAGCATATGGACTGTAGCTAGTAGAGGTAATTTTTGGTAGTTCAGAGCATCCCCATGAGGCAGAGGAAATGACAGAGGTACAGGATGTTTCTATTGTGGCTAGTAGGGCCACATACCTCGACAATATCCTTAAAGGAGCACACCTGCATTCAATCAGAGGTTGGTCACTTCAGAGCCAATAGTAGGAAATGTAGGTAGATCACACATAGTTTTTGTAGCAATTGATAACCGCCAAGCCGAACATCAGGGTGCAGTAGGAGAGGCTTTAGGTAGAGGGTGGGCAGATGAGTATGGAGTTCATGGACATTCTGGATCATAAGAGACTCACCTTCAGGGATCAAGACACTAAGTAGGTGTGGGTCCAGTGGGGTCCTAATGATGTGCCTTTTTCTTCTTGGGAGGATGTATTCAGGATGCATGATTTTTACCCATATCTATTTGTAGGCTTCCAGGAGTAAGCCTGGTCCTAGGGGGAGGATGTAGTGCCCCTCAATTTTCCTTTTTATTTTAACAATTACTTGGTTGTATTTGGAAATTATGATACTATTTTATGATACTTGGATATTAAGATACTTTGATGCTCAATTATGATGACACTTTTATATATGATGTTTATGATTATACTATGTTTAGTAGATCAGTTTAATTGATTATGTGGGTCATTATTGATATGAGTAGTATGTGTTTCTTCGATGTATGTTCTTATCATGTTTTGATATCTGATTGTTGTGTGCTAATGTATTGGTGAATGGGAACAGGGTCTCATCACTCACTAACAAGTTCCTTGTGATGCTGTGATTTTCCCTTCATAGTGTGTTTGCCTATTTTTCTATCTACACGTTCAATCGTGTGGTTTGATGCAGGTTGCAACTACTAGGCATCAACTCCACCTGAATTACTAGGTTTGAGTATGCCTTATACCTAATGGAGATAGTTGATTTGGAGATAGCATTGGGTTCCCCTATGTTGAGCCATCATCCTTGACGAGGATGACTATCAGTTGTCACCCGAGTAGTGTTGTTCATTTATCACTAGGGTCATTTCTATTGTCATGGTCTTTACTTTTGTGTCACTATGTGGTTAGGTACTACTTGGAATTATGTTCATTCAATTAACTTAATTGATAAGTGCTTTGATTTCAATTATTTTATTAAAACGAAGATTAATGAAGTTTAAAAGGGGCATCATTGATAAATAAGTAAACATTTTTATATGGTTAAGGTTCTAATAAAATAAAATATTAATTAATGCTTTAATTTGATTTGAATAATTAAAATAACGGTTTAATAAATAAATATTAAAATAAATATATTGATCAATGTGAGGTGAAAATAGAATTAAAAGTTATAGTTAAAATTCAATAAATTAAATAGTTAAAAATGGAATTACAGTGTATAACTAAATAAAGATATTTTTATTATTAAAAGTGTTGAAGGATGGTTGAAAGCAATTATCAGGGATTAAATAAAATAATTAAATACATGCAATTATGAAAAGTGGAAAATAAATTAGTTAGGATAATTATGAGAGGGGATTTTTGGTTATTTTTTTGAAAAAACTAATTTTGGATTCTTGTCGTGAATATTTCTCTGGTCCTTGAAAATATTTCTTGGGGGATTTTAGAAGCTCTGGAATTGGGGATTTTGCAATATTGTGAAAATTCAAATGGTGTTGCAGTTGGGTTTGCAGTAGCAGGCTGGGATTGTACTCTACATCAAATTTTCACTTGGCAACGGGAGAAACCAAGTTCTTGTTAAATTTGATTTTAATCTTGTAGAAAATAGAGATGGAATAATTGTTTGTTGGAAACAAAATCATTCTTGTTAAATTTTTGAGTGTGCTTATGATGTAAATACTTGTTAAATTAACTTCAATAGTTTTTTTCTCCACAAGATCTTGTATAATGTTCTTCAACTGTCAGCATTGTTGTAGACTGTGTCCCTTAGTTCAATGGAAATAGAAAAAAGAATTTTCATCCCACCAAAAGGGTTTAAATTTTCTTGGATCATATTGTCTTAGCTCTTGAAGTTCTATGAGGTTTTGTTGCAGCAGTTGTTTAAAGACTGATTCAATTGGTTTCCCTAGGGGAGTGAATTCATGTTTTGGAAACCTTCTTTGCGGTCATGGTTGTTGGGTGTTTTGGACAGCGTTGGTTGTTTGATCAATGTTGTTGAGTGTTTTTTTAGAGGGGTTGTGTCCTCTAATTGTAATGATTGGTCCTCCTTGTAGGGTTTTAGCATCAATAATCCCATCATTGGTTGCATTCTTATTTCAAGACCAAAAAAATTTCCTATCATTAGGGGTGTTTTGAACATTTGGATTTCTATTTGGAATCTTAATTTCACCTTTGTCCATGAGAGCCTTTTCAAGTATGATACCCTTTTTGACTAGTTCCATAAAAGAAGTGCAATAGTGTACTCTTAAGTCACTTCTCAATTTTGAATTGAGGTTTTCCAGGAATATGGTGACCTTTTTTTTTTCAAGTATTTCAACAGGGCATCAACTAGCTAGACTCATCCATCTCTAGAAGAAGGTGATAGAGTTTTCTCCTTCATCTTGTGTGGTGTGACATAAGGTTGCTATTGTGATTTCATTTTCAATGTTAAAGGCAAAATGTTCAACAAGTTCACCCCATGACCTTATGCCATATGGAAGTTGAGAAAACCATTCAAGTGTTATTCCAACAAGACTTTATGGAAAAATTCTCATGAGATACGTGGGGTCATATGCAACATCTATACACATTGTGGAAAATTCCCTTATATGTTCAATAGGATTACGCTTCCCATTATACTTAGGAAAGTTTGGTGTAACATACCCATGTGGGAAGGGTGTCATGTAAAAAGCTTTGTCAAAGGGAAATGGAAATAAGTCTTTTGCTCAAAAATTCTTTTTGCTAGACATTGCCATGTTGTCCATTTTTTATTGAATGGCTTGCATCTATGTTTGTAGAACATCCACTTGTGTCAATGATGTGTTAGCTGGATTGTTGGGGTCTATGTAAGTGTTTTGGAATCCAACATTGTGTGACAAATTTTGGTCAGTGTTGGAATGAAGGGTGGATTTTGATTGGAAATGTGAATGTTTTGTGAAGGATCAGGCTGGTACCAAAATTGTATTTGAGGTATGAGTCCTATTTGTGAAACCCCTATTTGTGGAATGGTGCTAGTGGTGTTGATGTTTGGTATAGTAGTTGTCGTGTTTATGCTGAATTTAGGCCTTTTGCTTCCAGTATTGATGCCAAAGGGATTTGACAATGATGCCCATATGGTAAAATTAAGGCCTTTTGTCATTCTTGATGTACCAAATGGTGATGTGTGTATTGTTGTGGCACTCTGTGTAGGTACTCCAAATGGTATAGCTACAATTACTTGAGGAATAGAGGCACTAGATGTTATCATGTTTTCCCTTGAATAGATGAAGTTTGCAATGTGTGAATGTCAAACCTAGAAGGTAATGTGGCACCTTCTACTAAATTTTTTTCTAGATATTATTGAGGATCTTGTGCCAAGTATTCATCTACAAAAGAGGAAAACTCTAGGTCTTGTGCAACAGCGTCTAAGTCTTCAACTACAATGTGTCCTTGTTGGTCTCTAGTGATGAATTTTTCCAATAAAGTTTTGTGTGGTCTTAATTTCCCTGATGGGGGATTTGAAAATGGATTGATAAAGTCTTGTGGATCATTTGTTTCTCTTTGTTTCCTTTTGGACCTTGTTTCGACCATCTAAGATATGCTCAAAATGCGGATGATGCAAAAATATGTCTATGAATGATATGATTTTAGTCTATGTTTTTAGATTTTCTTGGATATAAGGAATGAATGCTAATGCAACTATTTTTTTGGTCTTTTTTGGAAAATAAGGAAAGTCTAAAATGATGTTGTCCTAAAATGATTGTGTCTAAGTATGCAAAAGTATAGGCAAGCTTTTAAAGGTAATCAATTTTGGGAGATTTGAAAAAGAGGTTACTAACCATCTAAAGTTTAACCAAGGCATCAATTCAGTTTGTCAAGGGACCTTTTGTGAGACTAAGAACAAGAGATCAAGTGAGTTTCCAAACTAGACCGATGAGATGGAAATACTCACCAAGATGACAAAAGATAACAAGTGTGACAAGTGACGAGGTTCAATGACAATTTTCGTTGAAGAAAAGGTTTATCCAAAGTATAGAAAATTGGCCTATTTTAAAATCTACAAAGGTGATTATCTTAAAAGTCTGATTAATCTGAAGATAACTAGGACACCTAAAATGAAACTAATGTTTGCAACTAGTATGTCTATGTATATGACTAAATGATACTAAAATATACAATCATGAAAAGTATGAGCAAATATTTCTAGTTTTTGTTCAGAGATCAATGTGAAATGATAATCAAATACTAGTTTTGATTGTTTGACCTTAGACTGTGACATTGAAAATTGTTTTTCTGGTTATGAAGAAATTGTGGTTCAGGTTAACAGATGTATCATTTTACAGACGATTGCGATTTATGTTATCAGATGTGATTTACTAGTAAAATAATATCTCGGGTCTATGATAGGAAGATGCGTAATTCCATACTGTAAATGCGACTCATCAGATCAAATGTGTCACAAAGTTGTCAGATATAGTTTTTAGTTTCAGATGTATTGTAGGTTTGACACTTACGACTTAGGATATCAGATGAAGTTTTATGTGTGACAGATGTGACTCAGTATGATAGATGCAGGTTTCTATGTGATAGTTACAGTTCATAATAGTAGATGTGATTCTCTATGGTAGATGTAGTTTACTATAGTTTGTTTCGATCTGATTTTGATCAAATTTTGGAAAATAGAAGAAAATTAGAAGAAGAAAAAAATTGGTTTGATTTTGACATGAAAATGTTTAAATCCAAAAAGACAAGTACGATCATACAGTTGGCTAGGACAATATCTGTTGAGTTCCCACTTAGATTTCTCCAGTTGCGCTTATTTAGAGTGGATGATTAGAAGCTTGACCACACTAGCTCCCCTCCATGGCACTCACTTCTTCAGGTTAGCCAAGCTTCAAGTTCTCATGAATCTCCCATGAAAAACTCTTCATCTCTACTAAGAATCACAAGTATATGGGATGACTTCAGAGGTCCGACCTCTTGCACCAACAAATAGAACTTGGATTTTGGTAATCTAAAAATAAATGGCTTTTAATAAGGGAACCCATTTAGGTGGCTATAAGTGAGGCAATATTAACTTGTCTGTTTAACAAATTTGCACCTATAATGCTAAGTTTTCCATTAGTGTTCACATTTATATACCAGTCAAGAGTAGCTTGGCATTAACTCATTTTCGGTTTGAGTCACCTTGGGGTGAGTACTTTTTCCCACCAAGGAAGGCTCAATTCTATAGTTAATAACAATTTCTCTTACACTCAGGATCGCATAAGTGCACAAGAAGGGAGGATACTCTTATTATTGAATCGGGTTTTAATCTAAATAGAATGCGCGAACGCACCAAACATAGAGAAAAGTGACTTATTTTAAGCACCAAATTAAATATGATCTAATATAATCAAACAATTAGTTTCAAAAACAATCTTTGGCATTTATGTCTTGCATTAGATTTCATTAGTAGTTTGAATCTTTGTCTTCATCAATCATCCTACAAAAATAGTTTGTATATTTGTCTTCTATGAATCGTCCTGCAAAAAACTATATTAACTCCACAAGATCACATGCTACAAACTTTGAATTAGTCATAATGAAAAACTACAATTTAAACTGAAAACTTGGAATTCTGGAAATCAAAAAAAAAAATTCCATCCAAATACGTCGTAGGAAACCACATATGCATCTCAAAAAGATAGATGCATCATTTGATTCTTCATATGCAGTTCATGAGGTCAAATGTTTCATTATGTGCCTCAAATGCATTGAACCGTACCTGTTCCTGCAAAAATCAAATTTTCTACAAATTTTCTTTTTCAAAGACTATGTCTTCACATCAGGTTCACCAAATGTAACACAGGGAAAATTCACAGGTTAAGCAATTCAAAGCATAATTTAAACTAAACCCAAGCTAAATAATCGAGAACAATGGAAAACAATAAAAACATACATAAACACAGGATTTCACCAAACACACATTCAATTCCATGAATAACCTTCATTATCCTTCTCCATTTTGTCGTATGATACTTGCCCTCAAATTTTCATTAAGCATGCAAGTATGGCCTCATGATATGAGAATAGAAAAACATTGAAGATTCTAAAGTAAGTTACTTCCAAAACTCATAAGATTTTGGGAGGAGTAATAATGATGAAGGTAAAGCTAATTTATAGAAAATATGATTTTTGAAGGATAGGCTCAGATTGAAGGATAAATCGACGATTAAGATTAAAATATGTGGCATGCAATAGGATTAAGGTTGAATTAGTGTGAGTGATAAAGCATAAAAGGTGGGGATTAAATAAAATAATAATTTAATCTTTAGTGGAAACTGGTCAAGACACAAAAGAATAAAGATTGCATGTAAAGATAAAGATTGAAATAGATAGAAGATGAGAATAAATTAATTAAATAATTAAATTTATTTAATTAATAGGGTTTTGCATGTAGAAGATAAGATATAATCTAGATAACAGACTAATTAACACAAAAAGTTTGTTTGTTAAAGATAATCAGATATTATCTCACCAGATAACTAAATGATCTAATTATATCTATACTTAAGTGATAAATGATTAATTAGATAACAAAGAGATTATGTAATTATAGAGGAATATGCTATGGATAAATCTTTTTATGAATTAAATAATGATTTAATTTAGCATTCAAGATTTTGGATTAAATTAAATAAATAGAGATTTATTTAATCAAAGAGAGAAAAGGCTAAAGAATAATTAAATAACTTAAAATGCTTATTTAATTATAGTTGAAAGTGTCATAGGAATAAATTAAATAATAGTTTATTTAATTCTAGAAAGAAGATAAATTTAATTAGCGACGTAATTAAATAAATAATATTTATTTAATTAATCAAGGAAGAATAAAGGTAAGAATGAATTAATTAAATAATTAAAGTTATTTAATTAATAGAGGAAAAATAACTTTAGATAATAATTAAATAATTAGCATTATTTAATTATTAAATTAAGATAAGAATTATGACAAAAATTAGATTCGTAGGCCTAGGACATTTTTTAGTGTCTACACTATATAATAAAAATAATGAGAATACTTTATGAATATGCATCAATGTCCTTGTAGATGTCAAAATAAATCTTAATGCATATATTCAATGTAAACTTACTATTAAATGTATCGTGTGTTGATATTAAATATCTACAAAAGTCTTATAAGATGATATCAATAAGTTACATATGCAACCAAGAAAGAATGTAAATTTGTATTCCTTGACTTGAATCCTTAAACCTTTATATAGCATATGCAACTTGGGAATCCATAAAAACGTAGCTATATATTGATATTTTTGACACAAGATCTCAAATTATGGGACAAAATTAATATCACTAAAGTATGCAAGATGCTAGAGCTTTAGAGTATACTACTCATACCTAATAGGGAACATAGATAATGTGATTTAATAAATGGTTTCATCATTCAACCACTTAAGAAAAGTACCTATCTAATTGGGAAACATAATTATAACTTAAAAAGGAGAGAAATAATCATAGGAATCTAATATAAAGAGATAGACACATATTTTTGTAAATAAAAGTTACAAGAGACATTGCATATTCATGTCTACTTCAATAATTAATTCCTACTCAAAGAATTATTGTATGTTATTTTAAAAATATCATTAGAAATAATTTTCAATTGTTTTATAATCAATATGGTGACAAATAATCAAAACTAATAATAGATCATCAAATGTGATCCTAGAGATATTTACATAATTACCTAGAACATCCTAATTAGGCATGGAAACACCTAGAATATGGAGGGGTCTCTACTAGACTACACCCTCTATAGAATCAACACAAATGACGTCAGGAAAAATACTCATGTGAAATGCTTAGATCAAAAATGTCGTAATAGATCTCAACAAAAAAATTTATGAAATATAATGAAATATAAAATACCCACAAAAAATAAAGTAGATTAAAAACATATAAAATTGGAAGTCAACTAAAATAGTGGAGCAAATTTTCATTCAAAAAGTGTGTAGCAAAATGTTGGAATATATTAGAAAACATAACAATATATATCCTTCATAAATTTAATCTCTACATGAAGTTGTGTCATGAACCAAAGGGATTTCATTTAAGGGTTTTACTCAAATAAAATAGGTGAACGTGAGTGCTCAAACTATGATAAATTGGAGTTTGATTTTGGTTGATAAAATGATAAAACATGAGTAATTGTGAGGTTTCTAAATTATTTATAAATTGAATGTCTGACATGGGATCCTCACTTGTTAATAATTGTTTCAAATTCTTCCTTATTATTATCATATTTAATTGAGCCCACTAATGACATCTTGAGTCATGCAGGGAAATAAGTGTGGTTTCCATTTTGAATGTTAGGGTTCTAAGATTTACATGTCGAAGGATGCAATATGATGAGATTCTATGGATTCACATGTCAAAGGGTGTAATTACAAGAGTGACATAGGAATTTGAGAGTCCCAATTTAATTTGTATAATTTTCACCTTTTAAGTTAGCATTAATATTTTTGAAGGTCCAAAGTTAAGAATTTAGTGATTAGGATACAACTTGATCCCAAGATGCAAGGGGAAGAAAGGGTATATGATCCTAAGAAGGGTGAATGGTAGGCCAATGGTGAAGAGGGGAACAAGATGCTTGTAAACAATTTCATTATAATAATGGTCTAAAAGATGGAAGCATGATGAGATAAGTAGGACAAATGACTCCTTGAAGAAAAAAATAACTTATTCTTCAAATGTGACCTTCAAGGGATCAAGCATTTAAATGCGAGGGTCCCTTCTTTGTCCCTGTCTTGAGAAGTACCCCCTTATAATATGTAGAGGTTGATGGTTATAGTTTTGATGGTTTCTTTACTCATCGCTAGGAGGCTAAATAGGTTATTTTTAATAATGTCCTAGTTTTTCTATATTTTTAAGAAACTTCATCTCAAGGCATTCATATTGCTAGAATAGGCCACAAATTTTTGCATCTTAGTCCATATTTCCTCATCTGCATATTTCGTTTTTGGGTCTTTAGCTTCATCATACACTACTTTTTCAATGTGTCGTAGCCTTAGGTTAAAGGTATGTAGCTACACAAAAAATATCTTTATAAAATCTTTGTGCTCTAACTGCTTCATCAAGATCCACTCTTGAATTAAGGATCATGATTATTTTTCTTAGCTAGGGCTGATCCTCCTCATTCATTGACAACTATCATATCAAATGGTTTTCTATGAGAAGTATCATTTGAGAATCCTTCTATATTGTATTGATCTTAAAGGTACACTTCTAGAAGCTAAAGGCATCTCTCTTGTTGTTAGCGAGTGAGGTGGATCACTTTAAAACATTGTGTATTACTTATTTCTTCCACTTGAGGTTTCACTAGTCTTTTGAAGAAAACATATATATTACCCTATGAACTACATATATCAATAAAGGTTTTCCTATTTATTTCTTCTACTAATATGGAGTAATTTATAAAAAAAATATATATTGTAGATTCCTCTCAAATTTTTCCTTCTTCGCCCCCTTGGACTCTATTTGAACCAAATTTTCTCTCTATTTTGTATTAGTTAAATCTTGTTTGAACCCTTACTTTAATCCCTTCATATTATTCCCAATTAACAATAATCTATCTTACTCCTATTAATTTGGTTCTCAATCCATCCATCTCAATTTATTGCTATGAATCCTTATTATAGACTATAGACTTAGTTTATTCATTTGAAAAAAATTCTCCCAAAATCAATGTGTATAGCCGTGAATTTACTCCCCTCTTGCAAGTTCCCCTTTTACACCCTTCACCTTAAAAATATAAAACTTGACATTTTAATTCCACATCCTCCATTGTACCCCATCCACTTGGTGCCTTTCTATAGTGCTGGTTGGGAAATTTCTATCGAGGACGCACATGTGGCATGTAGACGTCTACATGGCACACTATCGTCCTAACAAGATTCCTACCTCTAGAATCTACAGAGGTGTTACATTTTCCATTGGGGCCAAAGTGTAACATATATGTGCCTCCCAAATGAACTTTGAACGGCTCTTTCCCTCCTAAATCATCTTCAAATGCCTATGTTTCTTATTCATTCCAAATTCTTCACAATTCTTCACAATTCTTCACAATCCTCATGGTCCTACACAACTCTTGAGCAACCTTTTGCAACTTCTTGGCTACTTGCTACACTATCAACTCTACCATTCCAGCATCACAACTTTCTTCACATCTACCACAAAAGCTACAACTTGGTGTCTTGTGAGGCTTCCTTCAGCATCACTACGGTCATGTTGAATTTGCCACAATTGTAAGCTTGCATTCCTCTCTCATTGGCCTTGAGTGCCTCTAGTTGAGGGTAGTATGGCTCATTTACTATTGCATTATTGTTGGATTTGAGTAGCATAGTGATCTTCATAGTATTCAGTATTCTATTTTTCCGTACTTTCTTTATTACAAGAATTTATATTTCTCTATCTATCTGGTTGTCCATGGAGGTGGAAAAATCAAAATGGGGGTTTGACTATGGAAAGCCTTGAAACAGCCCCAACATTTTTCCCCATTTTGTTGTGTGTAGGTTTTGCATTCATGTGGAGCTTCCAGGAGAACTAGACCTTTCATGAGTTAAACTCTTACCTTTCTCATTCTTATCATTTCTTATAGCATCTCTCTTAGTATTTTAGTTATTCTATTAATTTTTGTTTTCATCATCACTTCAATCTTCAGTAGCTAAGTTGTTAGTAGGTTTCTAGTACTTCTAACTATCCTTTTTCACTATCTTTTTGTATGGACCATAGCGCACCTATGAGATTCCAATGCACCATGTTGTCATCCTCATTATGCACTATTGTCCTCTAGTAGGGAGTTGAAAAAGTCACATTTTGGGTTCTAGAAACTTGCTCGCTTAGTCCAAACATAACTTTCAGGTTAGTAGATTGATAGAAGCACTAAGAGTGCTCTTCATTCTCTACTCTTAAACATTGTAACACTTTCCTAAGCACTTGTCAACCTTGAGGTAGATTAGGGAAGCCTTCTTCTCTTGGCTCTCCATGACCTAGAACCTTGGAGCAATTGGTCCCCCTCCTCTAGATTTTGGTTAACCCGACATGAATATTTTGGTTTCATTTGGTAGTGTTGAAAGACTCTTAACTCATATTCTAAGAGTGTTACAAGGGTCTAAGTGTTGCAGGGTGCCTAGCCTTGCAACCCAAATTATGACACCTAGTGGCGTACCTCAGAGGTTTCCTAAGCATTGTGGAATGAAACCTTGAGTGGGTCACTATCTAATTGTAAAACCCTTGGGGGCTCCTGTGAAAGTCCTGTCTAGTGTACGTAAAGATGGCTTCCTTCTTACATCTACCCATCCCATCTACGCAACCTGCTTGAGAAGATCTCCTGCTATAACATTTACCTCATAGGATTTTCCAATGAACTCCAATCGAGAACCATCCCCTTTGTACATCCCCGCACGTATCAATGGGAATATTGTAACTAGTGTTCTCATTGACCCCACATGTTGGGTGAATGTCATTATAGAGGAAATCATGTTGATAAAAATTTTACATAAGGATGGATATGGTGAGTCTAAAAGCACTATCAAACGATGGGATTTGTGTCTCTCCCTTCGGCTGTATCACCTTGTCAGTCTTGGTTGGGACCAAGACTGTGAATGCACTCTTTGACATCATCCCGAGGTCTGAATTGTTGAGAGTGAAACTAGGCATTTTCTAGTTGGTTTCCATGAATGTAGTTCCCTTGATAGTCCATAAGTGCTTGAAGTTTTCCCATGATTTTTTTGTGCATGTAGTCCATGATACCAGTTATAAACTGACAATATCATGTGGGGGCCACTCAATTGATCACTTTTTACCTACCCCTGTTGGTCTGCTCCCTCCTAGGATGGACCTATTATATTGGACTTATGTGAAATACAAGAGTGGGGGCATAACACAAAAAATGAGATACCCTCCTCCCTATTATATTTCACATAAATCTTGCATGAAGGAAACATGTGATGCTTCCTTGGCCACTCAAAAAAGAGAAGAGGAGAAGTCTGCTCATGGCTCTTCTTCCTTCTCTTCGATTGTCCCACCTATTGCTTCCTCTCACCCTACTGTAGCACCATCGAATTTCACTCCTATGTGTTTGTTGGAGAGCTTGATGGTGCTCACTTGGTGAAATCCCAAGCGTCTAGAGTTTGAACTCCCCATCTTACCCATAGTGCCTCGACCCATTTTGTATGGTAAGGAGAAGGGTACTCATGGAGTTTCTTTTATGCCTCAACCTCTATGACCTCCTAATACTCCTACCTCTAAGGTAGTGAACAGGAAGAGGCCTACCACCAAGGCACTTGAGCCTACTCCTCTCGTTGTTGTTCCATCATCCTCTCCATCTCTTCCTCTTGTTCCTATTTAGGAGTCCCTCCCTCCATTGGAAATGACTATGATGGATACTCTGATGGTTGAATAGGAGTCTGCCATCCCTTCTCAAGCCACAACCTCTACCTCTCGAATCCAAAGAAACCACCTTGCACACGAGCACAAGCGTAGAAGGCTCTAGCCGCTAAGCAAGTTGCCTTGTAGAAGAAGGAATGGGAACCAGCAGCTCCTGCTTTGGAATATTTTGTTGTGTCCTCCTCTTCCACTCTTCCTGCTTCAGTTCCCTTAGCCTTATTCTTGCTCCCAACTCCCCCCATGAGTGTGAACAATCCTCACTCAAAGAGGGTACAAGTATTCATTGCTCCTTCTATTGAGCCTCCCCTTCTAATGCTCCTTCTGGACATCTCGCCCTTTTCAAAACCCGTGGACATGTCAAATACCTCAGTGGTGTTTGTCATGATTTTCTCCTCTTCCTCTATGCCCTCTACAAAATTTAGTAATAAATATTAAATAATCTATTAATTTAGTGTTTTTTCATATATAGTGTGCATATATAGTGTTTGTTCATGCATCATGGTTGAGTGATGTCTTATTTGTTGATCATGATTATTGTATAGATTTCACATGAACAATCTAATGAACATGTATCTTGTAATCTTGTAAATATTTTTTTTGAAGGTTGCATCAAACCCCTATGGTGTACATAATGTTGTTTATGTATCATGGTTGGAAGATAATGATTCTTATTCATGATGATTTTATACCTTTTACATGAAGGATCTAATGACATGTTATTAAGCTTGAAGGTTTTAATGGCATGAATGTTGAATTGAGTTGTAATGGTTTTGTTTGATGGTTGTATCACTTCTTATTCTAGAGGGTCCCAACACGAGAAAACTCTCTCTCTCTCTCTCTCTCTCTCTCTCTCTACAAAATATATGTAGTATATAGTATATAAAATAATATATAATATACAATATATTAGTATATTAGTATATATTAAAATATTAAATATTGTGTGTTACAAATAATAAAAGTAATGGATATCCATTCTGAACAGATATTTTTTTTTCTAACAAAATTAGTAGGCTCGGGATTGGTTCGAGATTTCCTAACCTGGAAAGTTAACCTAATAAATGTGTTTAGAAAATTTGCTTAGTTTCCCAAAGTTCGCCTTGTGGCTAACAACTTTTTTAATTTGAATTTCATTAAACGAAAAGGGTTTATAGAAAAAATTGCCAGCTTTCCACCAATGTAAGTTATGGCTTATTTTGAATTTGATAAATAATTATTATTGATTTTTTACATACATTACGACTAAAGTCCTGATTGATAGGCTGATTGAAAAACTTCTATAACTTTCAAACTACTTAACATTTTTTGAAGCTACAAGATGTGTCACATTCTATGCTTTGCATACTATAGGATAAAAAAAATTGAATTTCATAAATTTTTGACCAAGTTATGGTGGTCAGACATAGACATTTTAATAATTTTTAAATTTTCTAATAAAAAAATCATAAATAATTATTTACATGGAAAAAAATTACAAAAAAAATCTTGCACATCTAGGCATGTGTCCTCTACTTATATTGAAAGATTCAGAAAAAATAAATAAATAAAATAAAATAAAATTCTTGTACTTAAGGTGGTTAGACATACACCTGCTTCTTATCTTTTTCTTGAAAATTTAGTACCATTGCATTGATATTTCAATTTTTTTCAAAATAGATTTACTTTTTTCCAAAAATAGACTAGTAGCCTAGAAACTACATTCAATTTGCTACAACTTTTTTTTTTACATATTTTTCAAATTATGTTAATAACCTATTCAAATTTTTATGTGAAGTTGCCTAACTCTATTTTTCTGAATTTTCATTTCCACTTAGAGGCCTAATTTGGACCCCCATGATCTTGCACTGACCCATGTCTAACCTTCTTGAATAGTTTGAATAACAAAGCAATGGTGTTAGAGTTAGTAGATGACATTCTATATTCTCTCACATTGCTTTGTTCTTAAAAAACAATTATTTGTGTGTCTTGAAAACTAAAGTAATTATTTAAATTAATTTTTAGGTGGTTACTTTAGGTTTCATACTATTCAATTCCATCTTATTTGTTGCGTTAGATTAAATCCTTATATGCATTTAATTTTCTACAATTAGATCATAGGTGCATTTAATTTAGCATAGCATACTTAATCATAATGTTGTATCGAAAAGAAACTAGAAAGGTTTTAATTAGATCACATAGAACATGTTAAATCATGGAGACATTTATTAAATATTCTTACAAAGATTATTTAATAAATCGCATTGCCATTTAACTTAAAATGCATAAGCATAAACAATCAACTAAATGTAAACAATCATATATATATATATATATATCACAAAGTTTTATAGTACATGTCATCAAATATATAATACAATGGTGGCCTGTGGCTACTAGATCCCTTGATATCTAGTGATCGTATTTGTCTAGAGATAGATCATCAAGAGACGGTAGTATGTGAATGTGATCGTGAACTAATAAGAGAATCCAAGGCATACTGCAGACCCTGTGCTCATCCAATAGTTGTGGTCTCATGTCTAATGACCTCTAGGTACTCTCACTCTATGTGGTCTTTGTCTACCTGTAGCCTGGCTACCTCTTCATGAAGTCTCTCGACCTCTATTGGACCTCGAGATGACCAAATCTCCTCATATGGACACAATGATTTACGTGGGAAAAACCCTTTCAGGAGAAAAACCCCACACTCCAAAAGCTACCCAATATATTATTTAGAAATCAAAAGATTACAATATAGTTGCAAAGAAAGATTCTCATAGGAGTATCACCACCAAAGATCAAGATACAACCCAACTGCTATCAGACTATCAGAATAAACCATCGTCTACATACATCCCACCCACTTATAACAAGATTTTTGGAACCTTCTAGAATTAGGTTTTTACAAGGTCATTTTTCATTTGACGTGTTAACAGAAAAACCTTGACGTGTCAGTGGAAAAAATCCTTGACATGACAGCAAGAAAAAAACCTTGATGTGTCAGTGGGAAAAAACCTTGACGTGTCAGCGAAAAAAAAATAGGGGTAATGCCCTAAACCCCGCATCTTGCTATGAATGTACAGTATTTGCATGACCAGTACTCACCACATACCAACACACATCCTATCAATAAATCATATATAATTGCAAGGTTGAGACACATTTTCCTAATGGAATGATAGTGTCTCTTGAAAGTTCTTGTTTATGTTGTAGCGAGGGTATAGAATCATCATGCATTGCTTTAGATGAGTTCGGATTTTGATTCTCAATGTTTCTCTTTTCTTCTTGAATTTGTAACATATGAGCAATAGCATGAAATCCACACCTATGCTCTCTAGTATTCCAATTTCATTTCAATCTATTTTTAATATAGGTTTGTGTAGGAGCAAGTTTTTCAACTATAGGTTTATTTTCTTCCCTTAGGGGAGGAACGAAAGGAACCATAGGAGGTTGTTCAACCACTTTCTCTTTAGCTTTATAAACTTGTTTAACTTTAGAAGGCATAGTGGGATTGTTTTTATTGTCTCGTGGTCTCTTATAAGAAATGGTAGGATGATTTGTCATAGGTTTCTCTTTGATATTTTGAATGGATTTTTGTTCAATCATAGTTTTGTCAAGGATAGGTGACTCAATCACAAGTTGCGGCATATTTCTAAGGGATAATTATGCTATGTGATTTTCCTTAAACTTTTGATATTATTTGAAAAAGTAGTCCTCACAAGGTCTAATAGGCTCAATAGGATCGAGCTAAAAGAATTCCAATGAAAAGTTCCCTTAAGAAGACACCAGATTAAAGCCACTATGATGCACAATAAATATTTCATTACCAAAGGGAAACTTTAAACATTTATGCATAACCGACGAGATGACATTCATGGAGCAAAGCCATGGATAGCCTAACTTCACACAAAATTGGTTTGATTATGGGATGATGGTGAATGATACATTTAATTTTTTCACTCCAACTTTTAAAATGATATTTGTCGAGCCCATCGTAGGACAAGAAAAACCATTGTGTTTTAATCCATGCTTTCAGTTTATCATATGTATCTTGATAGAGTTCATGCACAAATAGGAATTCTTTAGTAATCACATTCTCTACACAGAGGGGATCAGTTAATATCCCATTAGTAGGCTTGTCATTGATTCTTCCAACTATGTAAAGAGGACCATCGAGTGCATTTTTAAGTATGTATTTTTATGAGAAAGAAATATCAAGAGGCATTTTGGTAGAGCCCTTACAAGGTTTAGCCTTAATAAATGCCACTGTTTTAATTGGTTCTTCTTCATTGTTATCTTTTATGTTTTCATCATCTGTTTCAACATTTATCACATAATTCTTTGTTTCACTAGCTTTGACAAATGAAATATACTGTTTCGACATGGGATTTGTAAAGATTTGTAAATTTTAGTTAGGAGGAGCTATAGATTTATTATCTTGATCATTCACACCTCCAATCAGAAGATGATTAGAATCAGTGAGGTCTTGCACAAGATGTTTAATATGCTTACAATATTCCATATTATGTCCATTTTTTGGTGATAATGGCAATAAAATTCGGTCTAAAGCCTACAAGAAATGGTTTATTAGGATCAGGATCTCTAACAGGAGATAAGGAAAGCATCATCTTTTCCACAAGCTGCAACATGATATTATGAAGGGTGTTAGGTAGAGGGGTAAATTTTATATTCCTATCCCCAAAGGCAAAAGGATTTTTCATCTTTAGAGCAGCCACATGGTTATTAGCTTGTTGATTTGGCTAAGGGGAATTAAGTTGTTAAAATCCATTGTTCTATTTCTTGAAAGGTTGGTAACTATTTTGAGAAATTATGAATTCAGACTTTTCATGATGACTAGGAGGATTTTTCACATCATGACCATATGTTGAATTATGATAATCATGAAGGGTTGTACATAACTATGTAAAGGATGGGAATCTCATAATCTCAAGTTTGGATTGGATTTTTTTTTGTAAGTTAGCAATAAAAATTCATTGAAGGTCGACATCAAGAATCTTAATGTTTATTTGTGAATAAATTGTTTGGTATCTTTCTATGAATTTAGTCACTTTCTCATCATCATTTTTTTTACATGTCATTAAATCAGCTAGAGTCATCTTGGGACCCATGTGAATGTGGAAGTGGCTGTAAAGGCATCAACAAGCTCACTGAATGAACCAATTGAACTATTTGGTAGAGAATAAAACCACTCTAAAGTAGTTTCCTTTAAGGATCTAGGGAAGAGTTTATCCAAGAGCTTATCCTCAAAGATGAAATCACTACATAGGGTTGTATAAGTAGAAGCATGGCTAACTAGATCTCCTTTCCCACCATATTTCTTAAATCTAGGAACTTCTATACCTTGTGGCATAGGTGTTCTCAATATCTCCATGGATAACGGGTTGGTTATGATGTATTGTGAAGGTTGACCATTGTTTTGTTGAGTTAGGGTTGTGACTTTTTGAATGGATGACATGGTTTACATAAGTGTGTTAAGGACGACATCATTGTTATTAGTGTAAGGTGGAGGGGAATAAGGTGGAGTGGTGTATGTTTGTGGAGGGAAAGTGAATTGTAAATTTGTGAAGGAGGATGGTTGAGGAGATATGGTATGTGAATGCACAAAGCTAGAAGGATTCCCTATGGAAATACCTAAGGAAGTGTTGACATTTCTAGTAGGTTGAATGGTTATGGTAACTGTAATCAATGGAAAATCTCAAATTTGTTAAATGGGTTAGCACAATAACATAAAATTCCAATGAAATAACAAAGTACAAAGGAAATAATATGAAAACAAAAGGAACAATGTTACCCTAGGTCTTCATCTTCCATGCTTCACCTTTGTTACACCTCCTAGCTTGCTGTAAATAGAGATGCCCTCAGATTTCAAATGAGCAACTATGACTAATGACAAAGCCCTAAGCAAGTTTTGAAGGATTTTACTAAAAGAAATGACTTGACAATAGACTAGAATGACAATGACTGCAAATGACAATGACCATGAGTTGACAGAAAATGAGCATGAGATGGAGAGAAAGATCAAGAGAGAGAGAGAGAGAGAGAGAGCCAGAGACCAAGAGAGAGCCAAATGAGAACAAAATTGCCATTTTATAAAAACTGCAATTTTGAATGTGTGGCCAGGATGAGAAGATGACAAAAACCCTAGAATCAATGATCAAGATTGAATGTTGCAATAAGAATTAGGGTTAGGTCAAAATTAGGGCAAATGATAAGGATGAAGGGCCAAGATTGAATTATAAGATAATTCAATCAAGGGTCGAAATTAAATGAGATGTCAAAAGATAAGAATTAATTTGGAAGATAAGATGGCACGGACAAAGAGGTTGCTGGAGAAATTTAAATAATAAAATTTATTTACTCCAGGTGACCAGTAAATAATTAAATAATAAAGATATTATTTAATTATGGAGGAATGTGACAAAAGGAATCATTTCAATTAAATAATAATTTAATTCAAAATTCAAGAGAGTGGACCAAATTAAATAAATTAACTTTGTTTAATTTAATGAGAGAAGAGGTTAATGAATAATTAAATAATTAAAATAATTATTTAATTATAGTAGAAAATGGACAAAAATCAAATAAATTAGAATCTATTTAATTTTTAAAAGAAGGGGACTTGCTTAGTGACGTAATTAAATAAATAAAATTTATTTATTTAATAATCAAGAGGAATAAATGACAAAAGGGGAATTAAATAAATTAAGAAATTTATTTAATTAAAGGAAGACTTTAGGTAATTAATGATGTATTAGATAAATAAATAAAATTTATTTATTTAATAATCAAGGAGAAATAAATGATAAAAATGAATTAATTAAATAATTAAATTTATTTAATTAATAGAAGAATTATGACTTTAGAAAATAATGAAGAGAAGCAAAGAAATAGTTTTACATTTTGCCCCTCTTTGTCATAATGTAGCATGTCATTGTGACAAAGAAAATGGATGATGAGATGACGAGGAGGGTTGTGGTATGCCCCCTCGAGATGCCTAAATTGACATAGAAGAGACAAAGAAATGTGAAAATGATATGGATGATGATGGATGCAATGCCTACATGAAAGAGAGAAGATGACAAGACTAAAGAAGATGTTAGTTCCTAGACCAAATCCTTCAAAACATTGCCATAGGACTAATATTTATTGCTCTTAATCATCATTGGGCAGTAAAAATGACACAAATGGACAACAAACACCATGATATGACGTAGACCAAGGTGTGCAAGGTCATCCACTTGAAAAACAGACAGTCAAAGACAAGGAATGTCCTAACTCATACTAAGGGCGAAGTTGCCCCAGTCTTTTTGTCAAGACAATCCACAGACAACAGTCAAAGAAAATAAAATAGGCCAGGAGACATCATCGCACCTCTAAATCCTTCATGGGACATCCTCGAGGTAGCTAGTAACATGACCAAAAAGATAGTAAAAAAATAAGACAAAATAGCCAAGATAGCCAAAAGATAAGAAAGATTAACAGCCATGTAATTTTGTTTGCCAATGTTTGTTTGCCAAAGATTGAATTCTTGTTTGATTTGACAGTTTTGACAGTTTAAGAGTTTTGCCAATTTGACGGTGTTGACAGTTTGACGGGGCCTATTGTCAGGAAGGACACATCCTGAAAAAGGAAAAGGACATTTTGACAAGGTCTAACTCCAAGAAGGACACATCTTGAAGAGGACCAAAGAGTGACGAGATTGACATTGTTTTGACTAATGTGTTTTGGCAAGTTGACTGATGTTGACTGTATGATTGATTGGACTATGTTGTCTAATTTTGACCAATTTTGACATTGACGTTTCAAATGACTATCTTTTGTTTGATTTTGACTATGTCTGACGTATTTGACCTATGTGATGATTGTGACAAATGCCATGATTTTATTTGGACCAACCTAAAAGGACTGACCTAATGTCTCGGGGACTCATCGACTGATGGCCTTGCCTACGTAGCAAATGCACAGAGACAACGTAGTTCGACAATGACATGGACTAACTGACATGACTGACTTTGACTCCATTTTTTGGATTTTGACATTGATTTGGATGTTTTTGTTTTTTCAAATTTTTTATTTTTTGATTTTTGACATTTTATGATTTTTTTTTGGTTTTTGATTTTTGATTTTTTTTTTTTTGACATTTTATGATTTTTTTTTTTTTTGAATTTTATGATTTTTTTGGATTTTTGACATTTTTGAGGTGTCAATGGATGAAAATTTGGGTAGCCTTTGTGCTAGATACCAATGACAAGGGGAAAACCAAGTCTAGGTGCAAGGAGATAAATGGGATTAATGGATGAAATGGATGTATGCATAAGAGAGCAAGGATGTGATCTCCAAAGACTATGTCGCATAGGAATGACATGCCCCATTCTAGGTACAAGACTTAGGATTTTTCGTGACAAAGCTAATGACAATAGGATAATGATATGATTGGTTTAGATAGGATGAGGTATGTCAAGAGATACCCAAAAAACATGTTTCAACACTTTGCCCCTATATCTTCATCAAGATCAAAAGGAGAAGAGTGGATAAGTGGACCCAATATGATAGGTAGGTATGATGGCTAAAGATGGTAGGTAGGATGGAAATGATATGACATAAAAATGATAGGTTGGATAGATAAGACATTGTGCCCCCAAGTGTAAGTGACATAGAAGATCAAACTACACATGATGCCTGTTTGCCAGGTTTTCATCATGGTACTTATCCAAGGCGCCTGTTTACCAGGTTTTCACCATTGGACGAAGGGATTTCTCTTTACTTTACTTTTTTTTTTTGACTTTTTGACTTTTTGACTTTTGGATAGGAGGGACTCAAGTGTCTAGTTGCATGAAAGGTGATAGTCCCACTAGAAATGGATATCATTGCATGGACCATGTCAAATGTCATTATGCTCATAGATGTTGGTAAGGGATGACAAGAAATGGAGATAGAGTAGGTAGATGATGGATTATGGTGTGTATTATGGAGGATTATGTAGGGAAGATATAGGACTTATATGGGAATTATGCAAAAGATGAATGGGGAGGCTTAGCCAAAAGCATGGACCATAGGAAGGTGGTGGGGAAGATATGTAGGATAGTGGATGGGGGGTGACAAGATGGAGGTATAAGGGCTTGTTGTGAAATGGAAGGGAACCATGACCAATGGTTGCACACATTGTGATAAACGTTGAAGATTTTGATGTGGACGAGGTGTAGAAAGCAATGGAGATGTTTGCTTAGGAGATGGGTGATGAAGTTCTTTAGGTACCCACATAGACTTAGTATTTTTATGGCTTTTATTTGTCTTGTGGGATTTTTGTAATTTTTGAATGGAATGTGTATTTTGGATGGAAGTGGATGGTTGGGATTTTTGTGATGTGGATGCCTCATTTGACTTGATTTCTTTTTTCTTAGGTACCCAAACCATTTTGTTTTTAGACTTTTCTTTTGAAGGTATGGGCTTATACAACTTTTTGGATACACTTGGCTTTGACTTTTTGCAATTGTATGCTAAGGCATTAGGACCATTAGAATTTTTGACTTTATAAATAGAGGCATCGAAATTTTTATTTTTGAATCCCATGGGGTGGATGGATTGAGTGGAAGCTTTATGTTTACACAATGTGTGCATTTGTTGGTCATGACTAGGATATTTAGGGTATTTATGAATGATTGGAATATTAGGTGTTGGAAGTAATGGTGGCAAAGCAGATGGAGGGAGATTAGGAGTTGGAAGTAATGGTGGTAAATTGGATGGAGGAAGGTGTATGGTCACATGCTTTTGACACTTGTAGGATGATGGAGAGGGGATGGCCATGTATGTTTTAGGCATATGATAGGTTTTATGATGAAAAGTGGACTTAGAATGCATGGAGGAAATACCAACATCTTGAGACTGGTTTCCTTGGGGTATGCAATGGACAATGGGACTAGGTGTAGGTGGAACACTAGACACAAGTTCCTTATTGGAAAGACCAAGTGGATATGATGGAGGACTTGCAATGGGGTCGATAGTGGATGATGGGGGATCATTAGGATCTTGAGTATGTTCATTTAGATCCACATTATTGGTTTGATCTTCTATACTAGCTTGGGAGGCAAGTGTCTCATCAAGGAAAGTGGATATTTGAAGGTGATGGATGGTGCTAGGTGGAGGTGAATTTGGAATATCTTGCTCATGGATAGGATCTTCATCATTATGGATATCATCTTGATCATAAAAAGATATAGATTATTGATAGGTTGAATGACAATGATTTGATCTTGATTAGGACTCGGGCTTGATGTTTCCACATGCTTAGGATTAGGTTCTTGACATACATATTGGGTTGCTTGAATGGAAGTAGAAGGGGATGACTCTTGGAGAGACTTGACATGTTCAAGATGGTCAACAACATAGGAGCATGATGGAGGTTGACTTGGACTTATGAGGGGAGACTCTTGACTTGGCCCAAGGGGTTGAGGATGACATGGTTGACTTGAAGGACTTGGCATGATGTTTGAGGACTCTTTTGTATGTTCAAGTATATGAGTTTAATGACATGGTGGAAATTGATTCCTTTCTTGTAGCCCTTGGGTCACATCCTTTGTAGGTGGATTGGTGGATTTAGATAATGCCATCAATTTATGTTTTAAATATCTAAATGTAAGGCATTGATTTGATGAAGGATTAGATGATGGTGGGGGTAATGAAGAGTTTGATGGGTTAGAAGGTGGAGAGGCCAATGGATTAGGACTAGGACATGGTGGCTTAGGGATAGACATTTGATTGGATGGTTGTAAGGGTGCATGGACTAGATTGGTGTTCCCCTTGTCAAAGGTGGCATTAAGACTTAAAGGATCTTGATGTTGTTGCCAAGGTGGACTTGGGATCCTATATTCTTGTTGTGATATGGGTGGACATGTTGATGTGGCATTGTCATAATAGATAGATGTGTTAGGTTGGCATGATGATGAAGGTGACACATAGGATTGGGGTTGAATGTGTTGAGGTTGAAATGGTGTTTGGACTTGTGATATGATTTGTTGTTGTAATGATGATTGAGGGGTTGAATAGGATAATGACTGTTGAAAGGTTGATTGATGTGGATAAGAGTTGAAATTAGAAGAGTTGTGATAGGTTGACGAAGGGGAAACTTGATATGTGGATGGATGAGGTTGATATGATGATATAGGTGACACATTAGGTTGATGTGAAATGTGTTGATGTGGTGATTGGACTTGATAATGTGCTTGTTGGACTTGACAGTTGGCCATGAGGTATTGGATTTGTGCTATGAGTTGTTGCATTTGTGGTGATTGGTTGGTTTGAAGTTTTTGGATAATGTTATGGGTGCTTTGAATGATTTCTTGGTCTAAAGGTGTTTGATTTGTTTGAGCTTTATGAAGCATGTGAATAAGCCCTAGTGCTATGTCTTCAAATGTTGTCATGGTGTAAAATGATGTTGATTAGATGAAAGAGATGATGATGTGGAATGACGAGATTGGATGACTTGGATGATGTGGAAAAATTTTATTGGAAGTTTGACTTGGGCAATATCAAACACAAGATTTTACATGTAAATGCATAAACACACACACCAAGCACAATGATAAGTTTGTCTTCCAAGATTAAATGCTATGATTAATCAAGCACTTGAATACACAACAAGCCCTATGACTAGTCAAGTGGGGTATGGCCAATTAGGTCTCTAGCTAGATTGCACAAGGTTGACTAAGGAAGAATTTGAAAGAAAAATCCTGCCACACAGCCGAGAGAAAAGGGTAACCCACCCTTCACTTTCACTTCCCAAAGGTATAAAGTTCTTTGGGGCTTAGCCAAGAGTGACAAGATTTTAACTTCCAAACAAGCGTGTCTTTCGATTCACACTTCGATTGAGGTCGTCCCTAGGGGTGATGAAATCCCCTAGCAGGCCTCCTATGAAGGGTTTGACAAAAGCAAATCAAGTGAGGTGTTTGTGATCACACACGCACTTGATTCACACTCACAATGATTAATTTCCCTTAGAAATGAAATGTGTGTATGCAAACAATAGAAGCACATGTTCTTTTCAACCCCAATTCAAATGTGTAGGAAGAAAATGGTTAATTTTAGACCCAATTTTGATATGTGATTGAAGACAAAATTCATTTTTAAGAGCCCAAATCCAAATGTATTTGCAAACAAGGATAAATTTTATGCCCCAAATTGAAATGTGTGACAAACAAGATTAAGAAATGGAAGATGGAATATGTGCACCTGATTATTCGCTTTCCAATTTGTTGTGTATGAATGATATGTCTGCCACAAAATTCTTATGATCACCCCTACAAAATCAAAAGAAATAATATCATAATGCAGCCATGAAAAAAAAATAAACTCATTAGAAAATTGCAATTTCAGATACATATTGTTCACATAGCCGAATTAGATTCGATTATTTGAAGACATTATTGATCTGAAAAATACAAAATCAAAGAAGAGACTGATATTATTTTTCGGAGAGCTTTCCAGAAATATAAAGAAGTCAGAAAAATTCCCTATTGTGCGCCCAATATTAATTTTCTATTAAAAATAATAAAAAAATTATAATAAATACAAAATAGCTTCAAAAATTCTGATTTTTTTTCTGGAGGCGTCTGATGTCATTCCAAATCTGCACAAAAATTTTTATGAGTAGATCTGTAACAGTGAGTGAGATCTAAGCAAATTTGTTTTAAACCCTAATTTCAAAAAATATATTTTTTGACTCATAATTGCCCATCAAAATTTAAACACTAAAGAGTATACCCCTGTTAAAATTAAAAGAGCTTTCCAGAAATGTAAACATATCTGAAAAATTCGATTATTTACTCCTGAAATTAATTTTTTATTAAAAACAGAAAAATAATTATAAAAAATGAAAAACAGATCCAAAAAATCTGATTTTTGGAATGAGAGCTCTTGATAGTGTCCTAGACCTACGAAAACAAAATTGTGAGAAAATATGAAGCCGTGTGAAAGATATGGTCGAATCCTTGGAAACTAGGGTTTTGTCCAAAAATGATGCCAAACCTGCAACAAAAGGCTAACAAAACCTGCAACAAAAAGAAACCCAACTCCAAGATTTCTCAAAATGTGTTAAAATATGTCAGGTTCACCAATGTAATCAATGGAAAATCTCAAATTTGTTAAATGGGTTAGCACAATAACATAAAATTCCAATGAAATAACAAAGTACAAAGGAAATAATATGAAAACAAAAGGAACAATGTTACCCTAGGTCTTCATCTTCCATGCTTCACCTTTGTTACACCTCCTAGCTTGCTGTAAATAGAGATGCCCTCAGATTTCAAATGAGCAACTATGACTAATGACAAAGCCCTAAGCAAGTTTTGAAGGATTTTACTAAAAGAAATGACTTGACAATAGACTAGAATGACAATGACTGCAAATGACAATGACCATGAGTTGACAGAAAATGAGCATGAGATGGAGAGAAAGATCAAGAGAGAGAGAGAGAGAGAGACCAAGAGACCAAATGAGAACAAAATTGCCATTTTATAAAAACTGCAATTTTGAATGTGTGGCCAGGATGAGAAGATGACAAAAACCCTAGAATCAATGATCAAGATTGAATGTTCTTTGTGTGCATTAGGGTTAGGTCAAAATTAGGGCAAATGATAAGGATGAAGGGCCAAGATTGAATTATAAGATAATTAATTCAATCAAGGGTCGAAATTAAATGAGATGTCAAAAGATAAGAATTAATTTGGAAGATAAGACCGGACAAAGAGGTTGCTGGAGAAATTAAATAATAAAATTTATTTACTCCAGGTGACCAGTAAATAATTAAATAATAAAGATATTATTTAATTATGGAGGAATATGACAAAAGGAATCATTTCGAATTAAATAATAATTTAATTCAAAATTCAAGAGAGTGGACCAAATTAAATAAATTAACTTTATTTAATTTAATGAGAGAAGAGGTTAATGAATAATTAAATAATTAAAATAATTATTTAATTATAGTAGAAAATGGACAAAAATCAAATAAATTAGAATCTATTTAATTTTTAAAAGAAGGGGACTTGCTTAGTGACGTAATTAAATAAATAAAATTTATTTATTTAATAATCAAGAGGAATAAATGACAAAAGGGGAATTAAATAAATTAATAAATTTATTTAATTAAAGGAAGACTTTGGGTAATTAATGACGTATTAGATAAATAAATAAAATTTATTTATTTAATAATCAAGGAGAAATAAATGACAAAAATGAATTAATTAAATAATTAAAATTATTTAATTAATAGAAGAATTATGACTTTAGAAAATAATTAAATAATTAAAAATTATTTAATTATTAAGAATGAAAGGGGCAATGTTGAATAATCTAAGAGTTGCAAGCCTAGGACAATTTTATGTGTCTACAGTAACTTGAGTACTAGTGTATGTAGGAATGGAAATTGGTATTGTAAAAGGAGGAATTGAAATTCCACGTTGGCTTCAATGAGTATACCCCAAATCTTTAGTACAACTATTCATAGTAGGGATGGTGTTGTTGACAACATGCACATTGGTTGTAGGAAGTGAAGTCATGGGAAATGAGGTATGCATACTATGATCCATAGAGGGTTCATTATCAACACTATTAGAAAGAGAGCTAGAAAACCCAAGATCCATAGGGAATGATGTATCATGGGATGACATGAGTCTTGAACTATTTCTAACAATAGTATTGCTAATAAGACACCAAGTTGTAAAGCTCATACAAGTTTCACAAAATTAGTGTGGAAACCCAAAGTGGAAAAAGGCTTATAATGCAATGCAATGACCTAAAATGTAATGTGTAAATGAATTTTTTAGATTCTAAACAAGATAAATTTTTTATTATAATATGTAACAATCTAAAAATGAAATCTTGTAAATGTAATTTTGAAATCACACAATGCACTAAATATACCAAATTAAGCTAGATCTAATGAAATTGGTGAAACTGAAACTCAACAAATTGAAATAGAAAATTGATAGCAACAAATAGAAGAAGGGAAATGAAGTTTTTATTTTCTAGAAATGTAGATTAAGGCCTGATCAGGGACTCGAGTCAGTGCAGGATCATGGGGATCCAAACTAAGCCCTTAAGTGGCAATGAAAATTCAGAAAAATAGAGTTAGGAAACTTGACATAATAATTTGAATAAGTTATTAACATAATTTGACAAATATGTGAGAACAAAATTTGTAGAAAACTGAATGTAGTTTCTAAGATACTATTTATTATTTAGAAAAAAAAAAATCTATTTGGAGAAAATTTTAAATTTCAATGCAGTAGTACTAAATTTTCAAGAAAAAATAAAAAGCAAGTGTATGTCTTACCAACCTAAGGACAAGTAAAAAATAATTTATTTTTTTAAAACTTTCACTGGATGTGCCATTTTTTTGTAAATTTTTTTCAAATAAATAATAAGTTATGAATTTTTTATTAGAACTTTTTAAAAATATTAAAACTTATTTGTCTAACCACCATAACTTGGTCAAAAATTTATGAAATTTATTTTTTCTTTTTTAATCCTATAGTATGGGAAGCATAGAATGTGTCACATTATTCAGATTCAAAAAAATTGAAATCATTTAAGAATTATAGATGTTTTTCAATCAACCTATCAATCAAGAATTTAGTCAGAATGTATGTAGAAAATTAATAATAATTATCTATTTAATTCCAAATAAGGCATATCTTATTGTAGACATGTAAAATTGACTTAACACTTATCACAAAGTCAGAACATCTCAGAACAACCCTGAAATGACTTGGAATAACTCTAAATCAACTCAGAATGTCTCGGAACAACCTTGAAACGACTTAGAATAACTCTAAATCAACTCGGAACGTCTCAGAACGACCCCGAAATGACTCGAAACAACTCTGAATCAACTCAGAATGTCTTAGAATGACCCTGAAACGACTCGGAATAACTTTGAATCAATTCAAAACGTCTTAGAATGACCCTGAAATGACTCATAACAACTCTAAATCAACTCAAAATGTCTTGAAACGACCCCAAAATGACTCTGAATAACTCTGAATCAACTCAGAACGTCTCAGAATGACCCTGAAATGACTCAGAATAACTCTGAATCAACTCAGAACATCTTGGAATGACCCCAAAATGACTCAGACCAACTCTGAATCAACTCAGAACATCTTGGAACAACCTCGAAGCCACTTGGAACAACTCTAAATCAACCCGAAACATCTCGGAACAATCCCAAAATAACTTGAAACAACCCTAGAATGACTCAGAATGACTCTAAATTAACTTGGAACATCTCAGAACATCTCTAAAACAACTTGGATCATCTCAGAATCATCCCACAACATCTCATAATGCATCAAATGACATTGAATGACATTCAAAACCTTATTTCCTCTATTAATCAAATGATACAACGTTATTTGATTAATTCACATTTCATCATTTCAACTAATTAAATAAATTACATTTATTTAATAAAGTCCTAACCCAATCTTATTTCATCCTAATTAGTCAAAAGACACTAATTATTTGATTATGTCACTAATTCACCTTATTTCTCAAAATTAATTGAATTATTAAATCATAATAATTTAATTATTACACTTCCCTCCAAAATTTGAATAAATCAAACTATTCAAACTATTCAAAATAGAAAAAATCAAAATAAAAATCAAATTGGAATGAATGAATTAATTAAATAAATTAATTAATATTCCTCACCTACTTTTTGATTGAGGAAATCATTGATTTGCTAACTAAGAAATCTATTTTGCTAACAAAGCAATCTAATTTTGCTAACTCAACCATCTAATTCCTAACTCAACCCTAACTGATCAATCAATTGTTAACTAAACAATCAAAATCCTAACTATCTAATCTATTCTTCAATCACCCTAATTGTGCAATCAACTTTGCACAATTTCTTCATGTCTAAATCCTCTCAACTCCTTTTGACCGTTGATCTAGATTTCATCCAATGCGATCTTGACCGTTGATTCAAAATTGATTTTTCTATATAACAAGCCTTTCTCTTCACAAATTAAAATCAGAATCCCCATCACCATTGAGAGAGCTTCATCATTTCTTCAAGAACAAGCATCGATCATCAAGCTTTTGTGTACAAGCAATGGAGGATTTGTAGTGATATGAACAACCCAACAACATGCAAATACACTCCAACATGGGATGGTAATCTTTTCTTATGTTGTTTGAATTTTTTTTGTTAATCTTAGGATCTCATTTCATTCAAATAGCTTAGAATTGTTCATTTCATGAGTGATGGAATATGATAGATTAAGTTTTTTTGAATGAGATTAGTATTTGATTTAAAATATTGCACTTTGATCTTGTTTTTCATTGTATTTCCTGATGGATTCCTTCCCCCTCACACATTCTGGCATTCCCATTGGGACCTAGGTCCTCCTCACTAACATTTTTTTGAGCTAAGTTGCAAGTTACAAGGTTCTAGAAGCTTTCGAAGGCATTTCACGGACTGCCCAACAAAAGCTCACTTTTTACTAGCAACATTTCTGAGCTTTTTCTAGAAGATCCACACCTTTTCCATGGGAATGGTGCTTTTGAACTAAAACCAGCGCCTCTGCTAAAAAAACCATGCTTTTTCTTCTTGTTCTAGGTTTTGTATTGTACGGAAAATCTGAGCTTTTGCAAATTTGTTTTTCTGAGCTTTTGATATTTTTCTAAGCATTTTCTCTAGAAGACAAGTGCACGGATCCTAAACTATTGTAATGAACTATCTTGCTAATTTTTTCTTGTTTTGCAGGAACTAATGGGTTTTATGCAGGATTTGAAAAACACTGACTTATTTTATGCAGGGAAGACGATTGATCCAAGTTATTTTTAGATCTACAAGCATTCTTATTAACTTAGGAACTTCATTTTGGTGCATTAAAATTAACAAAACAACTCTCACATTTTGATTTTGGTGTTATCTAAAATGAACATTTTTAAAGCTTTCTAAGGTAGGAATCTTCTTTTTGGTGCTTAAAATTGAACAAAACAACTTTCACATTTTGATTTTGGTGCTATCTAAAATGAACATTTTTAAAGCTTTCTAAGGTAGGAATCTTCATTTTGGTGCTTAAAATTGAACAAGACAACTCTCACATTTCCAATTTGGTGTTGTTAAAATAAACCATTTGAAGCTTTCTAAAGTAGGAATTCTCTTTTGGTGCTCATAAAAAGAACATAAAATGCTTCAAATTTGGGCTCTAAAAATTAACACATTTCATGTTTTCATAGTTAGGAACCTTCGAATTCAGTGCATAAAAAGAGTGCAAACATCTTTCAATTTGTTGACAAACGCCCGATTTACATTTTGTTAACCATTAATGACAAGGCTTAATTTTCTTAGAAACACTTCAAACTTTGGGGCTTAAAATGAACAAAAAAAAAATTGTTATTTTCACACCATTGATATCTTAATTGCTTGATGTCCTGAACATTTCAATTGGTGCAAACATAAAAAGAACATTTCATTTTTTACTCACATATTCTTGGGGATAACACCGATCGAGGTGTTTAAAATGAATCAATTTGTGATGAATTGTCTTCTATGCATGCATTGACTGGAAAGTTGAAGTGTTTCATCTTCTCCCCTCACACCATTTTGGTGATCTTGGGTGAGCGAAGAACATTTTTGAGCTTCACATTTATCTTAAAAGGTTCTACCTTCTTAGAGGGCCTGCCTATTGAGACACATCTCGCACTAGAGAACTCATAGGCAACCCAAGCGATACTTTCGTTCTGGACCGCTATATAAATCTTTTGTGAGTGTGAGGAAAGTTCATCACTCATCGGGTGTAGATGTCCTATACAAACGTATTCTTCCTCAATATCCTTGTGATGCGTAAAAACCTAAAAGGGCTGGAAGGTTCTGAATTGAACAAAACGCCGCATGTGTAGGTGCCCAAAAATAATATCCCTAGAACATGACTAAGATACAATTTTTTTAGAAGCCACCCTATTATCCAAAACATTCTTTGAAAGTGGCACATTGGAATTTACTTTTGAGAAGTTACTTTCCAATTTCGACTATAGGCCCGTGCCATAAGTCGCAGGCCCACCTAAGAGGATGCTTTCTCTCCACTAGGGTTGTAATTGTTTGTTAATGTTAAACTTATCCAATTACATTCAAAAACAATTGTGACATCAAATTTTGTGTTTGATTTAAAGAAAAAGAGCACATCAAAACAAACATTGAACAAGATGGTCAAATCACAAACCCTTTGAGTTAGTGTATACTTGCAAAAAAATCCTTATGTTTGCACTCCTTGAAAGGATTTATCCTTAAAGGTTTCGAAACATTTTGGTTCTATTTTTAGGTTGCATTGATCAAAGTAAACACTTTGGTAACTATGACTTGGGTGTTGTTATTTTCACAACTTGAGTTATAGACATTCAGGTCACATAAATTCCATGCTTGTGAGTTAGTCCAGTGCTATTATATCATTTACCATACTCAAGAAAAAAAAGGAAACAAACACAAAGAGGTTACAAACTACCATTCCAACACACAATATTTTTGTTAAACACTGAGGAGAAAAATAAACTAAAGTTGTTGCATGGCAATAAATATACATTTGTCATGCTTTTTGGAAAGAAAAAGATCCTTAGGTCTGGCAAGAGCAAGAACATTAAATGAAAATCTATACTTAGGCTCTCAAAGAATCACCCTACAAAAAAAAATTCCAAATGTTTCTTCTCAAGGAGATATCGCAACCGTCAAAACCGGCTAGATCACTTCTATTATCACTTTTCACCAATAGGCCACATATTTTCCAGAGAATAGGAATTAGGAAAAACATCACAAAAGCTTGGTAGTTGTTTAAGAAAACCACAAGGTCACAACATAGAAAAAACATGGAAACCAACAAAAGAAGTGATAGCATCCCACCAGCAAACACCACAAACAGTAGAAGAGATTGATGAGAATATAAATCAGGTGACCTTATGATAAGGTATTGAGTATCAAAACATCCCCAAAACATGTCTATCTATTTCCCAAATTACTCTTTTCAAGGGTCAAAACATCAAATAGGGAAACAACATCAGGGATTTCAAAATCACCATTAAGGAATAAATCCAAAACATCAAATTGCCCTAGATAAAATTGAGAGAGATCTTGAGGAAATTAAATGAAAATGACATACAACATATCATCAATGCCTTATTCAAGGTTGGGACATTACATATCCACAACAAAAATACATCATTCCACAAACACCTCAATATCCACATCAACAACAATTCCAATATCCGCAACATCAAGAAGTTCCACAACCCCAAGGCATACCTCAAGTGCAATATCAAAACGTACCTCAATTGTTATATCAAGGAGTACCAAAAAATAAAGAGCAGACAAATCAAGAAAAGCCACAAAGGGAAAATTACCAAAAAAGAAGGATATTCACCCCTTTGGGAGAAAATTTAGAGGTAATCATGAATGAACTAGTACAACAAGGACTTCTCAAAATCAATGGCAGTCCAATTTATGGTGAACCAAGCTTTAAACTCCCTTGGTATAACAAGAACAAACAATGTGAGTTCCACAAAATCAAGGGTCACCTAACGAATAGGTGTGCTACACTCAGAAACATCATCCAAGACCTCATTGATCAAGGAGAAATAGCTATTACAGGGCCATCTACCAATGACAACAATGACAATGTCTCAACCTCAAAAGTTGAAAATAGCAATCAAGAGCTATCTATCACTGATCACATTGACAATGTCTCTACATCATCTAGTGAGCAAGAGGACATACATCAAGAATTTATTTCCAAGCATGATCAAAATCATTCATCCAAGGCTAGCAATGATCCTATCCAAGAAATATTGACATCATCCAGCCTCATGGTAGTACATATTGATGATCAAGAGACTCCTAAGCCAAAACTTATACCCAATGCAGAAAATCTAAGCCAAGAGCTATCACCCATATGCCCACAACTTGAGGAAATCCAAGGATCTTTTATAAACAATCGTTTCTTTGAAATTGATCCATGTCAAGAATGTGAACTAAAGCATGTCGAAGATAATACCATACAAAGTCAAGATCAAGAGACCTTACCATCAAAATATTACAATGACTTGGTAGATATCTTCCAAGATATCCAAGGCTTTCCAAAAGAACACATCCATATGAAAAGCACACATACATCTACCCATGAGATGCTTACTCCTAATGGACATGTAGATGATCTTCATCCAAAACAAGAGTCGCATACTCTTGATATCATTACCATGGAACAAGAGTCACCTACTCTTCACATCTATACACACGATCAAGATATAGCAAAATCTATAGACCTATCAGAAAGTGATCAAGAAGAAGAATTGAAATCAGAAACATCCTCCAAGAAATTTGAAGACATCGAGCATGAAAATATGGAGAAAAATATCCTAAAATCAGAAAAGATAATGGACAATCCTGAGCAACAAAGCAGTGGATATACAACAGTCAAAGGAGCATTGATATATTTTGAAGGGCCATAAAAATTTTATATTTCACAAGATCAAGTTGAAAATATCAATCAAGAAATTATCCCACATATGGAGGATTCTACCAATGAAAAATCTATCACATTTGAAGATCCACAACAGAGCAAAGAAGGATTAGCATCTTGTTTCCAAGCTAAAACATATCCTATGGAGAATAAAAAATTTCAATAGATGCATTATCAAGACAAAGGATTAGGCCTACATGAATAGGGTATCCTAGCACTAGTGCAGATTATTGGCAATCCTAAGCATCAAGGTCTTGGTTATTCAACAAGGGGTCTAAACATATCAGTGATGCCACTCTAATACTAGGGGAAACTTTATCTAATGCAAGCATCAACATAGAGAGCACAAAGAGTCCTTATGATGAAATTGCTACCAACGCTACAACTACCCATATTATGAATCATCATCCACACATATTTCCACCCTCTCATTGGGACCAACAACAAGAGAAAAAGTTATAAGCAAGAAAGGAACATGTCATTGAAGCAAAATAATCAGCAAAACAAAATGGACAAGAAAGATACAAATGGATACGAAAGAAAAACTAAGAAAATCATCCCTATCAAACTCCATTAGTCAAAGAAACTATGGGGAAAAATCAAAAAGGGAAGTTCATCCATCAAAGAAGTCCAAAAATCCAAAATAAAGCTTCAAGAGTGACCTACAAGGTATATCAAGACATTGGTCCCAATCGAATCTCCATATCCACCCATCATTTCTCATCATCCCAAGTTTGGAAAGTCAAAGGTTACAAACTACCAACCAATCCATTTGAATATCATATCCCTCAATGCATTTCACCATCCAAGATATCCAAATCTCACATTGGCCATGTGTTGGCATCAACTCTTTATCATAAGGATTCTAAGGGAACTCTATCACGATGTACGCATCAAGGTAAGGGTAAATTCAGTATTAACAAGGAAGATAATAATTATCAGGGGTTACATTCAAGTGCCTGTTTCCTAGCAAAAAAACTCCTCCAAGAAGGATGTCTTTGGCACGTCATGATAGCAACAACAACAACCATATCACCATGATGAAAACTTGGTAAAAAGGTGTCTTGTGTGACATCAAAAATCAATAAAAACAAAAAAAAATCAAGAAAATAGTCAAGAAAAAATTGTCCTCTAGTGAAAACCACTATGGTGGCACTTTGGACAAGTACCATGACGAAAACTTGGAAAATAGGTGTCATGTGTAGAATCGAGCATCTACATGCACCATTTTAGGTGGAAGCATCTTAGCCTATCCAAAATAAATCCAATCCATTTTTATCCCAATCCAACGTACCTTGATCTTGACAAATGTTTTGTATACACTTTACACTTGCTTATGGAAAACATCTTGACATGGGTCACTATCATTGATCCTATCCTATCCAACATTATCTAAGCCATGAGGCATTATCCAGAAAGGGGCATGCTCTATCCAAACATGCTATATTATCACAATATAACCTATCATTGCTAGACATTTGGGGAAAGTACTTACATCTTGCTTTAGAATAAATCTTGATCTATGCCTTCTAGCTCACATTGTGATCTAAGCATTTCCCAAAAAACAAGGTGTACCACATGGTACCCTTCCTAATTTGTCCCAAAAACAAGGTGTACCACCAACGCACTACCAAGGTAACCTTAAAAGATACAAACATCATGGATTATTCCTTCACTTGAAAATTCTATGATATCAACAGTTACTTGAACCCTACAGCTAGTTCAAGTAATATTTTCTGCAACATATCCTCTAGAGAAACAAAGTGAAATATCAATCCAAGTTGTCAACATCTTATATCACACAGGAAAGAGGATAAAAATCCAAAAAACAATCAAAAAATGAAACAACAAGGTGTACCACCAACACATTACCAACGTAACCTTCAAAGATACCAACATCATGGATTATTCCTTCACTTGAAAATTCTATGATATCAACAGTTACTTGAACCCTACAGCTAGTTCAAGTAAGTTTTTCTGCAACATATCCTCTAGAAAAACACAATGAAATATCAATCCAAGTTGTCAATATCTTACACCCTAGGAAAAAGGGTAAAAATCCAAAAAAAATACAAAAAATCAAAAAGAAAGGAAAATAGTAAAGGGAAATAAAACGTTCTCTAAGTGAAAACCACTTTGTGGTGCTCTTAAAATAGGTAATGTACTGAAAACCTAGCAAATAGGCGCTATGTTTGAATAACCTTGCATCATTATCTATCTATACTATCCACAACATTCACCTATTCATTTCAAAACAAGGTATCTAACCATGGCTTGTCACTCATTAAGGAAAGTCATCTTTTCCACAACTAGGGGCAATGCCACAAAAAAAATTCATAGTTTAGATCTTTAAGTATCTTAACATAGTCATAGAAAACATCAAAAATTCAAAAACATTCAGAACAGCAAAAAAGCCAAAAATATACAAAATAGCAAAAAGGACAAAAACATTTGAAAAACATCAAAAAAAACTAGCGTTGGGTTATTCCTTCACTCAAATAGTCTAAGATATCAACATTTTCTTGAACCTCACAACTATTTCAAGTAGATTTCCCACAACATATCCTCTAGACATAGAAGTGGAATATCAATCCAGATTATCAATGTTGTTTACCCAAAAATAGTTTATGCATTAAGTCAAACAATTGAACTATGTGGTCTCTGCATGTACAACGTAGGCAAGGCTCATTAGCCCCCGAGACCCTATTTCAATCCCCTTAGGTTTCCAACATGCTTTATTTCAACTTAGTCACAAAACAAAAAATCCAAAAACATTCACAAAACACAAAATCCAAAAACATTCACAAAACATAAAAGGTCAAAACAAACACTCAAACCAAGTGAACTACAAGCCTCTGCGTGTACAACGTAGGCAAGGCTTATCTTTGATGAGGCCTCGAGACCCTAGGTTAGTCCCCAGAAAATGTCAAAAATAGCATCATAAAACTTAGAAAAATCAAAAAGACCCATGTCCACCATCACAATCCGCAATAAAACATCACCCATAATAAACAGATCGTCACACTCACCCTTTGACAAAACAAAAAAAACAAACAAAGCAAACATCAACAGCTAGAACTTTCAAGCAAACAATCGCAGAAGAATTTGATCACAAAATTGAACTAAAACAAAGCTAAGTATCAAATACATATTTTTTGACAAGACCCAACAACATCCTGAGATGTGTCTTAATGGATCCATTCCTACAATAGACATGATCAACATTGGATAATAGACCCACCCCAAATAGATATGGCAAGTGATATAGTGGCATTGTTTTATCTTTTGTAGTCTTATGTTTTTGTGATTTACATTATTGACACATTCCCAGGATCTCTCATGGATGTCCATAAGGATTTAGAGAAGAAGGAATGGAGGCAATTGAGCATCATTTTGATTTGTTGTTTGTGGATAGTCTTGTTAGACTACCATGGTGAATACTTGCTTTGTTCTGTGTGTGGAAGTCATCTTTGAAACATTTCGTGTAACAGTGACATGTTAGGTTCTTAATACCTCTTGTGTTACTAGTCTGACATGTTTTTAAAGCTTCTTCCCTATACACTCTAATAGGGTTTCTATATGTCTGGTATGAGCAAGAATACTCCTTGTTTATAGAGTCAAAGTCCATGCAATAAATACAAAGTCACCTTGGTCATTAATACCCTGGTGCATCGTATTTATTTTCTATATCAAAATGGATTGTTCAAACAGGAAAGTCTCTAAAGCAAAGCAAAAGCAACTCATCCTTACTAACAACATCATATTTCTATCTATTATCGACATCACTACTAACAACATCATATTTCTATATATCATCAACATTTCTTCTAAATCACATCATATTTCTATGTGTCATCAACATTTCTTCTAAATAAACATCATATTTCTATCTACTATCAATAATTTCTTCTAATTAATATCACACTTCTATTTTAAATCATCAACATTTCTTCTGAGTGAGATATGCATAGCAATATCATTAGTACCATTATATATCCATGAATAATGGCAACATACATCATGATGATATTAAAACAATAAAGAACATGATGTATGGGGCATACATTTTCACATCATAAACACACATCATCATATATCATCATCACATGAGCATAAAATGAGAATGAATTGAAGAAGGTATATATCATATATATCATCATCAAAAAAGAGAGTACATCATCAGTGTGATAAGATATGAAAAATCACAATTTATCTATACAAGACCTCGACTGGGCGAATGAGTATAGGCATACAAAATACATGTCTACAAAATGCTTCTAAAAAAGGAACAACATAAAGATCAAGTACCCAAAATAATACCCCAACGAGAAAAGGATGGAACCCTATAGATCACCAAAATGATCTGGCTGTCTCACAGAATGATCACCTACACCACCAACTGCACCATCACTGCCCATGGAACTAGGCTCTCCAAACTATGGACGTCGAGCACTCTTAGGAATAACAGCCTCATATAAAGTCTGATAGTAGGTAGACCTCTGCAAATAATGATGATGTTCTACCCTAAGAGTATCTCTCTTTGTGGTCAGCATCTATACAAAAGCCTTTGTAGCGTGACATCGACCACTCTCGCTATCCTGCTTGGTCCTCAAAATATCTATTTGAGCTTCTACAACATGATGTCGACCACTCTCACTATCCTACTTGGTCCTCAAAACATCTATCTGAGCCTTTGCAGCCTGTCGTCTCGCTATCTCTGCATCTTTGGAAGTATTCATCTGAGCTAACAGTATGTCTCCATCCCTATGACCCTACACCTGAGGTGGTTTCTCATCTTGATCATCCTGCACTCTATCATGATGACCTCTACCTCGAGCTCTATCCAATTGCTCTGCAAAGACCTCAATACGTTGTCGCTCACCACGATGACCTATAACACTTGATCTAGCTGAAGTGGGAGTACCCCTAGGAACAGTGAGTCTGAGAGGCCTGTGGCGAGACCACCACTCATCATAGTCATCAAAGGTACCTAGATCTGGGGGACCAACCAACCAACCCAAATCAAATGGGGCAAGTTCTCTAAACTTAGCAATAGCAATATCTATATCAGGTTGAATACCCCATACACGAACCTCTCGTGTCGTCTAACCAAAACAAGCCTCATAGGTATCAAGAACTTGGTCCTGTCTCTCCCCAAACTAATGACATACTCAGTCTAGTAGATAATTCTCTAGCACAATATCAGAATGACCAAGAAACCAATGAGTCTATCGATAATAGCAAAGGTGATCTACATCCTCTAGCCAAGCATCACACCCTAAGTATGGTCTCCACACAAAACCAGGAATATCATCAAAAACTTGATGCCAGTAAGGAAGATCTCTAGGTAAGGTGTAGTGCACAAAATCTCCATAATGATATGAGTATGGATCATCATGGTAATGATCATGTATCCCATTTTGCTGAGTAACTGCAATATGCTCCCATTCCCACACATGCAAAAGTGAGACACCTATAGAAATAGATTTCCCGCCCCGATACACGACCTCATGCATATCTCTGTACAAGTGAGCGAGAAGACATGGACCCCAAGCATATATCATACCATGCTTAAGCATATTCTCAATGCACACACCCCAACCTACGGGAAAATGATGACCTTAGCTATCAGGAACAACAAGTCCTAAAATCAAACCACATAGAACAAGCGAGATAGGATCCACACTATCAGAAAAATCAAACAAATCAATCTCTGACTGATGTACCATCAGGTGTCGAGCACCTAACACACACTGCATAGCAAGGATACCATGTCAAATGTGATATGTAACCAACTCCCCATAGATAGGAAGATGAAGTATCCTCCATACATCCTCAAGTGTGATAGTCACCTCTCCTATAGGTAGATGAAACGAGGATGTTTCTGAATGCCACTATTCCACCAATACAGTCATCATGGTAGTATTAGTCCTGATAGGAGGCATATAAAAAATATGCATAAGTCCCACAACATCAATAAAGACCCACTCTATCACACCAAAATAGACAATGGGATCGAACAAATGTCACGGACGTCTCTCCCTAGGTTCTAGTATGCTAAGGCCAACCTGCAATTGTTTTCAAACTATAAAGTTAGGGTTTCACTCTAAAAGAGTGGGAGACATAATATAACACAAAACATGATGAAAAATGACATTTAGGATAACAAACGAACAAATGATAGGGTTCCAAGCACAAGCTAAAGTCAAACGAAGAAGAAGGGGTCAAAAGCAAAGGTTTTGAGCAAATACTCAGAAAACACAAAACAAACAGGAGCTTTTCAGGAAAAGGCGAGCTTTTATGGAAAATGTTTAGAAACAAAGGCATGGAAATATGTCAAAGGCAAGGATCCTGAGCAAGGGTGAGCTTTTAAAGCAAAGGCGAGGTTTCATAGCAAATGCTCAGAAAAAAAAGGTGAAGATCCTAGGCAAAGGCAAGAAAAAAAGTCAAAGGCGTGGAACCTAGACAAAGGCATGGTTTCTTGGTAGACAAAGGCGTGAAAACAGAGGCAAAGGTGTGAAAAATAGAAAAACTTTGCCTTTGACCTAGAAAACTTTGTACAGGAAAAAATGAGAATGAAGTGAGAAGGTACATACCGGGCCACTGACATCTGAAGGTTGTCCAACCTCTCGAACGAGCTCAGAACGATGTGGGACAACATCAAAACACAACATTGCTCCTCAAAAACTGAAAAAATGAGAGAACCAGAGACAAGGATTAGCTATAGATTTAGAACACAAATGAGCTATCTATAAGAAAAATTTCCTATATAAGCCAAAAGAAAACAATAGTTTCTACTTAGGGAAACTTTCTACTATCAAAATAGAAGCTCAGAGAAACATCAAAATAAGAAATGAAGGACCTATACACATAATTCCACATCGGAATGGAAATAGAAAAAAGTCATGATCTTGACCTCAAAACTTGAAATTTTTGGTCAACCTCTCGAGGGGGCATCACAGAGTCCTACCATCATTCCACAAAACACTGGGGCACAGTTGGGCATAAATTTTTTTCATAAAACACTTGATCTTAAAAACATAATCTTTGAAACAAAGCAACCAGTGCTTTGTATCAATGAGGGGGGAAATGTAGACATGTAAAATTGAGTTAACACTTATCACAAAGTCAAAATGTCTCAGAATGACCCCGAAACGACTTGGAATAACTCTAAATCAACTCGAAATGACTCAGAACAACCCCGAAATGACTTAGAATAACTCTGAATCAACTCGAAACATCTTAGAACGACCCCAAAATAACTTGGAACAACTCTGAATCAACTCAGAACGTCTCAGATAGACCCTGAAATGACTCAGAATAACTCTGAATCAATTCAAAATGTCTCAAGATGACCCCAAAATGACTCAGAACAACTCTGAATCAACTTGAAACGTCTCAGAATGACCCTGAAACAACTTAGAATAACTTTGAATCAACTTGGAACATCTCAGAATGACCCCAAAATGACTTGGAATAACTCTGAATCAACTCAAAATATCTCGAAATGACCCTAAAATGACTTAGAATGCCTCGGAACAGCCCCAAAGTGACTCGAAATAACTCTGAATCAACCTGGAATGTCTTGGAACAATCCTGAAAAGACTCGGAACAACCTTGAAATGTTTTGAAATGACTCTGAATTAACTTGGAACACCTCGAAACATCTTTGAAACAACTTAGATCATCTTAGAATCATCCCATGACATCTCATAACGCATCAAACAACATCGAATGACATTCAAAACCTTATTTCCTCTATTAATCAAATGATACAACATTATTTGATTAATTTACATTTCATCATTTTGACTAATTAAATAAATTATATTAATTTAATAAATTCTTAATCTAATCTTATTTTGTCCTAATTAGTCAAAACACACTAATTATTTGATTACATCACTAATTCACCTTATTCCTCAAAATTAATTGAATTATTAAATCATAATAATTTAATTATTACACTTCCCTCCAAAATTTGAATAAATCAAACTATTCAAACTATTCAAATTAGCAAAAGTCAAAATCAAAATCAAATTGGAATGAATTAATTAATTAAATTAATTAATTAATATTGCTCACCCACTTTTTGATTGAGGAAATCATGGATTTGCTAACTAAGCAATCTATTTTGCTAACAAAGCAATCTAATTTTTCTAACTCAACCATCTAATTCCTAACTCAACCCTAACTGATCAATCAATTGCTAACTAAGCAATCAAAATCCTTACTAGCCAATCTATTCTTCAATCACCCTAATTGTGAAGTCAACTTTGCACAATTTCCTCATGTTTAAATCCTCTCAACTCCTTTTGACCGTTGATTTGGATTTCCTCCAACGCGATCTTGACCGTTGATTCAAAATTTCTTTTTCTATATAACAATCCTTTCTCTTCACAAATTAAAATCATAATTTCAACTTACCTTATGCAACGAAGTGTTGTCAAGATCACCATTGAGAGAGCTTCATCATTTCTTCAAGAACAAGCATTGATCATCAAGCTTTTGCATACAAGCAATGGAGGCTTTACAGTGATACGAACAACCCAACATCATGCAAATACACTCCAACATGGGATGGTAATCTTTTATTGTGTTGTTTGAATTCATTTTTTTAATCTTAAGATCTCATTTCAATCAAATAGCTTAGAATTTCTCATTTCATGAGTGATGGAATAGGATAGATTAAGTGTTTTTGAATTAGATTAGTTTCTAATTTCAAATATTGCACTTTGATCTTGTTTTTTGTTGTATTTCCTAATGGATTCCTTCCCCCTCACACACTTATAATTTTGGAAAGCTAACAATTTTCTCAATAAACCCTTTTCATTTCATCAAATTTGGATTAAAAAAAATTCAGCCATTTTTTTGTCATATCGCCACTTTTGGACCCCCATGATCCTGCACTCACCCACTCATTCTCCCTATGGAAAATGGGTCCTAGATTAGGGTTTTGAAATTAATTTTTATAGATTTTCAATTCTTTTCTCAAATTTGGGTCTGGTACAATAATTTTCATTTTCATTTTTTTTTAAATGCAATGTGAAATGCAAGTTGAAAATGTGACAAAATGGTGAACTAAAAGACATAGTTTATATGCAATTTTTTTTCAATTTTCAAATGAAGGTTTATGTGATATAAATGATATGCAAGATGACTATTTTTTATGTATTTTTCAGATTTAAAGAATGAAAACTAAACACCCTAAATGAGATCTAATTCAATGCAAATGAATGCAAATAAATGCAAGATCTAATCTAAGATGAAAAGAGACTCCAAAATCAAAAAACTACAATGTTCAAAATGTCGGGTTCACCAAAATGAAACAAAGGAAAAGAGGGGGGGAGTGAACCAAAATGTAATCAAGATGGTTAACCTCTCTTTTCACTAGTTATTTCATTCAATCATGCATAGATGAATATTAGAAATCAAACCTAACCAATATAGCAACCAAAGTGCAGATTTTAAGAGGGTCAAATGTTGTGTACCTATTGCAAAAAGTGTTTTTTCAGGCCTCACTAAGAACTCATTCGCCCAAAGGAAAATGGGTCCTAGCTAGGGTTCTTGAAAATAAATTTCTGCATTCTATTCTTCAGCGTCTGGAACTCCAAACTCCAAGTGTTCAACTCTCAAAAGTTGGAAATGAATTATGTAGAATAATTTCTATGATTTTGAAAGAAAGATGACAACTTTGAAACTTCGACAACTTTTACAACTTTTACTCTCCAATTGATCTTTAACCTAGAACATGTAATCACACATCAAAGAGGAGAAAAATGTTGATTGTTAGGGAATAGGGGTTTTCCTTGGTCAAACCCTATTTTGGTAATTAAATCTTGAAATGAAACAATGCATAACTGAATGATGAATGAACAAAAATATATAACAACCCACCAAACCTTTTTGAAACCTTGGAGTACAAATATACAACTTAGCATGGAATGGCCTCAATGTATGTAGATCTTGATCATAGAATTTGACATGAAATAATACTTGAATAGGATCTGTAATGCTACATCAACACATTAGCTCAATAACATGCATGATGCACTATGCCTTTGACATGATGATTGATATCTTCATTGTTGTAACAAACTTCTTCAAATATTCCTTTTAATTCCTCCTTGAAGGCTCTTGAATACTCTATAATGCTCTTGTGAAAATTGTTTGATCTCATGAAATTCTTAGTTGAAAACATAGTGAAATAACCTTATATTTATACATAACTTAAGATTAAATCCTGAAATTTAAATAACACAAGTCAACATCAGATCTAGTATTTGAAATCATTAAAATACTTCCAAAAACATATTCCAAGGGGGTTTCCTAGGGTTAAGTGAGGACCCATTCACCATATGGAAAATGGGTCCTAGCACACTTAACTAGGACACACTTCGAGGATTGTAAAAATATATGTGAAAAGGGGGTCCTAGGACCTAGTGAGGACCCATTTGCTAGGTGGTGAATGGGTCCTAGGTCACTAACCTAGGACACATACCTTTTAAAATTAAGTGTTGTATAAGATCATTTATGAATTTCAGTTTTTATCCCTCAAAATCTATAATTAATTAGGCTTGGATTTGAATTAAAAGGGCCAATAAAGGTAAATTAACCTCAATTAATTAATAAAGCACTAGATTAATGTGAAAATGTAAATATACACTTTGTAACACCCTAAATAAGGCACAATTAAGTCCATTTAATTTAAAAGGGCCCTAAACTTTATGTGAATGTGTAAAACACATTACAACACTAAATCAAGGAAACATTAAGATCATTTTAATTATTCATTCCCAATCTAAGAAAAAAGGGATACTTTTTCCATCACTACACTAGGTGGCCACATTAAAAAAGGTTCATGATTCACACCATAGTAAAGTTTGATATTTTCTAGGTGAACCATAAACAAGGAGACACACAGGCTATTGAAGTTCGATATTCACTAGGTGATCCCCCAAGACAATGTAGAATGAGAGACACACACTAGGTCTACAAGGTGTGCTCGTAACAAGGTAACAAAGACAAGAAACATACTAGATCTACAAGAATGTACTCATGATAAGATAGAAAAAATGAGAAACACACTAGGTCTACAAGTGTGTACCCATAACAAGATGGAAAAATGGAAAGAACCCACTAGGTCTACAAGTTTGTACCCATGTCAACAATACCAAGAGTTATACTCCCTAATAATTTTGATAAGGTGCCACAAAACGATCAATTCTACACTAAGTTAAACCCCAATGAACAAAGTGAAGAAAAATTTCCAAACATGGTTGGCAAGCTATATTATGCCAAGTTCTATGAAATAAAAAGGTTTGTACATGGCTAGAAAGTTGTATTATGCTAGGTTCCATGAATATGACAAGGTTTAAAGTCACGAGGGATGAATAAAGAAAAATCTCAAACAACAAAGGGGCATTGAGCACTCAATATATGAAGGTCACACCTTAATGAATATCACACATGACATCACCACAAAGAGAGGATTACTCAAGGAATAGAAGATCATATCTTAGGGAATAAGATAGCTAGGAGAAGGATTCTAATTGTAGTAACACTAATTTATGATAGGATTGTTGGGTAAAAGCAAGAAGTTGGGTCCATGAAGAGGGAAATTTTGGCCAAAATATAAAAAAAAATTGTAGGAAACACATACACATTTTTAAAAAATGTATATGCGCTTTGGATTGGGTACCTAAGCCTAAATTTGAATGCATATGCATGTATATTTGGGTACGCACCTAGAAACACGTACGTGTTACTGAAAACTATTTAATCTTTTTAAATAAATGACTATTTTATTCATTTTCTAATTATAGTTTGGCCGACGGCCTTGAGGAAGATATGATTTCACATACACATTCTTGAGGGCTGATTTCAACCTAATTTTCACTACCACCTCCTCCCGTCAACACAACCGACCTTAGCAACCTCTAAGTTGGTTGAATTCTACTCTTTTTTTACTTTATATCTTGAATTTTTTTTATAATTTTTATTTAGTTTTTGTTTGTTTTGTTTGTTTTATGTTGAATATTTAATAGTTTTTAAATTGTATTTGTAACCAAAAACATCAACCAAACCAAAAACGTTAAATTGTAAATTAAAAACCATAAAATCTATACCAAAATTAACTAGAATTTAACTTAAATTGGACCCAAAACTTAGAAATCAAAACCCTAAACCCTAGGTTCCAAAAAACATAGACCTAAAAACTAAAACCCTTAACCCTAGGACCTAAACCCTAAAACCTAAACCTAAAACCCTAAACCCTAAAAGCTAAACCTAAATTAGATTTATAATGTCTAGATTTGTTGTCTTTTTACTATCCCTCAAATCACATATAATCCCTAGATAAGTCTATTTATAATGTCAAGGAAATCATAACTTGTTTCAAATATGGTATTAATAATATTTATTAGTGAACCCAAGATTACATTAGTAATACCCTTTATCACTCCTAATCCTTATTCTCCACCTCTAACAAATCTTCAAATAATTGATGTGCTCACTTTTCCAAGTCCTTGTTCAATTTGTTTAAAAATATTCACCTATGTTCATAATCTTCATCCTTAGTTGCACATCAAGTCCCTAAAATTTCTATCTATGTCTCTATACATACCTCTAAGGAACTCAAAACCAAGTATCAAATTTCATCAAAATAGGCTTGTCAAGTACAATTTACCACTCAATTTTAACCTTGCAAGGAAAATGAAACCATATGGTTTCTAGAAGTCAACACAAAACCAATTGAATATACATGATTTAATAAAATTAAACTCTATCATAAAATAAATTTTATATGAATATGTTTGTTGGATCTTGTATACACCTAAAATCGGTCAAAACATTTAATTAATTAAATGCTAGTTATTTAATTAATATTTCATCTACTTATAAATAAATTATCAATTTATTTATATAGTTCATTTCTAATTCTCCAAATCTAAAATCACATTCCTCTAATTTAATTAAATAAACAAATTCTTGTAGTTTTTTTTATTTAATTAATTTTCATTCATCCCAAATTTGGAATTCAAGCACATGTATACAACTTTGCATGCCACCTCACCAAGGTCACATGAAATTAAATAATTCTAATTTCTAAATTAGAATTATCCTCAACAAACTTTCAGCACATGGCTTATTTCTCACACACTTGATTCTTCTCATCCATTTGACATGTTGTCTTTGGTCAAGGGAACATTATCCAAGATTTTTCCATCTCCACCATTCATCTCACATGACGAATTTTGGACCGTTGATCACTGCCACATCACAAGATTCTTGGAAAAGCCTATAAACACAACCCTTTGCTATAGTATTTTTCATCCCATATTTGAATAGAGTTATTATGCAGGAATAGCTTTGGAGCATTGGAGCATTGGAGCATTGGAGCATTGGAGCATTGGAGCATTTGAAGTTCATAGTCACATTTTAGAATCATGTTTTGCTTCACAATTACATCTTAGAATCATGTCTTTCTTTATAGTTGCACATTTTATATCATGTTTTGCTTTATAGTTGCATTTTAGTTTAACACATCAATAGTTAATGTTTGAGCATATGCAGAATCATTTTAGCTTCTTACCATAGCATTTGCATCATATAATCTAACATCATTTTCCATTTGTCAATATCATCATTTATCATTAGCATCATGCAATATCATGTAGGAACTTAGATCTTTCACATTTTGAATAGCATCTCATTTCTCAAGTTGTCATTCTAACAATCATAAGTGCACATACATAAATCTGAGAGCCAAATGGTTTAATGAATCCTTGAGAATAGAGAACAATGGAACATTTTTAAAGATTTTTTTGGCTATAATTAGAGTAGTTTTATTGATTCAAATTTTTAATATAATACATCTCATTAAGATTTGTGTGTCTTATTATTGATTTACTAACTCCCACAATTCACACACACATAAATTGGCACCCACTGTGGGGCCTAGCCCCTTTTTATTGGCGTTTTCTGGAAGTTGTTTTATAGATTCTAGATGTGAACTTCTTTTAGCGCGGTCGTGAGTTTTTTTGGTGCATCTAAAAAGTCTTTTAGCACATCCAATCTCTGTTATAGCACATCTGAAAAGTCTTTTAGCGCATCCATCCTCTGTTCTGGCGCATCTAGAGCTTCTTTTGGTGCATCCAGAGATTCTTTCGGTGCATCCAAAGCTTCTTTTAGTGCATCTAACACTTCTTTTAGCACATCTGACACTTCTTTTAGTGAATCTAACACTTCTTTTGGCACATTTGATGACTGTTTTAGTGCATCTAATACTTCTTTTAGCGCATTGGATGACTGGTTTAGCACATTGAATGACTATTTTAGCGCATTGATGATTGTTTTAGCGCTTTTATAGTCAATCTTAAAATGGTCGTATCTTGGTCATACAGAGGTATTTTTCGAAGCTTTTTTTTTTAAATGGGGTAGAATTTCATAAACTATGCCATGGTGTAGGTGTTTCTCAATTTTTGTAGAGTTAAAAAATTTTAATTTTACACCAAAATTCAAATCACATTGTAACTTGGTCTAAGTTTTAGGGTTTCTATGCTTAATCATTCATCTAACCCTTATATCTTCTTATTTCTTGATCTCATCTAACATTTTGAGCATTTATTGCAAGTTTTAAGAGGAACATGGAGTATTGAAGTGAAGGAAAAAGCATTTTATATCCATTGTACTAAATATGCTTGTCAAAGACATTTGTTGAAACTGTTAATGGTGTTTACAAGGGATGGAAATATTATTTCTTTCTTTTCATTAAGATAGGCATCTAGCTTAATTAAAACATTAATTGAACACCATGTCTTTTGTGCTCGATGAATGGTAGGCATCTGCTCTCCCCTTAACTACGTGACCAAAATGCTAGACCCATTCATTTTTATTTTATTTTATCCTTAGAGAGTCTGCCTTGTGGGAAAAATTAATCACCCAAGGGAATGACCCAACCGGTAACACACTAAAGCCAAGCAACTTCCAATCGGTATATAAATGTGGGTACTTGGGGAAAGTTCAAGTATCACGAGGATTGTTCTAACAAGAAGGGAAGCAATGGTCTCTTGTTGCATGGATGATCCCCCATGAACAGAATTCCTATACTAGAACCCTTTTTAATAGCAAGCCAAATCCTCATTCTATTTACTGGCGCAGAAGGTCTAACCTTTGAAGTCATCCCACATTTTTGTGTCTTTTAGTAGAGATGAGAAGTATGCCATGGGAGATTCATGGGTACTGAAGCTTGGCTACTCTATAGAAGTGAGTGTCATGGAGGGGAGCTAGTGGGGTCAAGCTTCTAATCATCCACTAAAAGTAGGTTCAGCTGGAGTAAAATCCAAGTGGGAATCCAGTAAATATTGTCCTACATAGCCTTAAGATTGTACATGTTTGATATGTTTTACCAATGTGTTTTTAAACAAATTTCAAAAAAAACATCACACACTATAATTGAAAATCTTGATTCAGAAAACATTCTTTGAAACAATGAATTCTCTGACTAGAAAATCAGAAAAAAGCAAACAAACTTGCAAGAAACTGTGACATTTTCCCAATTCAATGCATACACTTTATTCTGGCGCATTTACACCATTCTTATAGTGCATCCATTCATTGTTATAGCACGTCTAAGCATTCTTATAGCAAATCCATTCATTGTTATAGATCGTCTAAGCATTCTTATAGCACATCCATTCACTATTATAGCGCGTTTGTGCAATCTTTTAGCACATCCATGCTCTGTTTTAGTGCATCCCACAAATGCAAAACCCAAGAGTTAAATTCATCCCCTATCTGACAGTTTGAACTAGAATTCAAAATATTTTTCAGTCCAAAATCATTCCTCAGGTACCACAGAGTCTAAACTTGTTAAAACTAACCTTTACAAGTGAAATTATCTAAACTAATTCAAGATCTAACATCTCAAGGTGCCTAAATCATCAAAATCATCATATCCTTGATTGTTAAGCCAAGTTTCATCATCAGGATTTGTCATCCTTTCATCATGAAACAAAGTTGTATAATCAGATTAAACTTAGTCTCACCAATAGGATTTCTCATTCTATTTGACTTATTTTTTATCCTTGGTACTCCTCCAAACAAAGATCAAAGGTTTAGTGAAAACTATAACACTTCTATGCACATTTTAACAAGATTCCAAAAAGCATAAACTCAAAGAATAGGAAATTGAAACTCAAACCACCATGAATGAAATAGATGAGGATCAATTGAATTCTTTAACTCAGCATATGCAAAACCTTCAACAACAACTCCACGATATACAAAGAGAAACCATGAAGAGATATTTGTTGCCAGACATTTGCTCTTATTCCTTTGACAGAAATGTTGAAGCTAAGCCACCTCCATATCGGATATCCTCAAATTAGAGAAGGTTCACACCTTTAGGACAATCCTTAGAATTAGCATTAAAGGAACTTCTTACAGCTAGGGTCATAATGTTACCAGAAGTGAGAAATTGGGAACCACAAGTTAAACCTTCAAGGTGGAGTGATGCACATTATTATGACTTTCACCAAAACAAGGAACATAAAACCAATGACTGCATGCAATTGAAACACTTGATACAGGATTTAATTGACAACAAAACCATATTTGTAGAAGGGCCCCAAACAAACAATGATCATGGAGCATTCAAGAACCCTATACCAAATTATGAAAAGGGGGAATCTTCTTCATCCAACGCCAAAGGAAAAAATGTGAATTATGTGTATGACACTACTATTCTCCACATTCATGTAGTTGAGGATCAAACCCAAGACATCAAAATCCAAGGCCAAAGAAACACTGTTGCAATTGAAACTCATCACCATGACATCACCATCCCATCATGTCAAATTAGTGACCTTGTGCCAATAAATCCGATCACCAACATTGTTGCAAATGACACTCAAATCAATGTCATTAAAATCAAGTAAAAACAAGACAATTCACCAATCAATGCAATCACGAGAGGACAAGCCAAGGTAACATTGAAAGGAGCTACCCCTTCCACATCCAATACAACTATTATCCCTACAAAACCATACAATATAGTCGATCAATTGAAAAAGATACCAGCACAAATCTCCATATTAGAACTCCTTAAGATTTCACCCACTCACAAGGAGATCCTTGAACAATCTCTAGTCACCACCACAGTACCAAACAACCTTGAATTTTTCCAATTTCAAGCTATGGTGGGACACTTGACCACACCACATTTCCTTTCATTTTCTAAACATGATGATGTATCTACCATCCACATAACGCTTCCCTCCACATTGAATTTTTAATTCACAAACATATCATCAAGCGTGTTCTAATAGATGGTGGATTTGGCCTAAATATTTGTACTCTAAAACTTGCCTGTGCTCTTGGGTACTCAGAAAATGCTATTGATCCTAGGAGGAAAATCACAATAAAAGCATATGATGACAAAGAAAGATCTTCTCAAGGGTTGATAGTACTCCCAATTCAAATGGGACCAGTTGTCAAAGATATAATATGCCAAGTATTGGATAAGGAGTTAACATACAACATACTCTTGGGACGTCCTTGGATTCATGACATGCAAGCAATACCATCCACATATCACCAGTGCTTGAAGTTTCCATTCAATGGGTAGGAAATCACTATTACAGTTGACTCCAACAACCCCCAATATTGTAACACCCTCAAGACAACCCAAGACGATTTTGTACCAAACAATAGGGAAGCTCCAACACAGAGCTCATCCAACAATGAAAGAACATTAAATTCCTTGTCAAAGTGGGTTACAAAAAGGGACCAGCCAAAGGATGAGGGAATCAATTATTCTACTTCAAATCAAGAAAGTCAACTTGACTCCTTATCCAAGCAGTTTGAGAACAACATCCAATTGAAAGACAAAGGCTTGGGAGAATACTAATAAATATTTGTGTTTATCACAACTCTCATATTCCCCAAAGTCCTATGGACAGCCATCAACATCAAGACACCAATCCGTACAACCAATCACATGCTTTAATGGTAGGTTTGTAAAAGTAGGCACTGCAATTGATGAATCTAAAGATAAGGACATTTTAAATTGGCTTTACAAGGATGAGGAACAATCCCAAACAACAGCAACTACCAACATACAAATAGAACAATATGGTAAAGGATTCACTATCCTAGAAAAGATGGGGTATAAAGGAAATGGTCCTATGGGTAAATGACAAGAAGGCATTGTGGAACCATTACAACCTGTCCTAACTAATCCAAAAGACAAAGCAAGGTTAGGGTATAGAGAAGAATCAAAAGAGGAAATGAGACAACAAGTTGTTGAAAGAATCCTACAACTATTGTAAGCTAGTGATGATCATGAAACTGATTCAAATGAATATGAGTGGGATTCACTATCCAAAGAGTCTTGTCATGACAAGGACATTGATGTGGTACATGAGTATGCAACCATACATGAGGAGGGTCAAAGATCAAGCTATAGACTACTTGAAATAGGATCACAACATATCAATGACTCTCGCGAAGACGATCAAGCTTAGAGTGAAATAGATACTTCAAAGGAGAGTTATCTTGTAGACATTGAATTCGCTATTGGAAAATCTGAAGCAATTTATGTTAGAAACCTTATTTTCTCTGACCTTAGCCAAACTAACAATTCCCTATCCCTCATACACCCCAAACTCATAGATTGGGACCAAACTCAACCATCAGATATGCCCATATTTTCAAATGATGACACCATTATCAACTTCTTTTGTTTTGCAAATCCTGAAATACATTCCACCATTGAAAATCATAATGAAGCTTCCAACCAGGAGAGTGTCAAATCTTTCAGTTGCAAAATGAATAATACAGGAATAGGTTTGATGGTGAAAACCATTCAATGGCAGTATCAGATCTAGAAAAAGTAAAAATAAAGAGTGCATCCAATGGTGAAAACCTCTCTGAGGTGTCGAAGGATGGAAGATTTAACACTCTTCCTGAACACTTTTAGGAAAGATCAAAAGTATTGATTGATCCCACATAGTCCATCAATAGTAGAAATGAAGAAATAGTGAAGACTATCCACCTAGCAGAATTCTTGACAGATCAAGAAAAACCAAGCTTCATCAAATTCTTCATGGAAAGACAAATCATTTTTTCTTGGTCATATGCTAACATGCCAGTGATTGATCCAGATCTTATCATGCACCACTTGTCACTACCACTAGGAGTAAAACCAGTCAAGCAGAAGCTAAGAAAAATGCATTTGCATATCGCCATCTTGGTAAAAGAAGAACTGAAGAAGTCATTAAACGCATGATTCATTAGGGCAATTGACTATGCTGAGTGAATCTCCAACATTGTGCTTATTTCAAAACCAAAAAAAGGCATCATGATATGCACAGATTTTAGGGATCTCAATAAGGCTTGCTCAAAAGATGATTTTACATTGCCTAACAGCAGAACATGGCATGTTGTCACTCATGGATGGTTTTTCTAGTTATAATCAAATCAAGATATCTCTAGAAGATCAAGACAAGACATACTTCACATTTCCATGTGGAACATTTTGTTCGAATGTCATGCCATTTGGGTTGAAGAACATAGGAGCCACCTATCAGTGCGCTATGACAACAATCTTTCATGATATGATGCATACCTTCATGGAAGACTATGTGGATGATAAATAGCCAAATCATGCACCAGAGAAGGAAACCTAGAGATCCTAGACAAAATCTTTACCAAACTGGAAAAGTTTAATGTACGAATGAATCCAAAGAAATGTGTGTTTGGGGTGACTTCAACCAAACTCTTGGGATATATAGTTTCAGAAAAGGGCATTGAAGTAGGTCCTGCAAAATTCAAAGTTATCATGGAGTTGTCGCCACCCAAGAACATCAATCAGCTATGATCTTTTCAAGGGATCTGTTGACGTGTCCAATGGCATAGCAATGTGTAAATAGAATATTACTACTCTGTTTCTCCTGAAAGAGAAAGAAAACACATGGATATCTTAGCTCCCAAGGTCTTTGTAGTTGGTTCTCAACTGTGCTGATGTTCCTCAATGGTCAATGTAACAGTAATGTTCAAGGTGCCTGTTGGTGTTGAGCTTCTGGATTGTTTTGAGATCAAACATAAACTTTAAACCTACTCTAACCAGGTTTTTTAAAGAAACAGAAAAAGATAGATTAGAGCTTTGGAACAAAAAAAGAATGTTAATTCATCCAACTTAACCAGAATCATTACCTTTCAAGGAATTCTTAACTAAAACTGTAGAACAAAATTAACTTGTGACTAACACACAGTTTCATTCATTCAAAGTGCTAATTTCAATAACAGATTGCAAGATACCATTTAAACAAAACATAAAATAAGACTTCAATCCTTGAAAGTTTCTCAAATCAAATGATTAAACCAAGATAAACAACATTCTGAAACACAATCTAAAGTATATTTTAATCCGGTTGCTTCTATTGTTAGTGAAATAGATAAGCAACATTTACAAATCTAGCACAATCACCAGTGTACAGAAAACCTGTATCTTCAGACTACTTCCATCTATACTAAGAGAACTAGAAGTATACATCTACTGCCTTCTGTCGAATCTCACTCCTATTCTAAGAAGACAAAAGAAGCTCCCATTACCAAGAATTAGGACGCAGCTCTATCTCCTCTATCCTTTAGAAAATTCCTACTTTTTTGGAAATCTATCTCTAGACCTGTCTACTCTATTATCCCCTCTATCTGTCTATTTTTTTCTCTCTCTATATATATCCTACAAAAAGGCCAAAAATTCCATATATACAAGATATGTACCAAAGAGAATGCGCTGGCCCCTTGTTTAGGGTTTACAAATATCTACTGGTTGTAGGAGGGTCGGCCCTCAGATCTTTTGAATAGAGTTAATGTTGCGTTGAATGGCATCCCCGCTGTCCATGTCGGTGAAGGATTTGTCCTTAGGAGAAGCCTTTAGATCTTTTACAACTACAACATTTACTTGCGGCCTCTGTGTCTATCCTCGAACTCCCTCACAGAGCCACCTTGAATGCTCTAAAGCATTGTCATTAATGCGAATCCATCTCTGCCAGCAGACACCATAGCTATCCCTGAGACTCGTGACTTCCTCCTTCTTCCTACTCTAGACCTTTCTGCACATTGACCGTCCTAGAAGCAGCACCAGACTCTGTTCAGATTCGAACACCATCACTCCCAGGCCAATCCATCAGCTCATCCATAGAGTAAGTTCATGTCGTTCACATTCTATTGATTTCCCTCATAGGGGTAGTCAATCAATCAAACTGTCAATGGTCTTCCCTCTTAGCTCCTCCTGATTGGTTAAACATATGCCACGTAAGACTCTCAGGCGGTCAAAAGTTATTCAAATGGAATCGCATGTCGGTGAGACATTATAGTGATAGGAAAATGTTCAGTCAGGAGTCTCTTCGAGCTCACTTTATTTTAGTGAGACACCACACTATCGGCTGGACCTCATGGCGGAAGTAATCTCTCACGGTGAAACCTTCATTTGTCGGTAGGACATCCCAGGGTAGGCCAGACATCACACCAAAGGGAGAACCCTTCGATGAGACCTTTACCATTTGGCCAGACCTTATGGCGAATACACCTCTCTCCCCGAAGGCACCCCTTGTTGGTGAGACATCTCCATTTCACTGAGACCTTTGATCGAGCGCATTCCCTTACACCAAAGGGAGAAAACATGTCGGCGAGACCACTACTAGTCGGTGAGACATTTTTCTGAGAGTAAACCACTCTCCCTGAGCTTAAGCTCCTTCTACCTCGGCAAGACATCCCAAGTCGGTGGGACATTTTTTCTGAGTTTTCAAGATCTTTCGACGAGCTCATCTTATGTCAGGGAGATCTCCATTTGTCGGTGAGACCTTATGCTGAAGGCATACCCCCTTCGCTGAGACCTCATTGTATCAGCAGGACCTCTCGCCAAATTAATTCTCTCCCCGGGCTTGAGCTTCATTTCGAAAAGAGTCCATCCTATCGGTGAGACATCTTGCCGACGCTACCATCCCTCACTAAGACCTTCCCTCTTTGGTGATACCTTTCACCGAAGGAAATACCTCTCGGCGAGATCTCCTCGAGCTCAAATTTCTTTCAACAAGAGCTTGCTTGGTCGGCAAGACCTTTTTCCGAACTCAAATTTTCTACCGAGACTCCCCCGGCTGGGACCACCATTCCATGTTAGCGAGATCAGCTCCCTTCACCAAGACATCATACCGAAGGGGGAACCCCTTGGCGAAACCTCCACGCTTCGGCCAGACCTCCCGGCGAATACAAATATTTCTCCCCGATGTGGCCCTTTCAACAACTGTCAGTGGGAGATTATGCCGAAGACATTACCGTCAGTGAGACATTCAACAGTCAGGGAGATATCACCCTAAAGCAACCCCCTCTCGCCAAAACCTTCATTTCATGTTGGCAAAACCTTTCCTGTTCGGCCAGACCTCCTACCAAACATAATCTTTCTCTCCGATGTGGTTCCACTTCGGCAAGACTCTTCCTCTTTGGCAAGACCTTTCACCGAAGGCAATACTTCTTGGTGAGACATTCACTTGATCACTGAGACTTCATAGCGAAGGGGGAACCCTTCAGCGATGCTGCTTCATTTTGCTGAGACTCTGACGGATCGGTGAGACATTACGCCAATATTATCTTATGTCTGTGAGACTTCTTCCTTTTGCCGAGACATTATACCAAAGTCTCCTATTTTTCTGAGTGCTCATGTTACTTCGGGGAGACCTTGCTTGGTCGATGAGAGCTTATGCTGAAGGCATACCCCTTTCGCCAAGACCTCATTGTATTAGCAGGACCTTTCGCCGAATTCATTCATTCTCCCCGGGCTCACTCTATTTCGGTAAGACACCCCACGATCGACCAAAGGTTATAGCGAAAGAAAAATCTTCAGGTGAGCTTTTGAACAACTATTGGTAGGAGATTACACCGAAGGTATAACCTTCGGTGAGACATTCAACAGTCAGGGAGATATTACCGTGAAGCAATTTCCTCTCACCGAGACCTTCATTTCATGTCAGTGAGACCTTTTGCCGATTCAATTCCATGTCGATGAGACCAGCTCATTTCACCGAGACCCTACACTGAATGTAAAACCTTCTCCAAGAGCCCTTGTGAACAATTTTTGACAAGAGGTTCACCTGTCGATGAGACTTCTTGCCGATGCTAACTGTTGTTGCCAAGACTTCCCTCGATCGGTGAGACATTACACCAACCGAGGCTCCCTTTCATAGAATCGAGAGCACCTCGGGGAGACCCTAGCATGTTGGCCAAACTTCTCAGTGATGCAAATTACCTTTGGATTTCAAATGAATAGGGCTGAGCCACCAGTCGGCAAGACATCTAAAAGGTCTCAGCGACTTTTTCCTTGAGGAGTTTTATGCTGAATGCGATTGAGGCATGCCTTCAGTTGACTTCCCTGAGAGATATCTTCAGATGAGCAATTCAATCCTGCAAAACAAAATGCCTCCATTATTCCTCAAAGCATATAAAATACAATATTGTTCATCATGCCTTCAATTCTTAGTAAAAGGGAAAGCCAACTCTGGCGGAGGCAGAACCAAAATTCGAACCAAAAATGACACCCAAAAAAGACAGAAAAAGGACAAGAAAGAGAAGAAGAAAGGGGAGAAAATACCCCATGACAAAACAAAAGGAACTAAAGCAAAAGAACAAGACACATGGAACCGGGATCAGAATGAAACCCGAACCTGAAACTTTTGAAAGTTTCAGGAATCGGTTCCAGTTCTGGTTCTGGGTCCGCCAGAACAACACGAAAAGACCCAAGGAAGAGGCGAAACGCCCAAGACACGAGACACAAAATGGAAAGGAAAATGACCAACCACAAAAAGAGACCAAGGGAAAGGCGGACTCGGGGCTGGGATGGAACACAGATCAGAAACCTCAAAGAGTTCAATGTTCTGATTTAGGTCTGGACCCAGATCTGACAGAACAAAAGACACTACAATAAAGGAACTGTCGGAACTGGAATCAGGAATGGCACAAAACCAAAAAATTTTGGATGCAATTCCAAGCTCGATATTGGTCCCGGTTCCACATCCGACAAAACAAAAGAAAAAATGCCTAAGGAAAAAAACCAAAGGCCAAAGGAAAAGAAAAGAACAAGGGGGGACCCATATTGTTCCACAACAAACTGGGGTGGTTATGCAAGGCATAACAGGATATTCTAATCAATCTGAAGATTCATCTCACAACTGGCAAACAAAACCCATCCTTTCACTCACTTGCTACATAAGAACGTTTCTTTCCGATGGGATGAGAAATGCGAAGAGGCATTCAACCAATTAAAATAATATATAATGAGTCCACCTATCTTGATACCACCAACTGAAGGAAAGCCACTCTATTATACATAGCAACAACTAAGATATCATTGGGATCCTTTTTAGCATAGGAGGATTCAAATGGAAAAGAAAGGGAAGTTTAGTATATCAGCTGAACGTTAAATGTATATGAGATCAATTACACATCCATTGAAAAGGATTGTTTAGCCGTAGTGTTTGCTACCCAACAATTTTGACACTACATGCTAACTCATACCATTAAGTTAATATCCAAGATAGATCCACTGAAATACTTTCTTAGCAAAGCTAATCTAACTAGAAGACTAGCTAAGTGGGTCATGATGCTTAGTGAATTTGACATCTAGTATGTTGATAGGAAAGCAATCAAAGGATAGGAAATCACAAACTAGTTGGCGGAAGCACCCTTACCAGATGATTGTCCTCTACACATTGAATTTCCAAATGTTGATGTTCTCACCTTGACTGCATAATAGTGGACATTATATTTTGATGGATCACACACCCAACATGGATTAGGGGCCGTAATTATATTTATCACTCCACAAGGGTATACCATTTCAAAATCATACAGATTGATGTTCCCTTGTTCCAATAACATGTAGAAGTATGAAGCATTAATCATTGGCATCAAGATAGCAATAGAATGGAAAATTCTAGAATTGCACTTCTATGGAGATTCTCAATAGGTCATTAATCAGGTCAATGATGATTATCAAACAAAGGATGACAAATTAATGGCCTATAAAAGAAAAATTAATGACTTTAAGAAATACTTTGTGGACATCAAATTTGCACAAATTTCAAGAGTGGATAATAAAGTTGTCGATGCCATGGCCACCATTGCTTCCTTATTATAAATTCCAGAAAAAAGAAGCCATTATGAGTTCATGGTGGAACAACTATTTACCCCTACCTATGACGATATTGAATCCCAAGTCATATGTAACTTGGTTGATGCCAATACCTCAATCTATGAGAAAATATACACCTACCTAAAAGATAACACTCTCCCACCCAATTTGTCATGAAACCAAAAAAAAAAATTCATTTGTCAAGCCGCCCGACATACCCTTATCGCAGATTTCCTTTATCAATGAGGTCTTGATGGAACTCTCCTCTGAGGTCTAGAAAGTGATGCGTCTGAAATGGATTTACGAGAAGTTCATGAAGGTATTTGTGGAACTTATTCAAGTGGTTTAACCTTAGCAAAGAAACTCCTCCGTTTTGGATATTACTGGACGAATATGGAGAAGGAGTCCTTTCAATATGTCAATAAATGCCAAAAGTGTTAGATTCATGGCAATCTCATCCATGCACTAGCACAAAAAATTCAACCATTTGCATCTACATGGCCCTTTTGTCAGTGGGGACTAGATCTCATAGGTAAAATTCATCTATCTTCATCCAATGGACACAAGTTTATCATCATAGCCACAGAATATTTCATGAAGTGGATCAAAGTTGTTCCCCTAACCACCATCACAAGAAAGCAAATTTCATCCTTCATCCTCAATTATATCATATGTCGGTATGGCATTCCTCAATTCATTATGATGGATAATGGTAGACCTTTCATGAATCAAGATGTGCAAGAACTTTGTGAGCAATTTCATATCCAGCATCAGTTTTCTACACCATACTATCCTCAAGGAAATGAACAAGCATAGGACTCAAATAAAACCATCCTAAAAATTTTGAAGAAAATTGTCAATGATGTTGGATGTAACTGGCACATTCAACTGAATCCTGCTCTATGGGCTTATAGAACTAGTATCTGCACCCCGAACGGAGCCACACCCTATGCTTTAGTCTATGGATTAGAAGCCATTCTACCTATTGAGGTTGATATACTATCACTCTTTGTGTCACTAAAGGGGATCATTTCAAATGAGGAGTACATAGTGTCTAGGTTACAATAATTAGAACTATTGGATGAGCATTGGAAGCATGTCATGGATCACTTGAAAGCATATCAACAGAGGATATCCAAAAGTTAATATCACAGAGTGAAACCTAGAACATTTCAAGTGGGTAACTTAGTTTTGAAGGAAAATCCCCGTAATCAATAAGATCGAGAAAAGAAGGGGAAATTTGAACCAAACTGGATAGGTCCCTTTGTTATTGTATCAGTCTTTGGATTAGGGGCATATCAATTGTCTACACCTGAAGGGGATTTTTTTAATGAACCCCTCAATAGCCTGCATCTCAATAATTTCTACACCTGAATCATCCAGTGCATCGGTAAAAGTCTTGAAAAAATACAAAAACATTAGAAAATTTGAAAAATAGAAAAAAAATACAAAAACATCAGAAAATTTGAAAAATAAAAAAAAATTAGAAAAGCAAAAAAATACAAAAAAAGTGAAAAATAGAAAAATAAAAAAAATCATAAAATTTGAAAAAGTGCAATAAAAACAAGTAGTGAAAACCTAGCAACAGGGGCTATTTATGATAGGTTAGATTTTCCATCTATTTGAGCATGTCGACCATTCACTTTTGCCATCATTCTACCTATCATCTGAAACCTTCATGTACATATCTTGGCATCATGGTTGTGTCTCACCCTAGAATGGGGGAAAAATTCTGAACTCACTAGGGGCAATAAACCTTGAGCTTCAACCAACAGACAAACACAACAAATACAACAATCACAATGTAACTCAACATTGAACATCAATCACAATTGGTAACACATCAACCATACAAATCAAACAGCCCAATCAATCAAATCAAAGAAAATTTTCAATGGATGATGTTCCTTCTGAATCATGGCTTTATCACTTTGGTATGAATGTTCAACTATTGTACTTTGATTTTTTTTACCATATCTCTAGAGCAACTCGATGATGTATTGAACTAGAGGATCCAAGAAGGAGTATGATATTTTCTTTGTTTGTTTCCTGTGAGTTGATCATTATTACTATGCAAATTGTCACAGGACGTGCTCTACAAAGTATTACTAATGACATTCTAAATCTCATAGGAAAATGGTTAACTCTTGTATGTTTACACAAGTAATGCTCAGGTCATCTCGGTTCAATTATACTTAGATGCTTGTGTTAACTTGCAATATCAAAAATCATGGAAGCAGTACTTAGTTCATCATGGTATAAATATACCATCGATGTGTGTACTCACTTTCAACATTTTAAAGGCTCAATGATGATAAAAAGAATGAAAAATCGGTTGTTACAAATAACAACATTTTCATATTAGATCTGCATGGTTAAAATATATTGCATCCATGTTAGTTTTGCATTTGTATCTATGGGGTTTCCAAAGCAAGAACAATTTCACAATGATGTTATCTCTCTTATTAATGGATTGAGTACATTTGATATTAACCAAAAACACATCATTCTCATATATTTGCACATTAGTTGCATCATCATTTGCATACATTAGAAAAACATTCTCATATCATATATCATATCACATCATTCATACATCTATGTATCGCATCATTAGAAAACACAAAAAGAAGTGCATTACATCTCATTTGCATAATCCAGATCATTTCATCAAACATGACATGGCATAAGAAGATTGAAAGAAATATCCAGCAAAGTAAGATTTCCAAGAAGAAAAAGTTGTTGAGAAACATGACTGGTCAACAATGGGTATAATGCCATTGTTATGAACATCTAAAAGTAGTAGTGAAGATATAATGCCATTGTTATGAACATCTAAAACCAGTAGTGAAGATGAATTTTTTATTACTTAAATCCAAGAATGACAAAGGACTACTTGGATCAATATATACATCACATATCATCACACATCATTTGCATAATCAAATCCATCATACATAGCATAAAACATCATCCATAAAGTATATAGAATCATCAATCATACATGTCATGTCATTATGCATTATCATATCATCATTGCATACATCACATAATCATCATGATCATCATCATATAAATATCATAAACACATAGAATTATGCACCGTCATATTATCATTCCATTCATCCATTCATTGCATCATCTATTTGCATTAGAAAAATATAAAAAACATAAAATGCATCACATTTATCATATCGACATCATTCATAAAACATCATAGAATCATAACACATTAGTTGTATTAGCATTTTCATCCATAACATATCATATCATCATCATATAGAACATCACATAGCATCATGAAATAGAAATCAAATACATCCATCATAATCATCACGATCATCATCATATAGACATTATATAGACACATGGGAGCAATAATCAAGGCCGCATATAATATAACCTCAAAATCATAATGTCAAAGTGTACAAGGATATCCAAAGAGATAAATAGATACATCAATATCAAAAATGGAAATATATCATAATGTCTCAAATCAAGAAGTACATCATCAATGTCTTAAATGCATCAGTGTATACATGTCCCAAAGTACATCAAACATCATCATTGGAGCTATGTCATGCTCCCCCTAGACAGTGTCGGCATCAATGAACTAGTACCTCCCACACCAGACAGACCTATACCAGGGTCTTGAGGATCCCTCAGAAGTGGCTATGTCACCCCTCTCGTGGTCTGAGAATGGGACCTCCCTGACCAAAACTATTCAAAACTCTCTTTCCGCTCTAGAGGAATTGCATCATGATACCTAACTCTGTAAAACTCTTCCTCCTATGTGGTACGACATATCTCTCTAAAATAGTTTGTAGCACCAGCAGACACTATAGCCTGTTGTAATCTCTCGAAGATACCCTCAGCCTGATCAACCCACCGCCTCAAAGTATCCCTCTCAGCAGTCAGTGTAGAAATCTACCCCTGTATCTATCCCTATTCCTGAGCCTGGGTCTAGACCTATGTGAGTTGGGCATGTATCTGTTGTACCTACTGTCTAGAAACATCCCTCTGTCATCAATGTCTGAATCTATCCCTGGGCTTACACTAGTAAGGCCTGAACCTACTCAAGCTAACCCTACAGTGTCTCAACCTGTACCTATAATTATGCAATCTATGTCTGTTGTTGTGGCAAGGGTATTTTAATGTCCACATGTCACCTCTTGTGAGGCACTATCATCTCTCCAACATCTAGATCTAGCCCTATGCCTCCCCCATCACCTTCATCATCACCATCTACACTACTATCATCATCATCTCCATCCCCATCATCACTACTCTCCTCCTCATCTCCTCCACTACCCTCATCTCCACCACCCTCTTGCTCCTCCTTCACCTCCTCTCTCCTCCGCCTATGCCCATGACCTCCTACCCCCTCCTCTAGCAATGGCACTAGCTCATCTGGGATGGTGATCCATGGGAATGGATGCATAAACATATATTGAGCATACTCCTCTGATATTGTAGCATCAATGATCTCAGGATGTACCTTCCCTATGATGGCCTATAATCCCTATAAATGTTGAACTATTACATCATAAGACATAATAGGTCCCCACTCTATTGCATCTACCTGTTGTCATGCATAGTGGGCCACTCCCTATGGCATACCCTATACTCTACCATACTACCTCAGTACCCATAGTAGCAAGAATCTCTCAATAAAAAATTGGGTCCACCTAATCAGGTACATGGACTGACAAAAAAATGGCATCTCAGTATCGTCCTTTGGCCACTACTCACAATCAACATATGGTCATCATATCACTGACTCAAGATCATCAAGTGTCCTCCGCCAGTACTCCAATTTTCCCAGCCTAGGCTGAGCAACTCGACTTGCATAAATGTGTACATATGGCCTCATGGTGAGACGTTGGCTCTCTCTAACTAGTCATATGATTGCTATATGCTCCCAAGCCCAGACCTGAAGCAATGTGATCCCAGCTGATAAACTAGCCCCGTGAAGATAGACCACCTAGTGTAAATCATGATATAGATGAGAAAGCAAGCAATATCCCCATGCATATCTAGTGCACTGAGAAATCATGCTCTCCAAAATCCACCCCCATCCAACTGATAGTCCCTTTGACCTACTATCAGGACAAAGGAACCCTCCAATAAATTCGGCAAGCACAGAAGGAAATTTAGCATAGTCATCGACCATCTCCCTCTAGGGAATCTCATACCTGCATATATGCTCATCCTCGAATACTCTTTGCAATGCCTTAGTCTCGTCCTGCTCCTGTGAATCATATAAGACCAGCTCTCCAACCACGGGTATCTGCAGAATCTGATATACATCCTTTGGAGTAATTGTGATGTCACCAGTAGGAAAATGAAAGGTGTAATGCTCATTGTGCCACCTCTTTGATAAAGTTGTCAGCAATCCCCTATTGATCCTAATCTAGGGCATATCAATGAATGATGACAACCCATATTGTGTAATCATGCCTACCTCAGGCAATGTCAGGTGTGGAATCAACTCCCACGTCCTCAAAAACCGCTCTCTAATCTAGAGACTCGACAAAGGCTCCTATCATCACAAAATCACAAATTATCCAATCAATCACTTGACATCAATTAGCCTATCAATCAATTAAAATCAATCAGCCTATCAATCTAATCAGCTCTGGTTAGACTTTGATAAAATCTCATGAGCATTAATCTATTATTAAACCTCACCTATCATGAGGTTTATCAATCAATCAATCAATTCAACCTCGCCTATCATGAGGTTTATCAATTAGTTTATCATTCACCCTTGCCTATCATGAGGTTTATCAATCAATCAATCAATTCAACCTCACCTATCATGAGGTTCATTAATCAATTCAACCTCACCTATCATGAGGTTCATCAATCAATTCAACCTAGCCTATCATTAGGTTCATCAATCAATTCAACCTCACCTATCATGAGGTTCATCAATCAGTCCACCTCGCCTATCATGAGGTCAATAAATCAATCAAACTATCATTGATCCTCACCTATCATGAGGTCAATTATCAGTATCAATCATTGAATCTCACCTATCATGAGATCAATGGACATCTAATCTATCAACATCATCAATCATCATCAAATCAAAGGCTAACGTGATCAAACATCATCAAAATCAAGGAGTCTCATCAAGAAAATAATCAATCCGATCTAAATTTCACCAATGTGATAGAACAGTGCTTCAACATGCTGGAAAACTCTATGCACTAGAAAAATTCATCAAAGTGCTCAAACAGGGCTTCAATGCACAAAACTATCACATGCACCAGAAAATTTTACGCATCCGCTAGAATAGGGTCTCGATGCGTCGATTCATCCTATGCGCTACATCATATCATCAACACACTAAATCAATTCACCTATGAGTTAAAGGATTCTATGTGCCACTTCAATCACTCAATGCGCTACTTTGGGTTACATATGCGTTGCAGGAACCTATGCACTAATCCATTTCTCCTATGCGCTAAAATTTTAATCCTATGTGCTACAGTTGTTTATGCACTAGAACAGTCATTCTATGCACTACATCGAATTTTCAATGTGTTGAAACAAAAAAGAATCTGAATTCAAAACATGAAAAAAGTGGGAAAACAAAATGCACAAATTACGAGGGAAGTTTTTGAGGTACATACCAGAGGTCCGTATGCTATTGGGTTGTTGTGACGCCGGACACACTCGAATCGATGCATGTGGTAAGGGATCATCATTCTACTCCAAATTTCCAAATCACTCAAACACTCTCAAAGTTTTCAAAATGAAAATGCTCAAATGAACTTCAAATCACTCTTTTTAACCTTTTAAAGGTTAGTTAAGTGGGATTTTTATGGGGTTGTTTTATTTTATTTTCAAAGGAGTTTTAATTCATCAAATCATCACCAGGTGACTTTGACATCATTTTTTGGGAGATAAATCATTTGTGGATCATAAAATTGTGATATCACCATCAAATCATCGAAACATCATCAAAAATTTCAAAAATCCTAAAAATTCAAAAATTCACCGATTTATCTCTCGAGGGGGCATATATTTGTATCACCTGAAAATCAATGTCTGAGGCATCGAAGAAAAAAAAAATCTCAAGATCAGTATCAATTTTTTCTTTGAAGCAACATGTAAACACATTACTTCAAAGAGGGGAAAAATGTATACACCTAAAATCAGTCAAAACATTTAATTAATTAAATACTAGTTATTTAATTAATATTTCATCTACTTATAAATAAATTCTCAATTTATTTATATAGTTCATGTCTTCTAATTCTCCAAATCTAAAATCACATTCCTCTAATTTAATTAAATAAATAAATTCTTGTAGTTTTTTTTATTTAATTAATTTTCACTTTTCCCAAATTTGGAATTCAAGCACATGTCTACAACTTTTCATGCCACCTCACCAAGGTCACATGAAATTAAATAATTCTAATTTCTAAATTAGAATTATCCTCAAAAAACTTTCAACACATGGCTTATTTCTCACACACTTGATTCTTCTCATCCATTTGGCATGTTGTCTTTGGTCAAGGTAACATTCTCCAAGATTCTTCCATCTCCACCATTCATCTCACATGACGAATTTCAGACTGTCGATCGCTGCCACATCACAAGATGCTTGGAAAAGCCTATAAATACAACCCTTTGCTATAGTATTTTGCATCCCATATTTGAGTAGAGTTATTATGCAAGAACAACTTTGGAGCATTGGAGCATTTGGAGTTCATAGTTACATTTTAGAATCATGTTTTGCTTCATAGTTACATCTTAGAATCATGTCTTGCTTTATAGTTGCATTTTATATCATGTTTTGCTTTATAGTTGCATTTTAGTTTAACACATCAATAGTTAATGTTTGAGCATATGCAAAATCATTTTAGCTTCTTACCATAGCATTTGCATCATATAATCTATCATTTTCCATTTGTCAATATCATCATTTATCATTAGAATCACGCAATGTCATGTAGGAACTTAGATTTCTCACATTTTGAATAGCATCTCGTTTCTCAAGTTGTCATTCTAACAATCATAAGTGCACATATATAAATCTAAGATCCAAATGGTTTAATGAATCCTTGAGAATAGAGAACAATGGAATGTTTTTAAATATTTTTTTGGCTGCAATTACAATATTTTTATTGATTTAAAAATTTAATATAATATGTCTCATTAAGGTTTGTGTGTCTTATTATTGATTTACTAACTCCCACAATTCACACACATAGCTCTAATTCTCAAAATCAATTTTATTGCAATAAAATTTCAAGGTTCATGGTCTATAATAGACAATGAAAAGGAATTGATAGTTTATAATTTTATATATTGCTATTCATGAACCTAATACTTAAAAATTTCAAAAGTGACAATGTTTGAGACTTATAAATATGTCTATCAAATATATAATAAAAAAACCTAAGAAACGTTTAAAATAGCCATGAGTATCTTCTCAAAATAGTAAGCAAATATAGACTAGTTAAGAAAAACAACTCTAGAACTTTAGTTAGAAATTAAACAAAAATATCACCTTCCCAAAATCACACAATCATGGAATGCCAACAATAAATTATTATCAAGTAGCTCATTAAATTATACTTAATACATTTATAATTTTTCCACTTGTCAAATCAATGAAGTAGGACCTTGATATTATTATTTAAAGATTTTAAATCAGGCCATTGTGTTGAAATCAAAATTTAAGATAGAGTGAGAATTTAATCAAGGGTATGTACATGACTTTAATTGTATAATTTAATGTACATTTTGTAGGGGAGGCTGTAATTGTTTGTATAAATTCTACAACATAAATTAGTCTAAATTTTCATGCTATAGAATTTTTAATGTTTTAAATTGAATATGTCTTTAAATGAAATGTATTTTTAATTTTTTCACGTTCAATATGATTTATAACTTTCAAATTGTGTATATTATTTAATTAGTTTGTTGACATATATTTTTTAATTGTTTAACATGCAATTACCATTTCATTGAACATGGAACCTGAATTTAACATAGAGTATTTTATACCTAATGAATAGCTTGAAGATCACATACATCCACATTCACCACCACGACAAAACCCCACACCTCCACCCTCTCCACCTCCTAACCCCCCATGCCCTATAGTAGATCAAGCTCAGTTAAGAGAGAGCATTAGAGAAAACCCTAGTGTGATTCAGGAAAATATAGATTTGATAAAAAAATAAGCCGAACATTCCCCCCCATCTCACATAGTTTACATTTTTGATGCAAATTGTTGTTGATTATGTTTGATCTATTGATGCAAACCTAGATAGGTTCCATCAATGGAGAGAAGAGAGGAGACAATTCTATGCAGATAGATTGTCTTACAAAGAAATCCATGACCTTAAAATTAACAAACAATCCATTTGACAACATTTTTTTATCCCCCAAACAAATGAACCAATTCCACCCACTAAAAAATGATTTTCAATTAAATAGTCTAGGCACCCATAGATAGCTGCAAATTTTTTGGATAGATGGTAGATGGTGTTTGATACTCCACCACATCGCAATTGTGAGGTTCCCCTTTACTGTTTGAGAAATTTATGGGTTGAGTTTGAGTTGGGTTTAAAACCCAACTATTTTGATATGTGGTCATTTCAGGGAGTTGGGTGTGGCATGCCCCAACATAGATTAGGAGCATGTGTCGATCCTTAGTGATGTGCTCTGATTACTCTTATTATTGCTCCTCTTTCTTGTGGTGTTCCTACTGCATTTCAGTAGCAAACAATGTTACCGACATTACTAGCTTTAAGTTCTCTTTCAGGACATCTCACTCATCAAACTACACACGTGGTGGCTAAAGTGGGCAATAGAGAGCATGGAGGCTCAAGCTATGGGAATACTCATGTATCTACTTCACATGACCCACATGCATCTAGGACAAAGTCATATATGGATTTACTATATTCTAAGGATCATCCTACACAGGTATGTACATTTTTTGAACTTAGACACATTTTAATTTGTTTGAAATGCGCAAAATTAATGTAAATAATAACATTAAATTATATATATATAATATAATATTAATTCAAGAAGTGTTCAGTGTCGATGCATGATCACACAATGCCTGAATCTCAATATGATTGTGTCTATATTTTGAGTGCTATAGAATTGGGCTCACCTTTTTGTGAGGTACAAACCAATATATATATTAATTTATGTGGACATATCTAATTTAATTTGAATTTTTACACATGTTTGAAATGATATATTGTATCTAGATGCAGGGAGGTCATGTGATACTGAGTACCGACCAACCACAAGTTGTGAGGAGCGCTCCTGAGTCATCGTCATCTCAGGTTTGTGCTTTCAAAATTTTGTTAAGTTTAAAATAAATACACATCATATATCTAATTTAATTTGAATTTGTACACATGTGTGAATGATCTTTACATTTTTGTATCTATATGCAGGGATTTCATGTGATACCCATGGCGAGTGCACCTAAGACATTGTTAGCTTTTATGCATGGGAAATCTCAGGTGTGTGATCATGAGGTCATATCATTCGAAGTTGTAAACTTTACTAAATCTCCTATACAATTTTTAGGGACCTTTTAAATATATATATTTGAGGTTCTAACATATTGTTTGCTTTATTTGAATATGCAAGAATTAGTAGATCAAGCATTTTGACCTTCTTAATTGACAGTTATACTACCCGTTGAACAAAATGTGCCAATAGTTCAGATGATCATATGGTAATTTATGCATACTAAAAATCATTTTTACTGTATTTACTAGATATTTAATTAAATTTATTTTTATCAAGTTTATATTTTCAAGTTTATATGTTAAATTAAATCAAAATTTCTACATAACTTTAAATCTAATTTCAAGTTTCTTGTACTCTTCTATAGCATGATATAGGTACATCTAGTCCACATGGAGGAAAGAGGAGACTTGATTTGACTGATCGCCCTAATAGTTAGATGGTTTTAAATTTTATGGACTACAGATCTAGTTTTATTTAAATATATGTGTTGGATTTGACATATACATTTTGAACATGTTATTTCATGGACCATTTCACATACATTATCTCAATTAATATGATCACGTTTGTGTTTATTTATATTAGTTGACTTTAATATGATGATTATATATGCACTCAATTATGATCATGTTATGTTCATTTTAATGATTATATGCACTCATGTGTGTATATATTTTATCTAATTTTCAAGTAATATGCACTATATAAATTATTATCTAGAATCAAATTTCATATATATATACATGTCATTGTTGAATTAAGTTTAGACATGTCTTAAAATGATTAACTCTTAAATTTAGATAATTTATCACATGGTTAGGTAACAAATTAAAACATTCCTTAAATAGTTTAGATCATATTTATAATAAATTAAGGGCGGGTAATTCTAACTATTTTCCAATTCTAGCAAATATTTGAATTACTAAACAAAATTTGTCTCCTTGTATGTATAAAATGTATAATCTATACAATTGAACAATTGTATAAAATGTGGTAAATATAAGATAAAATTGGAACAAGATATTTAAAAAGTGACTAATAAGTTCATTGAATTTCATACATCAAAAAAACATATATAATGTATATTGATGTTTAATACAACTATATAACATGATGAAACATATGTGCATGTAGATACAATTAAATATTATCAACTTTTAGCTTGAGACCACAAATTGATATTTACATGGTCTCTTGATAAAAAAAATTACAATGACAATCACATGGTAGACCGACTTGATGAGAACCTACAAAAATAATTAATGTAAGTAAAGTAACTATATTTTTTGAGTCATTTAACTAAATAATTCATGAGAGAAAAGAACAATATATAGTAAAAGTTAGAAAATTGGATCTTATAAATTCCTTACAAATTCAAGTGATGTTTTCCATAGGATGGATTAAGGGGACCTAAGAGGATATAGCTTAAGGGGTCCTACGAGAATGCCTTAAGGGGAGTTAAGAGAATGACTTAAGGGGATGCAAGAGAGTGGATTAAGGGGAGTTAATAGAATGACTTAAAGGGATGCAAGAGGGTGGATTAAGAGGAGTTAAGAGAATGACTTAAATGGATGCAAGAGATTGGATTAAGGGGATGCATCTAATGAACCCTACGATATGGCTTAATGGGTCCTAAGAGGATGGATTAAGGGGAATTATGAGAGTGAATTAAGGGATGCAAGAGGGTGGATTAAGGGGAATGTAAGAGGATATGACTTAAGGGTCCTTTAAGAGGATAGCTTAAGGGGATGCAAGAGGGTGAATTAAGAGTATGTAAGAGGATATGACTTAAGGGTCCTTTAAGAGGATGGATTAAGGGGATGAAAGAGGGTGGATTAAGGGGATTTGATAGAATGAATTAAAGGGATGCAAGAGGGTGGATTAAGGGGAGTTGATAGAATTACTTAAAGGGATGACTTAAAGGGATTAAGCATCTCATGAACCCTAGAAACCCTAAACCCTAAACCATATGACCTAAATCCTAGCAGATGAACCATAAACTCTTAGCCCATATAGAGTGACTTAAGGGGATACAAGAGGGTGGAATAATGGGAGTTGATAGAATTACTTAAAGGGATGCAAGAGGGTGGATTAAGGGGAGTTGAGAGAATGAATTAAATGGATTAAGCATCTCATGAACCCTAGAAACCATAGCACCTAAAGCCTAGGTAATGAACCATAAACCATTAACCCATATAGATTTTTTATTCTAAGCATCTCATTAACCCTAGTATATGAAGATCCTAAACCATTAACCCTAAGACCTAAATCCTAGGAGATGAACCCTAAACCCTTAACACATATAGAATTTTTATTTTAAGCATCTCATGAAGTTTCGTAGGATATGAATCCTAAACCCTTAACCCTGGGACCTAAAGCCTAGGACATGAACCCTAAACCATTAACCCATATAGATTTTCTATTCTAAGTATCTCATGAACCCTTGGATATGAAGATCCTAAACCCTTAACCCTAAGACCTAAATCCTAGGATAATAACCCTTAACCCATATAGAATTGGTATTCTAAGCATCTCATGAAGTTCCCTAGGATATGAATCTTAAATGCTTAACCCTAGGACCTAAAGCATAGAAGATGAACCCTAAACCATTAACCCATATATATTTGTTATTCTAAGCATCCCATGAACCCTAGAAATCCTAAACCCTAAACCATAGGACCTAAACCCTTAACCCAAATTAGATTTTTTATTCTAAGGTTCTAAGCATCTCATGAACCCTATAAACCCTAAACCATAGGACCTAAACTATATTATATTTTTTATTCTAAGGTTTTAAGCATCTCATGAACCCTAGGATATGAATATCCTAAACCCTTAACCCATATAGATTTGTTATTATAAGCATCTCGTGAACCCTAGAAACCCTAAACCCTAAACCCTTTACCCATATAGATTTTTTATTCTAAGCATCTCGTGAACCCTAGAAAGCATAAACCTTAAACCATAAACCATAAACCATAAACCCTTAGCCCATATAGACTTGTTATTCTACGCATCTCATGAATCGTAGAAATCCTAAACCCTAAACCATAGGACTTAAGGACTAGGAGATGAGCCCTAAATCCTTAACCCATATAGATTTGTTATTATAAGCATCTCATGAACCCTAGAAACCCTAAACCCTAAACCCTAAACCATAGGACCTAAAGCCTAGGAGATGAACCCTAAACCCTTAACCCATATAGATATTTTATTCTAAGCATCTCATGAACCCTAGGATATGAAGATCCTAAATTCTTAGCCCTAGGACCTAATGCCTAGGAGATGAACCCTAATTCCTTAACGCTAAAGTTAAGAGAGTGACTTAAGGGGATGCAAGCTAATGGATTAAGGGTAGATAAGAGGATATGGCTTAATGGGTCCTCAGAGGATGGCTTAAGGGGAGTTGAGAGAGTGACTTAAGGGGATGCAAGATGATGGATTAAGGGTAGATAAGAGGATATGGCTTAAGGGGTACTAAGAGGATGGCTTAAGGGGAGTTGAGAGAGTGACTTAAGGGGATGCAAGAGGATGGATTAAGGGTAGATATGCGAGGATATCTAGATTAAGGGGTACTAAGAGGATGACTTGAGGAAAGTTAAGAGAGTGACTTAAGGGGATGAAAGACAATGGATTAAGGGTAGATATACAAGGATATGGCTTAAAGGGTCCTAAGAGGATGGCTTAAGGGGTATTGAGAGAGTGACTTAAGGGGATGCAAGAGGATGGATTAAGGGTAGATATATGAGGATATGGATTAAGGGGTCCTAAGAGGATGGCTTAAAGGGAATCAACAGAGATACTTAAGGGGATGCAAGAGGATGGATTAAGGTTAGATATACGAGGATATGGCTTAAGGGGTCCTAAGAGGATGGCTTAAGGGGTGTTGAGAGAGTGACTTAATGGGATGCAAGAGGATGGATTAAGAGTAGATATATGAGGATATGGATTAAGGGGAATTAATAGAGAGACTTAAGGGGATTCAAGAGGATGGATTAAGGGTATATATACAAGGATATGAATTAAGGGGTCCTAAGAGGATGGCTTAAGGGGAATTAATAGAGAGACTTAAGGGAATCCAAGAGGATGGATTAAGGTTAGATATATGAGGATATGGATTAAGGGGTCCTAAGAGGATGGCTTAAGTGGTGTTGAGAGAGTGACTTAAGGGGATGCAAGATGGTGGATTAAGGGTAGATAAGAGGATATGGCTTAAGGGGTCCTAAAAGGATGGCTTAATGGGAATTAAGAGAGTGACTTAAGGGGATGCAAGAGGATGTATTAAGGGTACATAAGAGGATGGCTTAAGGGGTCCTAAGAGAATGGCTTAAGGGGTTATGAAATCAATTATAATTTTTTTATAAAATGACAATGAATTATTTATTTTTATATTTATACTATCAATTAAATGTATCTAGAACTATATATAGTTACCTATCTCTAGATTTGAATTCCATTGTAATATATATGCATGTCCTCTTTTTTTTGTAATGCATCTAGTTTTGGGAGACCTGGAACAAAAAATGATATAAAACTTAATTTAGGAAATGACTAAAGACATATATATATATAGACATGTATATGTGATAAATTTTTAACTATATATCAACTATCAATTAAATATATATATAGGTTTATACTTACCTTTATTTATTTACTCCATTGTACCATTTGCATCCTCTCTTTTTTGTAATGCATCTATGATTGTCTTATGATCATCCATTGAAAGTGTTCATAACACTTTATTAGCAAGCCTCCCTTGATATCTAACTAGTTTTATATTGGTTTCCATAATCAAATATGAATAATGTATAATCTTCTTGTGTATTTCATAATCTACAAATGCAGGCAAGCCATTCTTTCTTATCAAATATTTTTGAAGCCAGGTTCCAACAACAACCACAAAACTAGTTGGATACTCAAAGTTATCATCATCCACTCTAGGATGTACCAACTTATGTTTTCTCTCAACACATCTAGCCAACCAATAATTTGTCTCCTCTTCATTCCCCTCGGGTGCAACAATAGTATACACATGTCCTACAAAAATAAATAAAAAATTCAATAAAGACTTACTTATATTTAATTCACATATAAACATGCATACATATAAAATTCAATTCAATTTAATGTACCTTCTTGTACAAGGTTTGAAACACAATCATAATCATCTGATGCGAACACTTGATTATCTTCAATTATCACTCCATGTTGAACATGTGTCGATGTAGGTGTTAAGGCTCTTTTTTTCCATTCTTTGACCTATTTCATATTTTCACATGCCTCCCAATCACCTACAATACAAAATTGATAAAAGCATGCAAGCTCCCTTTTCCATGTGTTTGCATTCAAACTCTTAAATGAATGCCATTTTTGCAGATCTATTAACTATTTCACAATCTTGTCGAATAAGAATATCATTTTCTTCAACTAACCAAAAGAAGTGTCAAATTATTGAGATCTCACTTGTTCTTGTAGATAATTTGGTATTGCACCAATCTACAATTGCACATGCATCTTTTAATTTCGTAGCATCCTCAAATTTTAGTTGCTCTCTAGCAAGAGCTCTTTTCACACATGAACTCGCTCCATCGTGTTCTCCTTTACCATGTCCAACTTCAAAAAAATTCCACATGTGTTGGATATTATTTTCCTTATGAACTCTACATAACCAATAAAACATTCTAGCATTCTTGAATTGACCCGTGCAACTATTCGACAATATGAGATGTTCTCTCATTTGAATTCCTCTCTCTTTTAAATTTTTATAAAATATATCAAAACAATATTGAACAAACTCAGATGAATGTAATCGATTATCACTTACATAAAAATGGTAATTTTTCAAAAAAAATCTACTATCTTCTCTACTATCATATGCATGTCTATATACAATATGAACAAATATAGCTACTTGCACTGAATTATAATATTGTGATATAATTTCTTCTTGTGGAGCAAGAGTATATTTTTTAGCAAAATCAACAGCTAACAATATAGTTCCAATTGGGAATGTGTTTTTACCTAAACAAAATTGATTATCACTTTCCAATGAGAATATAGAGATTTTTTAACATATTTAGGTAAAATCTTATCTTTAAATTCTTTAATAAATGCATGCACACTAAATTTTTCCACAATTAGCTCACAATGTTTTCCAATTTTTCCATCTTTTAAAGAATACTCAATATTTTTAATTTTTTTTGCATCCACTAATTGTTGTCCAAATTCATCTAAACTAATTTCATGCATACATTCTCCTAGCAATGAAAAGTCACCACATCTATCACATTGTCAAGAAATACATGCTTTTAAATCAAACAAGTTTTCATTAGAAGGTTCACAAAACAAACCTGCTATAAAATCTTTGATTGTTTCAGTTGGAATATTAATACCACAAATGTCCTGCATAATTTCATTAGCATGCAAAGTACAATGTATGTATCAAACAATATCATAATAACAACAAAATTGTGCATGAGTCTTACAACAAGAAGATATTCATTGTTTATTAAATCTAATATACCAAGGTTTACATTTTTTGAATGATCTTTGACTTATGCTAATATTAAATGGTAAGATTGAATCATCTAAATATATATATATATATATATAATTCAATTTGAGTCATATCTAAGAGATGCTTTGGATGAGGTTCACGAATTTTGGAACCCACCCTTAATTTTAAAATATCTCTAATGTTAGGTGATACTCTTGTATTATCATGCCAATAATTTTTTGATTAAATATTTGATTTCATTAGTTAATTTCATGTATGAACTTGGGAGTCTACCACTAAAACTCCAACATTGATTAATTGGATCATTTTCAATATTTTCTCTTCTTTTAGTAACTCTTATCAAAGTTTTAGGATTTACTTTTATACATTTACTAATCTTAATGTATTCTTTTATTTGGAGTTGCTTTATTAACTAGAGTAGTTGTTATTGCACAACGAGCTACATTCTTATCTTTAGATCAACTTTTTTTACCTATAAAATCAATAGCATTAGCAACAATAGATATGACTTGTTCTACTGAATAATCTTTCTTTTTTGGTTTTACAAAAATTCCTAATTTTTTCATCACTTTTCTCATTTTTGACATTCTCATCAATTGCATCATGAGTTGACATTCAAACACTAATTTATTTCTATAAAAAAAATCCTATATATTATCTTTCCATAAATTCTCATTTTTCTCCAATAAACTTTACTAGGAAGGTTATCAAGCACATCTTTTTTAATTGTAAAAAAAACATTTTCACTTTCATTCATACAAGGGGTTTCATTTTCATTCACGCAAGGGGTTTCATTTTCATTTTCAATCATAAAAGGGATTTCATTCTCATTTTCATCAATATGAGGGATTTCATTCTCATTTGCATTCATATAAGATATTTCATCATTTTTTTTGTTTTTGCATTGTTTCAACCCTAGAATTATTGATACCATCAATGGTGTATCCAACTTCCTCTAAATAACTAAGATCAATATTATCAAGACTTGGGTTTGAAGACATACTTGGATAAATTATTTGAATAGGTGCATTTTCCATATCATTGGGAGGTGGATATGAAGACATACCTGCAGTTGTTTGCATAGGTGCTATTTCCATATCATTCAAAGTTGAAGTTGAAGGCATAGTTGGGTTTGTCTCCTAATTGCAATTTCTTCCATATTCACCATCTCCACATTTACATAATCTACATTCATCTCATCCTTCACGGTTTCCCCTTCAATATTCATGGAACTAGATGCTTCCAAATTTTTCATTTGACGAATCCTTTCTCTTCTATCCCTTTATCTTTTTTCCTCCATTTCTCTATTTGCTTGAATTTCTTTGGGTGTCATTAACTTTCTATATTTTTTATTTTCCTTTTCTTTGATCCCATGGTAACCAAACGCTCTTTGATAACAAAAAAAATGATTCTTAACCTATTTTCAAATTGCTACCTCCTTCAAATATTCAAATAAAACTATATAACTATATGAATATCTTTCCTTCTATAAACTTTGAAGTACAAAAACATCATGAATACATCCAAAGGTTCTCTTTTTCCAAATCTTCTTGTAAAATGTTCTTGTACTTGATTCTACTTCAGAAAATTTAACCTACACTGGTCTCTTCCAACAATTTGAATAGAATATGCCCTGTTAAGAGTTTGCATAGGACAACATCGCAAAAAAAAATGCAAAAAAAGGCACTTTTAAACCGTACTACAAAAAAGGAATGTTGCAGAAAAAATGTGCTCTATCAATATTTCCAAATTGGGAAAAAACGGTTAAATAAGAAACGCGTATGCATTTTATAATGTGTACGCATTATGTTTTAGGAATGTGTATGTGTTATATAACACATACGCATTACCTTTACCCAATGGGTAAATAGGTAACGTGTACGCATTATATAAGGCGTGTGTGTTCTATTTAAATAACGCATATGTGTTATTAAAAAGTTGAATCTCCAACCCACATGCAGCCTCAGTTTTAGGTTCGAGAAAGGCTTGGAAACCCGGCCCTTAGCCTTTTACTTGCAACTAGAAAACTAAGGAAGATTCAAGAGGAATGTCCAACTTTCACAATATGGTTGATGGACTTTATTTTCTGAATCAATCTATGAAATTAAAACCCATTAGAGCACACAATGTCTAGTTTCCAAATATATAATTTTTATTAAGATTAGATTATATTTGTTATTTTTTTATTAATTTCTAAGCAAACTAGTCCATAAACTTAAAATATCAAGATTTTTTTGTTTTTTAATAACTTTTTTGGGTTAAGTTTCTTGTCAAAAAAAATTATATGGCATCAATCTTCAGACAATACACTACACAATGAAAAAAAATTCAAAAAATGTTTAGTTTAGGTCCACTTATGTTTTTCATACACGTTGATTTTTAAAAATAGCAATTAAAGCCAATAAAAATTCAATAAAAATAAATATTCAAAAAAAATTACCAAAAAAATCCTCATCGATCTTCATTGTTGTGCAGTTTTGCACACACGCCCCACTGAAAGTAGGGACCCTCTTTTGCTCTGGTTTTTGGTGTCTTTGGGCCTCTTAATTTTATTTATTTCATTTCCTTTGGAGGTCCTTAGATGTTTATTTAGCTTACCCAAGTCTTCCCCCCAAGTTGTGCTTTGAAAAAACTTAAGTTTGAGCAAAATCTGGGTTTTTGCTTGAATTCGGGATTTTCCGGTCCGTCCGGATTTTCCCGATCTCTGCTCAAATTCTGGCTCTATGCAAAACCCAGAGTTTTGAGGTCCCCACAGAAATCCGGTCCACCAGGATTTTCCCATATTTCTTCAGTTTTCCAGGTATGTGCCAAAGTCCAGAATTTTATGCCATCCGCGGAAATCCAATCCACCCGGATTTTTCTAAATTTTCTGCCAGGCTTTGTGCAAATTGAAATACTAGATTAAATTGATGAATTTGATGATAAATGTTCAACACCCCATGCTTAATTTGATATATTACATGATGTTACATGCATTCTTGGTTCGTTTTGATGATCTATTGTTGAAATTTTTGCCTTATTTAGTAAAATCCGCTTGGCCTGGAATTTCTCAAATTTCCCCTTGGTCTGGTTTCCCGGGAAGGCCAAAATCCCGAAATGGAAATTTTTTCGAAAATAATTATTTATTTATTTATTTATTTTCCAAAAATGGAATTTTTAAAAATGTTCTGAAAATAAAAATTTCTTGAAAAGGATTTTGAAAAAAAATGAAAAAATTCTGAAAATGGAAAGTTTCATTATAAAAATGTAAGTTTTTTAGAAAAGGTCAAAAATTTATTCAAATTTAATTTGGATTGGATTTTTGACATGTGAGCTATTGGTGATGATATCTATTTTTTAGGATTAAATAGATATTAAAACTGGGACCTACCTATGAATCCGTGCCAAAACTGTCTACAACTGGAGGACTTTCTGGAAGACACGTGAATCTGATCTTGCTAGAGATCGTAGGCCGACATGGATACTATTCATGCATTTAATGCAAATCTTGTTCTATTTTGAAATTCTCCTGGCCGACCTATTTTGGGGCCTGTTATTATTGTAAGATCTAATTAGGCCGACATGTTTGGGGTTTTCTATAAATGGCATTTTCGCCTCATTTGTAAGGGGGGTAGATAGATAGAATAGAGAACAAAGGAATACACGAATAGATACAAGCGAGTTCAGCAGTAGTTAGAGTTAGGAGTTAGCTTCTTTCAAGCAAATGTTGTAACAGAACATTGGAATTGTTGTTGGAGTTTGGTGATTCAATACAATTGAAGGCATTGTGATTTTCTGGTGATTTCTTTTGTGTTGACTTATCTTGCATGGTTCTTATGATTCAATCCTTTAGATTGCTCAAGGTTATTAGATGTAGATTTAAATTTGATTCAATGATGTTCATGATTTAATGTTTGAAGTGTTTGCAGCAATCCCTGGTCCATACTTTTTACAGCTAGTTGATGGTTAGTTGTTTTGCAAAGTTAGCCTAGACTAAATATACTCATTATGCTTGGTTCAATTGTGGAGATTTATTCATTTCAACTGCAATTGGGTTGTCTTGGGTGAATGTTCATGATCTGAAAATCTTTAAAACCTTAGAAGATTACACTGTTTCTATAAGATTGTAGATTTATCTTGATCAAGCATAGATTGGTTTCGTGGGGATTGGTCCACCTCAAGTATTTATCATTTGCATTGTTCATCTTAGGAATAGTTTAGATTTCATTATATCTCTTGCACCCTCATCTTTTGTTGTTTCTTTGTTATTTGGTTAGATTAGGATTTAAGATCATCACATTGCAAAAAATTGATAAATTAGAAAGATACAATTTGCTTGTAGTAAGGTTTGATTGTGATTACCAGCATTTTCGCATATTATCTGAGTTGTTTTATGCATTGTCATGACCTGACACCCAAAAGACCTTGGGGTGATTTTAGCACTTGTTGTTGGGAATTCACCTTTCAAGAGAGATAGAATATTATTTTCTATTTTAGTTGTTGCTATGCGGAAAACACCATCAACAGATTGGCGCTAGAAGGAGGGCTGAACAAGGTGACATAGCTGGTAGATTGAATGAGCCTTTATGTTGAAAATCTGAGATATGGCAGATTTCAAAATCTAAAAATTCAAGTTCTGAGTCAAGATGGAAAAGCAGTATCACGTTTGTCATGATGGAAATAGTCTTCAGATTGATTCTTTTCTACTTTGTGAGTCTTTGAACAAGAGGTTAGTTCTATGGGATGGTAAGGGTTTACATCATTATGCATTATCAGATCAGTGTAGAATCCACAACACTTGTACACACAGTGAGTTTGAATGTCTGGCCGTTCTAGGTGAAGTTGAGAGGGTTTTGCAAAGTAACCTTTTCATGCAAAACCTATCTGAACCATTAGCCTCCTCAGATCTAGGGTTTATTGGTGTTGCAGTTGAGGCATTTACATAGATAGTTGAAGATTAGCTTGTTGGTGGTAAGTGTTTGTAGGATTTCCTTTCATCGAAATGGTGTAGAGTTCATAATGCAGCCCATTTGGAGTTCATTTTCTACTCTTGTGTTAATGCCATCGTTAGAGTTGGAGGATACCTAGAGTGGAGAGAAAAGTTAAACAAGGAATGCACTATAGAGAGGCCAACCAATTCTGAATCCATGGATGATGTTGCAACTGATATTGAGGTGACCTTGGAAAGAACTAAATATCAGGAGGACAAATATGAGATTTTAAAGTTAACAGAGGAACATTCAATTGAAGAATCACCTATGGAGATCAAGGAGGATGTTCTTGTTGAGGCTAGTCAAGTTCTTGAAAATATAGTGAAGGCTGAGAAAGAGGTTCCTGTCCAAGATGAAGATCTAATACAGACCAGACACAAAGAGTTTGTTGCCATAATTATAAAAGATTGGTCAAGCCTAGGTTGTGGAGTCCTCTTGGAAGACTTGTTGCTACCAGCTTGGTGCAGGATACATGAGGAAGAGCATTCAGAATTCACCTATTTCCAGTGCCAGATAGTCATAAAGGAGGTGAAGGAACAAGTATAGCTACTCTTACATGCAAATGATACATAGATAGGTACATCAAACAAGTCTCTGACGAAGGAATGTCAACCAGTTGCTGATGAATGTCTTGAAGAACATGAGGAAGCACTCAGTGAAGTGGTCAACATTCCTGATGATTGTGATCAAGAATCTGAGCTAGTACCAACAGAAGATGAATTCAGGGAGTCTTCTCATTTATCAAATTCTATTTTTTCTCAACTTATTGATGAACTGCACAATGAAAACTCACAGATTCTATGCATTATTGATGGCGTAGCTAATGTGGTTCATGCTAATGTGTAGGAAAATATGAATGATGTTGAAAATAGAAATGTTGCAATCAGTATTGGTGAACATGCTCCAACTTCTCTAGGTGAAAATGTGCTGGAAGATCAATCTGTGATACCTTCGGATGAGCATCCTACTAAGGAAATTGTTGTACAAGATAATGCCTCTGCATTTTCATTGTTGATCCCTCATGGAAATACTCAAATAGGTGAAAAGTTCCATGTTCATAGTTCTAAAAGTCTTCGATATGAATTTCACTCTGCATCATGTAATGATTCCTCTAATTCTATCTTGCATATTTCAAATGCAAGTGGAATATTGCACCATCAATGGAGACCCCCTGATGACACTTTGATCAACTCTTCACAAGTGCAGGATGATGAACACAACATTCAGTCTACAGAAATGCAAAATTAGGTTGTTTCTTTCTTTGTTGGAAATTCTGAAGTTTATCAATTTGATTATTGGAGTTTAGGAAAGACAACTTGCATATGGGTCAAGCATGGTCCTGATGAGTTACCTCAGTTGCTGATTATTCCTAATTTTAACATAGAGTTTGCATGTTGCAATTTAGAGATTTATTTTTCTGAATATAAAGACAGGTTTCCATTTTTGAGGACTATTACCTTCACCTTATTGCTTGTCTATACATTGATTAATCATATGGGGATGAGTCTCAGTTCATCCTATCTGATCATGAGCCACTTTGAGTCTCTCTATACATAGTTTTGATTTGAATAAATGCAGCTTGGTCTGCTTTTCTTTTGCTTTTGTTTGTTTTGTTTTCTTTAGGATAGATTGCTTTAGTTTAGATTGATTTTCCTTGCTTCTGTTTTGGCTAGTTTAGTTTGCTTTGGGTTTCGGTTTGGTTGTTGTTTTGCATCTCTGGCTTGGGTTTTCTATTTTTTGGTTGGAGAAATGTCTTTCCTGTGCAATAATTCTTTATTATTTGGGATTGTTCTAAGTGTTTCATTGATGGACTTTAATCATGTGTCTTGAACTAATGGTCAAATATCTTTTGTTGGTGTCAAGCAGTCTGAATGTCTGATTTAAAAAGAATGGGTCATTGGTCTGACTTGAACCTGAAGTATTCTAAAATCTTATATTCTTCATACATCTTAAGAATCTGAAGGTTGCAGTAGGGTCCTTGCGAGGTCTTGTTGGGTGAAAAATCATATTTTTGCTTCAGTGCCACTGTGGTTCTCAGCCCTAAGTGTGGACTTCACTGTTCACAGGTTGAAATGAAAAATGTGAAAAGAAAAGAAATATCAAAAAGAAAGAAAAAAAAAAGAAGAAAAATATTGAGAGTCAGAAGAAAGAATTCAACTTATCAGGAGTATTTGAATATCTCTACCGGGGCTATGGACGCTTGACTGGCAGTAGAGTTATGTTCAGGAGAATCACAACGATAACCTCGTCGGGGCTATGGACGCCTGATTGGCAGTGAGGCTCTATCCTGATTGCTTTTGGAGCTAGAATCTTTTCGTAGCCTAACCTAACTGAGCTTGGTTTCTACAATAGCTCAAGGAAGGAAATGAACTCACTTGCACACACTTGGATTTTCAGTCTATGGAAGTTTCAGTCGGCCTTTGGTCTTGATTTTCTTTAATCTTGCATTTTGATTTATTTGCCTGATAGGGAGATCAAAAACAAAGATTCTGGATTCATGATTCTTGTTCCATCATCAAAATGCTCTGAAGCATTTTCCCAGCGGAGTCACCATTTGTTGTGCAGTTTTGAACACACGCCCCACTGAAAGTAGGGACCCTCTTTTGCTCTAGTTTTTGGTGTCTTTGGGCCTCTTAATTTTATTGATTTCATTGCCTTTGGAGGTCCTTAGATGTTCATTTAGCTTACCCAAGTCTCCCCCCCAAGTTGTGCTTTGAAAAAACTTAAGTTTGAGAAAAATCTAGGTTTTTGCCTAAATTTGAAATTTTCTGGTCCGTCCGGATTTTCCCGATCTCTGCTCAAATTCTGGCTCTGTGCAAAACCTGGAGTTTTGAGGTCCCCGCAAAAATCTGGTCCACTAGGATTTTCCCAGATTTCTTCAGTTTTCTGGGTATGTGTCAAAGTCCAGAATTTTATGCCATCCGTAGAAATCCAGTCCAACCGGATTTTTCTGAATTTTCTGCCAAGCTTTGTGCAAATTGAAATACTGGATTAAATTGATGAATTTGATGATAAATGCTCAACACCCCATGCTTAATTTGATATATTACATGATGTTACATGCATTCTTGGTTCGTTTTGATGATCTATTGTTGAAATTTTTGCCTTATTTAGTAAAATCCACCTGGCCTAGAATTTCCTGAATTTCCCCTTAGTCTGGTTTCCCAGGAAGGCCAAAATCTCGAAATGGAAATTTTTCCAAAAATAATTATTTATTTATTTATTTATTTTTTCCAAAAATGGAATTTTTAAAAATGTTCCGAAAATGAAAATTTCTTGAAAAGGTTTTTGAAAAAAAATGGAAAAAATTCTAAAAATGGAAAGTTTCCTTATAAAAATGTAAGCTTTTTAGAAAAGGTCAAAATTTTATTCAAATTTAATTTGGATTGGATTTTTAACATGTGAGCTATTGATGATGATATCTATTTTTCAGGATTAAATAGATATTAAAAGTGGGACCTTCCTAAGAATCTGTGCCAAAACTGTCTACAACTGGAGGACTTTCTAGAAGACACATGAATCTGATCTTGTTGGAGATCGTAGGCCGACATGGATACTATTCATGCATTTAATGCAAATCTTGTCCTATTTTGAAATTCTCCTAGCCGACCTATTTTGGGGCCTGTCATTATTGTAAAATTTAATTAGGCCGACATGTTTGGGGTTTTCTATAAATGGCATTTTTGCCTCATTTGTAAGGGGGGTAGATAGATAGAATAGAGAATAGAGGAATACACGAACAGATACAAGTGAGTTCAGTAGTAGTTAGAGTTAGGAGTTAGCTTCTTTCAAGTAAATGCTGTAACAGAACATTGGAATTGTTGCTGGAGTTTGGTGATTCAATACAATTGAAGGCATTGTGATTTTCTGGTGATTTCTTTTATGTTGACTTATCTTGCATGGTTCTTATGATTCAATCTTTCAGATTGCTCAAGGTTATTAGATGTAGATTTAAATCCGATTCAATGATGTTCATGATTTAATGTTTGAAGTGTTTGCAGCAATCCCTGGTCCATACTTTTTACATCTAGCTGATGGTTAGTTGTTTTGTAAAGTTAGCCTGGACTAAATATACTCATTATGCTTGGTTCAATTGTGGAGATTTATTCATTTCAACTACAATTGGGTTGTCTTGGGTGAATGTTCATGATCTGAAAATCTTTAAAACCTTAGAATATTGCACTGTTTCTATAAGATTGTAGATTTATCTTGATCAAGCAGAGATTGGTTTCGTGGGGATTGGTCCACCTCAAGTATTTATTATTTGCATTGTTCATCTTAGGAATAGTTTAGATTTCATTATCTCTCTTGCACCCTCATCTTTTGTTGTTTCTTTGTTATTCGGTTAGATTAGGATTTAAGATCATCACATTGCAAAAATTTGATAAATTGGAAAGATACAGTTTGCTTGTAGTAAGTTTTGATTTTGATTACCAGCATTTTCACATATTATCTGAGTTGTTTTATGCATTTTCATGACCTGACACCCAAAAGACCTTGGGGTGATTTTAGCACTTGTTGTTGGGAATTCACCTTTCAAGAGAGATAGAATATTATTTTCTATTTGAGTTGTTGCTATGCAGAAAACACCATCAACATTCATGTTGTTAGCTCTCTTTCCCCAAAGGAATTAGCAAAATACTTCTATTTGTGTCAAAAATGGTGTTCGTACATGTGCATGGTATGGTAAAAAGAATGACTTTTAAAAAGTGTTTTTTATACATCCCTATCAAAATTTAATTTCTATCATTTGGGTATTTGAATAAATTACACATTTGGAAACTAGATTCAAAATGATAAATTTCATATTACTAACTTTTTTTAAGATTCATTATGTAAGTGCCTCAAATTTTCAGTCCAAGTGTGACAAATTCTGAAAAACAGCAAAAAACACTTCCACGTTTTGAGCTTTTTGTGGACCCAACTTCTTGCATTAGCCCTGTTCTATGAAATTTTTTTGTGTTAATGGTTAAGATGTTGGACGTAGAGTCCATATTTAGATTTTCTACTCCTATTTCATACAGTTATTATCTTATGTTTCAAACTTAGCCCTCTTCCTACCTTTGAGGGAGAGTTGACAGTTGTTTCATAATTTTGATTTCAGTCCATGAATAATAAAATTCCTTATGGAACCTATATAGTGGGATCTTTTGCCAAGGAGGAAATCTAGGTAGCTAGTTATCTTTTTACCATTATTACTCAATAGTTGCAGCAATAGAATGTGTATTACATTACAAAGATCTTTAACAAATTTTTGTTAGATTTTATGTAAGAGTTCAGTGTTAAGATGCAATAAAGAAAATTATTTTGACATCATGATTTTTTGAGTGAGTGTTTGATAAATCCTATGGAAGAAACAACTCAAGCAAGGGCCACTTGAGGTTCTGTTGAACCACTTTAGTTTCTGTTGTTTGATTAGATCATGCATTGTTGAATTCAGTTAGTATTTTTTAGTTATGCATTTATGAACACGTGTTGTAATTTATGAATTAAATTGTGTAACTTAATATTTGGTTTCATACTCTAGTGGATTAGCTAGGTTAGGAAACTGCAATTTAAATAATTAACAGTTACATTCTTAAGCATTAAAGTTACCCATAGCATAAGGTAACAATTTACATTCATTTCCCTTGTTTTGAGAATTAGCAATTTATTCTTATTTCCAACTTTCATTATATTTGTACATGTGTATTTGTCTATACTCCATTGATGTAGGATGTGTCTAGAATATACGAATGCATATACTTTGCAAGCACTATCAAAATTTTTATAGCTCCCTAGTTGATAATTTAATACAGCCCTCAAGTGTGAAAGATGAACTATTTAGTTAGGGATTCTCAAGTCCTCTAAGTTGTGTGTATGTTAATGTAAATAGAGTCTTTATCTACCTAGTTAGCTAATCACCTATCTAGGATTGACCTATTCACACTTATCTTAAGTTTACTTAGGATTATTTTTTTTCTCACTTTGTAGCATTGAGACATGTGTCCTCATGAGTCTTCATGACTTGAGACACCTATTGCATGTACACTTAACACTTGCTCACCCACTTTTCAAGTGATCTCACAAGTGTGCCATCTTTGGAGGGGCAGTCAGAGTTTCACTCCTACCTTCTCATCCTTGCCTATATATGCAAGGATTGATCATTATATTTACACACTCTTCATTTGTATATTTATATACATACTATTGTGCTCATTTGGTTCACTTGTGGAAGTTTCGTTTCATGCTCTTCATCTTGGCATTCTCTAACAATATATATCTAGTATCACTACATTAATTAGATATTAGAGAGGCTCCACAATTATCAACTTTATCTCTTAAGAAAAAAATGAATTAAATTGTCATCTCTTAGTTCATTATGTAAATTCTATTTTGGAAAAAATTGAGATAGAGAAAGAAAGCTAGGATTTTAATTGAAGGCTTGCTAGGGAGATTCAAGGGATTGGATTACCACAAATAATTAAGTCGTTTTCTTGTGGATTTGAGAGCATATATCCTTTTTCTTATCATTTATTCAATCTTGTTTTGGTTATTGTGATTTAAAATGAATAGAAATTATAACAAGTGATGTGTGGCATCGAGTTCCTGCTGGTGAGTGTGGAGCATGTTGGTTGAGAAAAAAAAGTGAATGGTTAGGGCTAGAAATACGTTTATGATTATGTTTTGGGTGATAGTTATTGTTAGGGTTAGAATTGGATTTAAGATTAAAATTATAGTTTAAATTATTTCTATGATTAGGGTTATCTAAACTAGGTTATAAAACTTCAAAGCAAATGGGCTTAGCGTGCTTGTGTAATGTTTTAAAAGGTGAAGCACTTGGAGACTTAGGACATTATGTAAGGGAAAAACATAAACTATGGCCTCAACATTTAAAATAGACAAATTAATGTAGACTGTTTGAAAAGCAATATTTGGGCGGGTGCATGAAGTTGGGTTACAATTTGGTGGCCAACTTCAAAAAAAAAATTGAAAACTCATAATGCAAGCACGTTATAATGTGCTCACGTTATGGCAATTTAAAAGAAAAAAAAAGTGAAACTAATTAATTCTATGTCGACTGTTCTTTTGCTCTACCCGCGGCCAAAAACCCTCATTTTTCGCTATCACATTCTAGGAGGAGGGATTGAGCAAAAATATTCAACATCAGTTGTTATTTCTTTGCAAGGATGGCACCACGATGATGAAGAGTGGGACAAATAAGTATTGTTTGCTATTTGTTTTGAATTTCTTAGTTTTGGGTTAATTTTGTTAGTTTAAGGTTATAGTTGATGTATAAATTTTTGAATTTGTAGGAGATGCAAATGAACCCGCAAACCCACAAAATCCTCAACAAGAAGAGCAACCAAATCCTAAACAAGAAAATCAACCTCAACAACAACCTCCTCCACCAATCCCTCAACACCCTCCTGGCACTCAACAAAATTTAATGAGTGAGATTAAGAGCAACATAAAAAAAATTGAGGATTTTATTAGTAGGTTGAGTGATCCAAATGGTTCAACCACAGAAAGAATAACCTTCACAAATTCATTGAAAGATATGCTAAAAAATGTGGATTCAATTAGCAAACAAATAACTGGATGGCAAGATAGGAGGAAGGCGGCTAGGGCATATTATGCAGATAAACTATCATATAAATAAGTAAAGGATTTTAAAATTACAAAACGTTATTTGTGTTCATTATTCACTGACCCATGCACAAATCAATATCTTACCATCAATGGGAAGAGGTTTCCTATTCATTGGTGTCACCACCAAGAGATTAGGAACCGTTTTTATGATAGGTGGTACATGGTCTTTGATGACCGATTGTGCAACAATTGTGAAGTCCCCAGGTATTTTCTTAGGAAACTATATAGTGAGTTCATATTGAAAAAAATCCAAAATTATTTTGATATGAGGGACTTCCAGGGGAGAGGTGGGGGGTCAGCTCAGGATAGGCCCAATGCACAGTCAGATCCTACACAGCAAGGGAGACGAGCTCTCGCTAGGCCGCCTCGTGAGTACGTTGTTATGTCTTCCATCGCGGAGGAGAGTGCCAACGTAGAGACATTGTAGGTGATCAACACTTTGACCCAAAGTGTCATCCATCATACTAGCCCTATTCTACAACACCATACAGGAGATTCTTCGAGTGGTGGCCTTCGAACCCATGTGTGTCAATCTTGTGGGGCGACTTGTTCATATGACCCCACCGACACTCAAGAGGCTGTTGTAGAGGATCCATATGTAGCTACAGAGATGGAGAGGGTGGTTGACATTTTGCATGATGCATATGGAATTGATACTTGGGTAAAAGTTAGCATGTTCATTGAATTTAATTTATTTAATTTTGATTTTGAAATGCAAGATTAACTAATTTAGTTTTATGATTTTAATAAAATTATAGGGTCACAGTGTTGAGACTGGATACACCAGCCCTCCACCTACTTATTTCTGTAGTACACCTATCAGCGGGGTATGTAAATAGTAAACAATTATAAATTTATTACATGTTAATAGCATTGTTTTACGATGGTATTTTAATAAGTGATTTTGGATGTTGAATAGGGTAATATTGGAGGTTTCGAGGGAACACCTCCCAGTGCCAATGGATTTACTCAAACCTTCACATAGGTAATAGAATAAAGAGTTTTACTAATGAATTGTACTTAATAGATTTGTGTATTTTATATTCATATTATTGGTTACGTTGCATTACACATCATTCAAACTCAAAGCATTACTTCACATTCCATAACAAATAACTAGATGTTGATAGATGACAAAATTTCAACTTCAGAATATAATTGTTTATAAAGTCAACATAAGCAACTTGATGCAATTTCTTCACATGGAGGCATGTGCTTGCAAAGGTGCACCTGCATGAAAAACTATGGATGCTTGGAAAAAATCAATGAAACCATAATAGTAAGCAATAGCATAGACAAGGTAGTTAGTAGTTTCGAAAAATGCCTCAAAGAAATGTAGTCTCATGGCACGATGGAATTCCATTCCATCACCATGAGACCACATTTCTTCAAGGAATTTCTTCAAAATGCTCACCACTTTTTCTATGATACCACATTTTTCATACATGTGCACCAAATCATTTTATCAAACTACTTGTGCTTCCTTGCTGCTATGGCTAAAAGCCTAAAATAGGTTCTTTCCAACAAATTATGGATGCTTGGAATAATATCTATCAAAGCATAATAGTAAGCAATAATTTACCATAGAGAAGGCAATGAACTTTTTGAAAAAATTCCTGAAAGAAATGTGTTCTTATGGTGATGGAATTCCATGATGTGCATTTGTTTGTAATGGAATTCCATCACCACGAGACCCCATTTCTTTTGAGGAATTTTTTCAAATAGTTCAAGTTGCCTTCTCTATGCCACCACATTTATTGTACATGTCTATGAAAGAATTTAATCAAACGATTCAGCAGATTACTGCTATGGGTAAAAGCCTAAAAACATGTCCTTTCGAATAAGGTATTGATAGGGAAAATAGTAAGCATGATAATCAAAAATATATAGTTTAATAAGTACTCAATTTTTTGTTCATTAGATCTCATACACTATAAGTCATGACGTGGATCGCTATTGTAACTTTTTTTTTATTAAATAATGATTTGTTTTATTTTCAAATGTTGCTTGTGGAAACACCTCCAAATGTTACGAGGGCAATGGATATCGGTGTTTCATCCACTATACAATTCTCGATGGCTTTGATAGGGGAGGTATGAGGAAAATTACTAAATTTCAATTTACATTCGTTGTTATAGATGTTAGTTTGAGTGAAAAATAAAACCAAATTATTGATTCGTAGTCTAATTTTTATTTGGATGGTTTATACAAGTCTTGAGCATGCTTCAGCATCAGCGTGCGAATATTTCCCTCATGGAGAGTGATCATGAGATGGCCGTAAGTGATTATTTTTTTAAATATATCATTTTTTATAATGTAATTTATATATATTAATGTCTTTACTTCTTAAATTGTAACAGTTAAAACTTCACCAAGAGCTTAACACTAGTAGGAGGAGTAGCAAGAGCACTCCTCGAGTGTAGCCAAAATGAGTGACGGACCTATCGCTATACAATCGACCAGCAAAGGGAAAGAGTTTATTTCGAGAGCCTAGAGAGCAATGACTTTTGATTCTAGAGCCCTTTGTTGTATGCCTACATGGCATTTTTGTACATATTTTGTATTGGATATATTTGACATTGTATGCCTATATGGCATTCTCGTAAGCCTATATGGCTATTTTGTACCTATATTTTATACTTATATCGACATATATTGATGTATGTGTACATGGCTATTTGGTTAATACAAATCTTTTTTATCGGTGGTGTCCATATTTTCATGTTATAAATTCATAGTTCAATAGATATGAGTTACGTGTATTCAAGTGTATACTTTACAACGTATGTGTATTCATTGACTTATGTGTGTTCCAATGTATACTTTGCGACTTATGCATTTTCATGCATATACCATGTATTCATGTGTATAATTCAAGGCATATGTGTTTGTGACTACCTGTGCTTCCCTTATTCACATGTACATGCTTGACTTATTCACATGTATACTTATTAATTGGTTAGCCATAGCATTGATCATTGCTGTCCTTCATGGTTTGTCTTGAATAAATTAATTGATTGATGGTAAACAACTTTATCTAAAAGCAAAAAACACATTTTCAATTGGTATTCTATGAAATGATTGATAAAAATATTCCAATATATTTAATCCTTTGATTGGAACAACTCAATTAAGCAAAGGATATGTATAATACTTTTCCTTTTAGATTAGCAATGCATGGAAGTTTCAAAAAGTATCCTTGATAATACAAAAAGATATGTGTTTATACACTTCAATTGTGCACTCACCCTTTGGTTCTTTGAAAGAAAAATATGTCTATGCCATTGTTACACTGCACAGGTAAACCAGATTTTATATTGTGGAGCTATATTAAGCTACCACTCTCAAGACCAATGTAACAATGATGCAAAATAATGTTTGAGATTGCAAGAAGACATCAAAATGGCTAGTATACTAAACAAATTCTTATGATTTATGAAGAACGCTAATAACTCTACTCAATTGGCTTCTTTTTTCAAAATCATACAAATTGAACCCTAGCATAAATAGACTCGATATATCAAGCTAATACAATTCAAGTTTCAATGATGAATATTTATGATGAATATTTTAAATGACAATCAAGTTTATGGTGGTTTTGTTGTTTATATGATGTTATGTGATATTCTAATCCTAATGCATTCTTCTAGGCTACATATATATTTATATTTTGTTTTTACATGATTTTTGTACCAACGAACCCAAAACGAACCGAACCCCCCTCCAAAAAAATTTGGCCTAACTAGCGAACCAAACCCCCAAACCCGAACCCAAACCTCAAAACCTATTCCAACACTCTTCATTTTTCCTGCACAAACTTAATTGACCACCAAATTATGTTGCCTCTTCACTTTACCCACTTTTACTCCCTCAAACATCTCTTTTTCATTCAAAACCCTTGTTTTCCCAACTAGGGCATCATGCCATAGCATACTTTTGACCTCCCCTATCCTTGCAGACCTTTTGAACACATCAAACTCCACAACCTCACCCTATTTCCAACCTATTCTAACTTATTTTCAAGCAATTTCTTCTTTTCACCTCTTCTAGGCTTGCTTTTAAGGGGCCTCAATTTTGAATTTTGAACAGGGGCAGCATTAGTAATCTCTTCCAATGCCTTTACCAATGCTATTTTCTTATTCATACTCCCTATCCTACTTATATCAGGCCCATATCACTGAGACACGGCCTGAACAATAGATGGAATGGCCTATTTTAGCATATTACACTCAAACCCTTAAGGGATTGATCTGGTTGAATGTAGCTCAGAGTGATTCCATGTGTTTGGGTGCGAAAGAGGACAATTCCTAGCATAAACATACCTATTCGAACACATTGGAACAATTCATTTGGTCACACGAGTTGCAGAACAAAAGTTGCACCACTTTGCAACTTTCCACTGCTTCCATTTGACACTTTTTCCATCAACTGAAAATTGGATACCACAGGAAAACCACTCTGAGATAATAAAAGCTAAAAGAGGTTATTGTAGAGGATCCCAACATGATCCCATAGGATTAGATGAAAATTTTCTAAGTGTCACGGTATCTGAGTAACAACATGCTGAAGTTTGTAGCCATTTTGCACTTTGAACCCTTAAGGGACCGATCTGGTTGAACATAGCTCAAAGCAATTCTATGTGTTTGGGTGCAAAAGAGGACCATGACTAGTGTAAACATACCTATTCAGATGTGTTGGAACAATTTTTTTGGTCACATGAGTTGCAGAACAAAATTTGCACCACTTTGCAACTTTCCACTGCTTCCATTTGACACTTTTTCCATCAACTGAAAACTAGACACCATAGGAAAACCACTATGAGATAACAAAAACCAAGAGAGGTTATTGTAGAGGGGCCCAACACGATCCCATAGGATTAGACAATAAATTTTTAAGCATCACGGTATCCGAGTAACAGCATGCTAAAGTTTGCATCCATTTTGCACTTTGGACCCTTAAGGGATCGATCCAGTTGAACGTAGCTCAGAGCGATTCCACGTGTTTGGGTGTGAAAGATGACCATTCCTAGCATAAAAATACCTATTCGGATGAGTTGGAATAGTTTGTTTGGTCACACGAGTTGCAAAACGAAAGTTGCACCACTTTGCAACTTTTCATTGCTTCCATTTGACACTTTTTCCATCAACTAAAAACTGGACACCACAGGAAAACCACTATGAGATAACAAAAATTGAGAGATGTTATTGTAGAGGGGCCCAACACAATCCCATAGGATCAAACGAGAAGTTTTAAAGCATCACAGTATCCGAGTAATAGCATGCTAAAATTTGTAGCCATTTTGCACTTTGGACCCTTAAGGGATCGATCTAGATGAACGTAGCTCAAAGCGATTCCGCATGTTTGGGTGTGAAAGAGGACCATTCCTAGCGTAAACATACCTATTCAGATGTTTTGGAATAGTTTTTTTGGTCACACGAGTTGTAGAATGAAAGTTGCACCACTTTGCAACTTTCCACTGATTCTATTTGACACTTTTTCCATCAATTGAAAACTGGACACCAGAGGAAAACCACTCCAAGATAACAAAAATTGAGAGATTTTATAGTAGAGGGGCCCAACGTAATCCCATAGGATTAGACGAGAATTTTCTAAGCATCATGGTATCTAAGTAGCAGAATGCTAAAGTTTGTTGCCATTTTACACTTTGGACCCTTAAGAGATCGATTTGGTTGAACGTAGCTCAGAGAGATTCTGCATGTTTGGGTATGAAAGAGGACCATGCCCAGTGTAAACATACCTATTCATATGTGTTGGAACAATTTGTTTGGTCACACGAATTGCAGAACAAAAGTTGCACCACTTTGCAACTTTCCACTGCTTGCATTTGACACTTTTTCCATCAACTGAAAACTGGAAACCACGAGAAAACCACTTTGAGATAACAAAAACTGAGAGAGGTTATTATATAAGGCCCCAACATGATTCCATAGGTTCAGACAGAGATTTCATAAGCACCATGGTATCCGAGTAATACCCTGTCAAAGATTTCTACCTTTTTGCACTTTGGGATTTGATGTTTCATTGAACTGTATGGTTCTGTACAAGGTGATTGTGCTTTGTTTTCAATGGAATTTGGTGGGCAGCAGACTTAACTCTTTTTTAGTTTTGGTTTGGTTGGATTTCAAGTGATTTTGTGCATTTTAGAAGCCAATTACTAAGGGTCAGTTTGTATACCTTGTTTTAAGGGTTTTGAGTGCATTAAAATGTCATATTAAACCTTTCATCCATTGTATGCTTCTATAACTCAATGGAAAGGCTTAGTTATGGTTATAAAACATGTGTGCATATTTTTGTGTCCAAGGGAGGTGAATAGAGGGTTTTTAGGTGATGCCCTAAATGTCAAATGGTGCATTTTTTAGTGGAAAATGGTGGTTTACTACTAGGGTTTGAATAAATATTTGGGGGCAGCAATATCTCTTGAACTTTTAAGCTTGTACAGACCTTTTTGAATGTGTTTTAGGCTTTGGTTGGCTATGGGACGTTTCGAGTATGGGTTTTCAACAAACCCTTGCCTAACCTATAGTCTCCAAATCTCATCAAATGGGCTTATCTTTTTTAGAAGGTAATCCAATGGCCAACCAAACATCAATCAAGCTTTAGCATAGACCCTAAGACAAATTCCCAAGAGATCATACCATGTTTCACCATCATTAAGATCCAATAGACCACCTTGCATAAAGGCTACTAAATTATCCCTATTTACAAAGAGACGACCTTTTAAACACTAGATCTTCACTCAAACTCTTGAAACAACAGTATGTTATGTGTCAAAACCTCCAATTCCATGATTTTTTTTAGGTCCAAGACCTCTACACCCCTAATACACCAAACCCTCTATTTCAAGAAAAATACTTGGGGTTTTAATGAAACTCCTATCTCCCGCACCTTCCATACCCAAACAAAGCACCAAACACACTTACCAGACCCTGTACATGGTGAATAATACATTACATGGATAGTCCTTCCCACATTTTGTAAAACCACCACTTGAAACCCTCATTTTCATCATGAAAATACCCTGTTGCAGCCCTAGAACATCATCCCAAACACCCAACCTTGACTCCACAACATTATAATTAGGTTAGGCATGTATTTTACAAGTTAGAGGACCCATTCCACAAGTTACAGTACACACAAAAAGTGGAATGGGTCGAATTACATCATGAAACCCTTCAATCCAAGAATGTTGTGAAAGTAGGTAGTAGCAGTAAAAACAAGATAACCTTCTTGCCCCTCCTAAAGTTTGGACCACATCCATTACCTCCACATAAAACTCAACATCCTTAGTCTTCTTGGTTCCCATGCCTTGATATGGTTATGAAAATGAAAATGAAGCAAAGTAATCATCTCCTTCTTCGTTGGCTGGAAGAATGTATGCTTAATGTTTTGATACATGATATCAACTCCCTCTTTTGCTCTCATGGTTGAATCGAAATCCAATATAGTGGGCCTCCAGAGTTCCAGCCCTATTTATTCCTCTTCCATAAAATGCTGGCCTGATCCACACGTCTGCCAGCCTAGTTGGATTTGTTTTTGAAAGCTAAAGTTTCTCCTAAGTCACCAATCTACCTCTCTTTTCCTTTTCAGACTCTTTCATTGCTACAAATCGTCTCTTGGATTTAATCATTTGTACCACATGGTTGATTTGATTTGAATCCTTGCATCTAAAGGAAATTCCCTTTACATAAATACTACTAGGGAATTTCAATGTTGCCACTATAGTTGGTATTAAAGCCGGTACCTGCAACATGAAGAGTGATTCTCATTCCTCTTCTACATTAGAGGGTTCATATCCTTGATTTGACTCTTCTGAATTATCAAAATCAAAATCATTAGCAAAGGCTTTGAAAGGAACTCCATGAAAACCAAGCTCTCTAAATGGTATATCAAACTCTAGTTCAAAATCTTTTAGATGAGGCTTCTCCCATAGCTCTCTTACTCGCTTGACAAATCCTTGAAACTTTGTATTGATTTTATTTTTCTTGTCCCTATCTTGTTGTTCTTCCTCAATTTCATCAAGATCATTGATGCAATTGGGGGAGGTCCTACAACACAACTAATCACAAATTCAACAACCAACCAGGTATTAGATCATCAAGTTCTCCATTTCACTCTTTCTCAACCAAATCACATTATTCCCCTATAGCATAGGAAACCCACTAAATTGGGTACAAATTATCAACCACACACTTCCAGTTCACAACCTAACTCAATTCAGGGACTAATTATTGAGCTTTTTAACATATCAACACAGCTCCATAAGTTGCTTTGTAACAACTTCAAAACTTGAAATTTCACTCTTTTTAGGCCACTTTTACAAAGGGTCTATACTCTAAACTTATCCAAACCTTACCAACTCTAGAGGAAGCAATTATAAGGTGTCAAAACTTCAAAATCCACAATCAGATCTTAGTTATATCACCGTACAATGGGTAAACCACAAAACCCTCTATTGTAGCCTAAACCCTAAGGGTTTATTGAAAATGATACTTCCAAAGCTAACCACAACCTAAAAATTACTCAAAAAATTTTTTGATACCCTGAAAAATCTCAAACAATCATAAAATAATGCTTCCCTACACAAAAACACAATTTGACTCTTCAAAACCACCATTTTTTTTAAAGAAAACTCACTTTTACACACATAGGTTTCACACCCATCTCACTTTCAGACCTCCCCAACACTAACACATCATTACCACACCTTAATAATGTTATTATAGACCCATTCCTCAAGTTACAAAGGCTACAAAAAGAGGAATGGGTCAAAAAGCCATTTTTATTGACTCAAAACCTTCAAATGTATAAGTTTAGGTCAGTTTTAGTAAATTGATGCTAAAATGCACAAAACGTTATGGAAAACCTTCTAAATGGATTCAAAAGAAAGGTAATTCCATATAATATGAAAATATCAAAAAAATTGGATCAAATAATTGAAATACAGGCCATACAATATGTTGCTACAACTAAAAACATAGAAAATTATGAGTTTTTATTGTTTTTGCTTCTTCAAATCACAAAATCCAACCTTCAATTCGAGTTCTCCATGTTTTGAAACTCTTTCCCACCAATTAAAAATAGATTCACCTTCCTAACTTACCTTTGAACTGGTTTGACTCTTCACATTCCCTCCATAATGCAAATTTTGCAATTTTACAATGTTTGAGTTTGTAAATTTTGCACAATTTTGCAATTTTGAAACATTTTGCACTTTTTCAAAAACCCAACCTCCTAAACACCTAATACAGCTAAAATATGACTAAATAAATAATATAATGGTCTCATAGACCTTATTTTAATACAAAACTCAAAATCCTATATTCTACTCCTTATTTGCCTTGATGAACAAAACCTACTGAATGGTGCTCCTGCACCAATCATACATTCACCTTCTTGCTCCTCCTAAAGTTTGGACCACATAAAACTAGACATCCTTTATCTTCTTGGTTTCCATGCCTTGATATGCTTATGCAAATGAAAATGAAGCAAAGTAATCATCTCCTTCTCCACTGGTTGGAAGAATGCATGCTTAATGTTTTGATACATGATATCAGCTCTCTCATCTACTCTCATGGTTGAATACCAAAATCTATTATGGTGGGAATCCATAGTTCCAATCATCTTTCTTCCTCTTCCACCAAATTTTGGCCTAATCCACACATCTATCAGCCTAATTGACTTTGTTTTTGAAAGCTGAAGTTTCTCCTAAGTCACCAATGTAGCTCTCTCTACCTTTTCAAACTCTTTCATTGCTACAGATCGTCTCTGGGATTTAATCATTTGTACCACATGGTTTATGTGCTTTGAATCCTTGCATCTAAAGGAAATTTCCTCAACATAAATACTACTAGGGAATTTCAACGTTTCCATTGTAGTTGGTATTAAAGCCGGTACCTACAACATTGAAAATTATTTTTATATAAGAATTCCCTCCATCTTGTTGGCTTGTAACACTCTTGATGGTGGCTACATGAAATCTGATTTTGATTAATCTTCTACATTAGAGGGGACTCATATATCCTTGTTTTGACTCTTCTAAATTATCAGAATCAGAATCACTAGCTTCCATATTCAAAAATTCCCAACCACCATTTTCAATAAATTGGCCACCAGTTCAAGTTCATTTTGCTTTCATAATACTTTATATCCATGGAGTTAAGCCATTCCTTCATGCCATCAAGTGAAGATTGAGGAATGGAATCAATGCAGAGTACATCTCGCTTGAAGTCTTTAAAAATAATATCCATATCAAATGCCTTTTGCCCAAGTCATACTCTCTCAAGGTTAACAATCTCAATCTTGAACTAATAGTGATTACTAAGAAAGGTAATTCCACCAACTCTATCAAACAGTTTACCATAGGAACAATAAAAGCAGAGGCTTTGAAAGGAACTCCATGAAAACCAAGCTCTCTAAATGGTATATCAAACTCTTAGACCTCATTCTTGCACATTTACAACCAAATTCAAATATTGACAATTTTGTAGCAAGAATGCATTTTTTTGCACATTTGACCACCAATACTCAAAAACCCACCCTAATACACCTTAAATGGTCCTGATTGACCTTATTTTGCATAAATAAACACAAAATACCTTAATCTAATCTATTGACCACCTATGAACCTTCAAAAAGTAATTTTTTGCAACTAGGAGACTAGGTGCTCCTGCACCAAAATTACATTGTGTTTGAGCCTTCAAGAGGCTCTAAATATAGCCTTTACAAATGATTCTACATCTTTCCAATCATGCCTAATTTTTGAGCTTGTAACTAACATGACTTATTACAATAAAAATCAATTGACCATGTAATATGACCTTATTCAATTAACAATTTACTCAAAACACAATTTACTAACTTAAAATAATTCCATGAACCAAATTTGTTCAATAACCTTGGTGCCCCTGCACCAAATTTCAATATTTCAATAAATGTCATTACAAGTACAAATCTCATTAAAATGCCTTAGGTACTCTATTCTCACAGATATTTTACAATGTCACTCATACATTCGAGATTTTCTTATAATTTCTACATCATAGGATCTCATTTAGAGGTTAACTTCAAATGAGTAACTTGAGATTCCCTCGCAAAGCTTCACACACTCTTTTATATTGGCTTCAAATTAGAATTGAGATTTTTCAAGATCATCAAAATAAGGATGTTGCATTGCTTTTTTGGCTGAGATTCCCTTCGATGACTCAAAAATTGGCATTTCCTGCAAGGAGAGACGAATCAATTTTTACTAGTTTAGTTACAGATGTACGCAAAGTAAAAGAATAAAAAGAAATAGCTCATCCAAAATGGAAATGAAATGAAAATAGATGGAAGGCACTTATAGATAGGCATGGTAGTCTCTCAACTTAGTCACTCCTGGTCATACATCTTCACTGAGAGTTCCAAGATACCTATTGCACACAACACCTCTCATGAATCTAGAATATCTTGAAATTTGAGATGCTCCTATAATGTCTACATCATAGGTGCTCATGATAAGGTTAACTTCAAATGAATAAGTTGAAATTCCCTCACCAAGCTTCGCATGTACTTTTGTAATGGCTGAAAATCATAATTGAGATTTGTCAAGATCATCAAAATAGGGATGTTGCATTGCTTTTATGCCTTAGATTCTCTTGGATGGCTCATAAATCTGCATTTTTTAAAAGGGGACACCAATCAATTTTTACCGGGTTACTTATAGATACACAAAGTAAAATAAGATGATAGCATTGGCATCAAACAAATTAACATGGATACTATTGATGGTGTTTTCTGCATAGCAACAACTCAGACAGAATGCAATATTCTATCTCTCTTGAAAGGTAATCTTCAATAATATATCACTGAAAATCACCCCAAGGTCTCTCGGGTGTTAGGTCATAACAGTGCATAAACAGCTCAGATAATTATGTGAAAATGCTGGTAATCACAAAGGGACCTTACTACAAGCAAACTGTATCTTTCAACTTATCAGATCTAACAATATGATGATCTTAAATCCTAAATCTAACCAAATAATAAAGAAACAGCAAAAGATAGGGATGCAAGGAAGTGATAATATCTAAACTACTGCTAGGACAAGCAATGCAAATGACATATATCTGGAATGGACCTATCTCAAATAACCAGCTCTTGTTCAACCCACAATGCAATCTTACAAGAATGGTGCAATCTTCTGAGGAATACAGATTTTCAAATCATAGACATGCATCTACAATCGAATTTAAGCACATTGAATATACGATCCAGGTTGACTTCACCAGCCTACTACAATCAAATAGTTACTGCGAGTATAGACCAAAGATAGCTACAAACATTCCAAATATGAAATCATAAACATTATTTATCCAACTAAAACTAATTTATTTCTGAATACTAAACCCTAAATCTTCAAGCAATTCAAAAGATAGAACATAGGAACCATGCAAGATGGAATAACACAAGAGATTGCACCAGGAAAACCACAATGTCTTCAATTGTATTAATCACCAAAATGTTGCAACAACTCGAATGTTCTGATACAATATTTGCTTCAAGACAATCAAAATACTCTAACTCTTGCTCTTTAGTTTCTAATGTCTTCTTGCTAATGTCTAACCCTTTACAATGAGGCAAAAATGCCTATTAATAGCAAATCCCAAGGTATGTCGGCCCAGCCAAACATTTTTACAAAATAATAAAAACTGCCAAAACAGGTCGGCCAAGGAAAAACGAACTAAGGCACACATTAAATGCCATCATCCAGGTCGGCTTTGACACAGTCCCCAAGGAAGTCCGGTCCAATGCATGCCCTATGATAATAGGGAAGCACAAATCTCGAAATGAGCATTAACTGCTACTCCCTTTATCTTTCTTCTGAACTGACGACCCTTGGACCTTCAAGAATACTCCATCCAACTCAACAACAGGTGGCAATGGCAAGACCTTGAGTCGGCATTTAATTGAGTCTATTTCTTCCTTGGACCGCTCAACAGTCTTGTTCCAATCTTCCCTACTGGCCATATATTTATCCATCACTGCCATGTAGGTGGCTGCATCATCAAGTAGGTGGCCGGTGACAGCTCCATCAGAATCCGGGGCATAAATTTCATGCCACCACTCCTTCAATTGTTCCAAGCTCAGATACTTGGGAGCTATCTTCTTCCTCCCTGTCATTACCTCAAAGAAGGCAATGCATCCATCATAGACCGCAGTAAGCTCACCGTCAATTGACTTCCTTCATTTCTGTATCTTCTTCAGAGCCTTCTGCCTGATCTGCAGTGCCTCGAACCATTCCCACGGCTCATCCAACCTGGGGAAGGAAGGATTCCATCCTTAGCCAATTGCTCTTTGCCATGCCCCAGGATAACCTTCGATTTCTACAACAGGAGGTCCATATCATCCTTATCCTGAGACAAGATATGCTCTAACAGCTCCTTCGCCCGGACTGCATCCTTTCCTACAGATAAAATCTCCCTAATAGTATCATCCCCTTTTGTTTGGACATCCACCAGCCAATCTATGGCAGCTTGAGCTGAGGCCTTCATCTTTTCGATCCCGGAGATTGTTTCCTTAGGCAGAAAACTAGGAGTGGCAGAAGAAGAAGGGTGGAGAGACTGCAAAGGTTTCATGACCTCCTCCAAGCATTTCCTTAACCTTTCATTCTCCCTCTTCAGTTCACATTTAGTCTGAGTCTCTCTCTTCAATCTGTCAACAATCATTGCACTGGATCCCTCAAACTCCTCAATATCCTGCTCCATGGATGCAGGCCCGAGGTTGATAGTCTGGACATTATAGTCCTGGCCTGTAACATCCTCTCTCATTTTGTCTACGGTAGGAGTGGCAATGTGGACTACCCTGTTGTGCGTTTCATCCCTTTCCACCCTTGAGATCACCTTGGCAGCTTTATTTTTCTTTCCTTTGCCATTTTTGACAACATCTCATCCCAGTCCAGGGGAGTATCTTCAACAATCACTTGCTTCTTCCTTGCAAGTTCCTTCTCCAGCCATCCAGGGCTACAAGATCAGTCTGGATTTCTTCTGCCCTGGCATCTTCCGGCTCTTCTGTCACCTTCTCTTCTTCTGTAGTTGCTTTATCATCTTCTTTCTCTGGAAGCTGCTACTTGGTCAGCCTCTTCAAATCCCAACTCTGGAAGCACCGATGATGGAGTCCTAGCAGGGATATTTTCTTCTGCTTAGGTGATCCACGGCCTCTGTCACTTTCTGGGGAGTCCTCATACTGCACCAACGGAGAAGTATGTCTTTCCTTCTATCTCAACTTCAAATTCCAGCTTCACTAAAACCCCTCCTTAAATGGTTCTGCTTCCCCGCTAATTTCATGTTCACCAGGATTTCCGGTTCAGGTATGCTCGGTGGAGGAGAAACAGACTTGGATGGCTCCTCAACTGGTAGCTTTGGGGAAGAGTCCTTCTATTGTGCAGCATCCTTGGGAGAGGGAGTTCTTGATTTCCTCGTATAAACTTTTGTTTTCTCTCCTCCGGAACTCTCCACATCGACAATTGGAGGCTCATCACTCGAAGCAGCCTGATCTTTCTTCTTCGCAGTCCTTGTGGCTTTTGTCTTCTTAGGTGGTGGAGGAGCATCCTCCTCTTCTGCTTTCTCCATCTCCTCCTCATTAGAGGACTTGCTAATTGTCAAGGTCTTCCACCTTCGCTTCCCTTTTGGTTTCCTCTTTGTTTCAGGTTCAACTCCCTTGGGACCCCTGACCTTGATCTTGAACGGTGAGGTCTTCACTATTTTCCCTTTGGGGTCATCTTCCCCGGATTCCTCAGAAGTAGACATGGGGTTGAGATTCCCCATCAATTCGAAGGTACAAGCTATCTTTGCATTCTCCAATTCCCAAATTTTATGTTTCACCCAAGAAAGAGTGAACTTCATCACAGGAGCCATTAGGTCCTCCAGTTCTGTAACCTCATCCTCGTTCCAGTTTATATCTCTGGCTAGCCTATCTTTCACTACCTCATAGGCGTGGTCCTGCACCAGATTTCCATCATCATCCAATTGATCCAGGATTAACTTGACGTCGTATTGCCTAATTTCCTCCACAAGGAGCCTGGAGTATCTTTTCTTTCTCGCCTCAAGGTCATCTTTGACATTGACCCAATAATCTTCTAAGTCATCTTTATGCCTATACTCCCTAGTGGCCTTCTTCTGCGCTTCTCCTGTTACATCAAAATTCATCCTTTTAGAATGGAAGGAGAAACCATATGCGGCCAGTTCTTCTCCTGCGGTGTGAGCTGATTGAATAGAGGGGCACATCTCCGCCACACCAATCCCGAGAGGGAAGTCTCCACCAAAGCCTATCTTGTGCTTTTCCCTTTTCACAACGACATCAAATTCACAGATTTGTCTCACAACTTCCAATAGCACAATGTGGTCAGTAGGATACCGGGGTAACCTGTAAGGGGCAACCGGGCATCCATCAATCCTGAGGTAGGTGAAGGTAGGGAACTGGATGAACCAGGCTCCATAGTTCTTTATTAGCCCTTTGGCTCCATCGGATAACCTCATGTGCTCAGCATTCTGGAGTGTCCAGGTAATATGCATTGTGAATGCATCATTGGCCCTTCTGTAATCTTTGTGCCCCAGATGCAGCTCTAGATAAGCCTCATAGATTATATTTTGTCCAATTGTTCCCCTCGGATTCAGACCTTTGTATGGGTAGGAAATGGCCAACACATACACTACATATGAGGACATAGTGAATTTCTTTGCCTCCATGACATTCCTCAATTGTCTATCAATCTCGGCACTGATGAGTCCTACCCAGTGATAGTTAGTCCCTTGCCCAATTTTGGTGATCACATGAACCATCCAAATTTCTAACACTCCTGCACTTTTCAATCCTGCCACCCTGCTCAGAAGTGTGATGGCATCATATACATCTGACCTGAACTTTACCCTATGCAGCTGCTTGGGTAACTTCGAATGATGGGATTTTGGCTTCTCTAGCCATGAGTTGATTATCTATTGAGCCTTGACCAGCTCATTCTCATAATAGGTCCTGGTAGTGTCAATATTCAAGGCACACACTGAAGGAAGATCCGGCATGCTGAAAGCTTGTGCAATAGAGGCCGGACTGAAGTTGGCCAAGACCCTTCCCTCAGTGCTAACCACCCGCTGTGTATCAAAATCATATTGTCTAGCACATTCCAAGATTAACTCGTGACACTGGACCGCCGGAGGGAAACCTACCACATGCACCAATCCGGAGTTCATCATCCCTTGCCTCAAGGCTGACAAGTCCCTCTCTGCCATTCTCTACTTGAACTCCTCATATTGCTAGGCACCAACATTAGTGTCAGATACTTCAGCCCACACAGAAGACACTTTGCTTTCGGGGAGCTGGTTCTTCATGTCTAGTCTCAATCGTTCAGTCTCAGAAATGGACGACGCCCCTGCGCCACCCTTAGACTTTCCAGCAGCTGCCTTGCTTGATTCGGCCTGCACATCCAAAAATCATCATTAGTATTCAATTGTTGTTCATATTTCAATCCAAAAAGTTAGCACAAATCACATAAATCCATCAAAGTCCACTGCCAACTACTAATCCTTTGAGATCCGAAGAAATAGGATAGTCCGGGAAAACCATGCAAACCGGGAAAATACCGTCGGGGCAGAATTTCAAAGAAATCCGACCCAGACGGATCCCTGCTACCAAATCATCATTAGTCAAATAAATCATTAGTGCAGATGAAGAATCAAAAGATAATCATGGAATTCACTCATTGGCAACAAGAAATAAGCATTAAACAATCATTCCATTAATCCTATCATCGAAACATTTAAAAGGACACAGCCAGACAGGAAATCCAAAAATATCCGGATGGAACGGATTTTTGCGGACAGCTTAGAATGTTCTGGCAATAACCTCAGTCTGCGGAATAAGCCCAAACCGGGAAAATCCGGAAGCAGCGGAATTCTGCGACGACCTCGGAAACCCAAAAAATAGCGAAACGCGACCCAAAATTCAAATGACCACGGGATCTTCCCTTCCTGAGTTCTAATGGTTTTGAAACTGACAATAATCAACAAATCTCAGGACGCAAAGGATTTCGACCCCCAAAAGCATTCAAAGGACAAATCCCTATATCAAAATAATGATGCCCTAATCTGAATAACCCGACCTCCGCCATTAATATCAGAGCAAGCTCTAAGGTTTAAAGTATCAGCTAAGGATTTACCTAAAGCACTCGAATCTTCACAGGATGGGGAAGTCAATGTGATATAGGGACAAAATCGCTCAAACAAAATAAAACCTTCGTTCTGGGCCGAGCACCGAGGGAAACCCTAACTTCGCACAATAGCAAATTTTGCACTAAAAAGCAAGCAATCTAACCGAGGACCCTGTCCAATGGATGCATACGCCATCTCATGGATAAATAGAGCTCATAGGGCACGTGAAACAGGGTTCTACAACAAAAGATGGGTCAAACCCTGACTCTACAAATATGAAATCAAAATCAATCAAGGGCCGACCCAAAACTAACAATATCCAATGCAGAAACCCTCAATCACCACGCAAGCAAATGGAAGGGCAATGATAACATACCATGGATCGATGCGGATGAAGTTCGGGCTTGAAAAGATGACCACGTAGCAAACGAACACGTCCAAGCAATAAAAACCCAGACACTGGCACCCAAACAATCCTCACGCAAACGAGTCAAGATCGATTCTCAAAGCTCAAATGGAAATTCGTAATCGCCAAAGCAAAACAAGGGAGCAATGAAATTAGAATGACGGTTGAAATACCCTAAATCTTCCCTTATACCCATCTGAGCAAAGGTACCTCGACCATTAATGCGCGACAAGACATTTCTGACAAATCCGGAAACCCGAGCCCAACACAGAATTTCAAAAAATCCCAGGATGCGCGGAAACACAGATTTTGCAAAAATGCAGAAACCGGGGAAATGAGGAAGATCAGGATTTTAGATCAGACCGGGAAAATCCGCCAGGGCTGAAAAGTCCCAGAGTCAAGCAAAAACTCAGAACCGGAGAATCCTGCCAGAAACGGACAAGGAACCAGGGCCCGGGAAAATCCGCCAGAGCTGGAAAATCCCGGATCTAGGTGAAAACCCGGACCTGGCTTAAAACCCAATTTCAATCAATTCAAACCTCAATGCAAGGTCAAAGCCAGCAAGACCAACATTTCTAGACCCTAAAATGATAAGTCCAATAAAACGGAAGGTCAAAGACACCAAAAAGAGAGGGTCCCTACGCTAAGTGGGGCGTGTGTGCAAAAAAATACACAACAGATACAAGTATAAATTAATAAGAACCATTGTGCGTATACTTACAAATTAATCCAATGAACCATCTAGATCTGCTCTACTCTTTATTGTGTCAAGTATCGCCTCATGGTTATACTCACATACCTTCCACAAGGTCTTGTTCAAAGGTCTACCCCATATTTGCTCAAACGAACATTGGAAGCCACAACAAGGTTCAAGTAATGAAGAATCTTATGATGCATGTCAAAGTCCTCAAACATCCAATGTTTAACACTCTTATGTGGGTACCTTCTAAACCACATTCCAGTAACAAAAACTAAGCCTGTAGGGTATTCGATGTTTTCTCCATCTATAACTGGGGATTCCAATTCCTTTTTGGCCTCAACACAACGATACAAGTAATAGTTTGTTCCTGCTTTATTTTTTTCATCTGCAATAACTGCATAAACATGCCCTACATTGATATGTGCAGAAAATCACTTGAAATTAGTCAACATTAAGAATACAGTACAAAGTAAGATAACAATATGGAATTTCAAAAACTAAGTAGATATATAACCTAGTTGAACTAGATCTGATACATGGTCAAAGTCAACCGATGATTCCATATGTGTTAGTTCCAATGTCGTTGGAGGGCGATATGTGTGAAGTGGGCTAAGATAACTTGTCAACCATTTCTCAACCCACTCCCTTGACTCACAATCATTCCAGGCTTCCATTGTACATGAAGAACAAAAGCATGCCATCTTATGTGTATCGATACTCCATGAACCTGCATTTGAGCTAAGGAAAGAGTGTAGTTCACTTGATCCTATTAGTGTACAACAATCCTCATATGGTGCAATGTTAGTATCATCCATCAACCAAAAAAATATACGAACTGAAGATGTACCTTCATTACCTAGACCCATCAAAGCATTACACCACTCAACAATTGAACTTACATCTGTCAACTTTGGACTGTCTTTATACTTTAACTCTTCTCGTGCTAATTCTCTTTTCACACATGCTCCTGCACCATCATGCTCCCCCTTTCCATGCACATCCTCAAAAAAGTTCCACATATGTTGAACACTTGTAGTGAGATGCATCCTGCACAACCAATAGAACATGTGTGTGTTCTTGAGCTATGTTGCACAGTCATCCGACCATATTATATGCCAACCATATGTTATGCCCCTCTGAGCCAAATCACTATAGAACATCTGGAAGCAACCTTTCACAAACTCTAGAGAATGTGTGTGATCATCACTAATATAAAAGTGATACTACCTCAATACCTTCCTTTGGTCCTTTGTACTATCAGCTGCATGAATGAATGTTATGTGCACAAATATTGAAACCTGTGTGGAGTTGTAATACTGTGACTGCACCTCACACTATGGCTATTAAGTGTAGTTCTCTGCAAATTCAACCACTGATACTATGCTACCAACTGGAAAGGTTTCCTTGCATACCTTGAATTGTGTTTCCAACCATTGGGCTCTATGGGTATGCCTTGCATACTCATACACTAGATTCTCATGAAACATGGACATAAACTGATACACTAGAATCTTCTCAATAACCAAATCACACAATTTTGCTTGAGACCCATCTTTTGTAGCGTATTCCACTATTTTATACTTCCCAAAATCTACTAGTTTATGTCCCACCTCATCTATGCTTTCCATATGTTGAAATACTAGCATTCATTGCAAGCCACCGCAACGCTCGCATGAACCATCCAAGCATGTTGTCCTGTAGAATATTTGTCCATCCTCTATTTGACATAAAAAAAAAAATTATAAGAACTCTCTTGAATATTTTGGTAGGGCTTTTATGCCACAATCCTGCAAAACATCGTTAGTATGCAAATCTAAACATATAGAATGATAAACATCATAATGGTTAGCGAATTCAATATGTAGTCTACAACAACAAGTAGTGCGTGTGTGATTTATCTTGACATAAAAATGTTTAAGCATTTCAAAAAATATTTTAGAAATACTAATTTGAGTATAATCATTTTGAAATTTATGAAAAAATTGGGTTTGAGTCCTATCCAAAAAATGCTTTGGATGTGGCTCACGGTTCCAACTACCAATTCTCCTTATGAAATCTCTTTGATTCAAAGATGGCATTGTATTATTCTTCCAATAATCTTCAATTAGTGTTCTCAATGCTTCAACAACTTTTTTATCTTTATGTGGAAGTCTTCCCAAGAATTCCCATAATTCATTTGAATCGGTGCCCTCAATTCTTTTCTGCCTTTGAATGGCTTTTGATAAAGTTTTTCTACTAATTCTTATTTGTTCACTTGTCTTTTTAATGAGACAAGATCTCTTTGTTTAATAGCTTACCAAAGTTGATGTAATGGCACATCGGATGACATTACTATCTTTTGAGTGTGAGGTCTTACCCACACTCTCATAAGCATCCATTAGATTCTTCACAGTAGAATTTTCACTTGATGCATTTGATGTTCTCAACCCAAGAGTTTTCATGATGTTTTTTACTTTAAACCCTGCATCATTTGAATAAATAGTTGACATCTTGTTGTCTCATTTAGCCTTTCAAAGAAAATTTTCAAAATCTTATCAGCATATCTTCTACAAGTGCATTTTGGAATCTTACCTTCCATGTGCTACAAAATATCCTCATCAATATTGATCAAAAACTTTGGCTTTCTACGCAAAATTCTAGGTAGTGTTCTCCTAGGTACATACATCTCAACATTAGAAATTTCATCAATATTTAATTGATGTGGGCTAGATTGTGTACCTTTGATCGAGGGTGGAATAGAAGACATACCTTAAGGTTCATGTGGGGATGATGGCATACCTTCTTCATCAAATCCGAATGATGATATACTCTCACCTTCAGATGTGGTGGATGGCGTCCAACCATACTCACTTGCAATAGATGGTGTCCCTCCATATTCACTTGTGCTTAATGGTGTCCCTTCATATTCACTTGTGGTAGAGGGTGTGTCTCAAACTATGGTATCTACATCTCTCCTAGCATGACTCTTTCGCATTCGTTTCTTTTTGACGGTTGAGGTTCCTCTTCAATTGGCTTGTTTTTGTCAATCATTTCCAATTTCTTATTTTCACAATATGTAGCCACCCATTCTCTCTCCTATTCTTTGAAGGCTTCATACTCTTCATCTATTAGATCTTTCTTCCTTGTTCATTTCTTTGGCATGGCGGATAATTTTACCTATAGCATGGTAATGAGATGAATATTAGTTCCTCAAAAATGTATCCATTAAAATAAATGAAATATATATGTCATTCAAGGCTTCATAAATAGACAACATAGGTGATGAGGTAGCTAAATATTGATGAGGTAATTTAGAAACAGATGGAAAGCATGGAATAGCTCTTGGGGAACCTGTTGGAGTCTTTTAAAGGCATTAGGGGTGTTGGGGTGTGCCTTGACAAGTTTAAAGCTTCCTTGTACAAGCCTAGTGAAGCCTTGTTTATGGCTTGTAAATCAATCTTTTGATACATTTGTTTTGGGTGTTTGATCCTGTTCTTTTGGGAACTTGTGGAGGATGCTGTTAGGATTCTAAAACCATGTTTCATTTTCTAGTTAATTCCTTTAATCAGTTTTTATTTTAACTTTCCTATTGGTGAATGTTGCAAAGTTGCATGGGCTTGTGTAGGAGCGATGGAAGAATGGATGTTTTTGGTTGCAAGGTTTATTTGGTTGGTCATGTTGTGTTGTATGAGAGTGTTTACATCATCCCCAAGTCTTGTTTAGATGTCTGGTTGTGTGAGTCAAATTGAGTGGTCAAGTTGTATTATTGAGAAGAATAGTGAAGTTGGTGTGTGCATACAGAGTATTTGAGAGAAGCTTTTGAAAAGGAAGTTGCTTCCCTTGCCACTCTGCATCATTTTCAATAGTATTTATGGGTCTAGGTAGTAGAATTTTCAAAATGTGCAAAAAGTCCTAAGTTGTGAAATTAACAATCATCAAAAGTTAGATTTCACACGTTCACCCCTTGAACCCTAGTAGTAGTGGAAACTCAATTTGTGCCCAACAACTCAAATGTTATCCCAAATAAAAAATAAAATATTGATGTTTTTAGACACCCATTTCAGATTTATTACACATATCTCAATTTCAGGTACAAGTCCTTTGGACCAAATCCCCAAAAACACCCCTTCTAGGTTGACCTAATTAGGTTGATTAGGCCTAATTTGCAAAGCAACATGCCCTCAAATTTATCACATGACCTTGAAACCTTGGGTTATAATTTCTTAGGTTCCCAAACCTCCAAAACCACAACTAGATTCCTCTAGTACGGACAAATTCATGCCAAACCTAAAAACCCTTGTTTTATGCACTATTCAAGAGGGTTTATTGAATATGTTACTTCCACAACCTCCCAGACTTTAAAAACAACTTGAAAAATTAAATTAACCCTAAACATGCCTAAAATTTCAAAACATCATGACCTCCCATAGAGATTCTCCCAAACCCTAGGCCTAAGCCCGAATTCACATGCATTTTTTTTCACAACAATATTACTCATATTGTAAGTTTGCACCCCTAACACATATAACTCACTAAAACCACACCAATAGATTGAAAAGATCCTTATTACATCCAAAAAACACTAATCTTGTGCACTTTACATGTAACTTAAAAAACTTTCCTTCAAAGGCTACAAAGATACTTTAGTGCAAGATCACCATTTTTCACATTTTAACACCTAAACTCAAAAACTCAACCTAAGACATGCTTAGTGGTCTTGATTGACCTTATTCAAAAAAAAAAAATGCTCAAATACTCATCCACCTACCTATTAACCTCCTAATTACCATCAAATGATCAAATAAGGAGGATGAGGTGTAGGTGCTCCTGCACCAGGGTTGTAAAAGTGTATTAAAGAGGGAGACCAACGGTCACCTCTTTCAAATGTTAGTTTTGGAAGTTGAAGTGGTTTTTTTTAGGAGGGAAAAATTATAAAATTCCATGAGAAACTTGAATGGAGGATGATCCTTGGGTTGGGCATCAAACCAAATGAGGAAATGTTGAGTTTTCCTTAAGAAAAATGAGGTTTTGGTGAGTGAAAATGAGTTTCTGAGTTAGGAAGCGTTATTTTATGTTAGATTGAGCATGAGCATGGTATTTTAGGCTTTTTTGGATAGTTTTCAAGCTTTGGAGTGTTTGGAAAGTGCTACTTTCAATAAAACCTAGGGTTTCTAAGCCTAGGGAGAGGGTTTTATGGTTTGGGTGGTAAATGATTGAATCTCTATAATCTAACGTTGTAATTTGAAGTTTTGACAGATATAAAATGCTGCCCCAAGGTTTTAGGAGATTACGCAAAGTTTTGAAGGTGGTCCCTTTGTAAAAGTGGGCTAATTTGGGCCCTCAAAAGCATAGAAAACATGATTTGTGGAGTTTGGTACAAAACAAGCATTGGTGATTATTGGATAAGTTGAAAGGATTTGTAATGGGTCCCTGATGTGTGTTGTGTTGTGAGTTGAAAGGTTGTGTGAGTGGAATTATACCTGATTGAGTGACTTTGATATGCTACAAGGAACAGTGTGAATATGCTGAATGAAGAAGTCCTGATGAAATTGTAAATTGAAAATTGTGTTTGCATATTGGAGTTGTGTATTTGTGTGTTGCAAGCCTCCCCTTATTTCATTAGGAGTATATTCCATTTTTTTATATACTTGTATGGAAAATTTGGTAGCATAGACAAGGGAATCAACTAGTTTGTATAATTGTTTGACAAAATAACTCAATGAAAGTTTTGGAAGCATACACAAATTAAGTCAATTATTAAATAAAAAAATGCCTCAAAGAGATGTGGTTTAAAAATGTAATTGGAAAGTGTATAAAATTGTGAAATTTAAAATGTCCATTGACAACCTAAGGTTGTAACATGACAAACAAGCAATGATCAACATGGAATATGCAAAACAACAAAAATGAAAGCAAGACATAATAGAATGAAATAAAATAAACAAAGACTTCACATACCTAAGAAACTAGAGTTTTAAATGGAGGAGTTCTAGCCAATTATGTAGCCTTTGCTTATTCTTTCCTCAAACTCCTCAACAATTTGACTTTTTCAAAAGCTTGTTCCCCTCCAAACTTTAATTGTATATCAATTATAACTAGAATTCAAAATTGAATTGATATTATATGCCTTTCAATGTGAAAAATATGCTATTTCATGCAAAGGTGGTGAAAAGATCATGAAAAAGGTGCTGGAATCTAAAAATCATGCATGGACACTTCACTCAATCTTGAAAAGGCTACTTTTTGTTGGAGCACATGCAAAACCAGGAGAATATGCAGAATGTGGGCCGACATCACAGGTATATTGTGTTTTTTTACCATTTTTAGTACAATACAAAATTTCCACGTGTTATAACACGAGCGCATTATAGCATGCACGCATTATTTATCCCTAGAATGGTCATGTCTCTACTTCTAAAAAATGTGCTCGCGATATCATAAAGCTGGTTTATTTTATAGATTTATTTTCTCTCTTTGTCTAT
>VDFB02000003.1:619067975-619133166 GCA_007258455.2 Sequoia sempervirens | reverse complement strand
AACATTCAATAGAGTAGCATTTAACATTAACGAAGGTATAACGCGAGCGCATTATACTACACATGTGTTATGTCTTGCTTGACATGTATTCCAGATAAGAAAAAAAGTCAAAACTAGGACATAATGCAAGTGTGTTATAACGTGAGCGCAGTTATAATGCGCTCGCGTTATATTTTTCTTTGGGAATTCCTAAACCTTAGCATTGGTATTTTCCTTGGAATACCAACCCAAAGGCTTGGAGAGAATTCCCAATGACCAGAGATGTGTTTTTGCAAATTCTACAATTTTTCACATAATTGGGTTTGTGCTCACCGTCAGGATTGCATTTGGTTCAATATCAACAAAATCGAACACATAGGTAATGTTAGGTTCTCTCTTAGCTATCCAACATTGTAATTTTTTCACTTTTTAACAATGTTAAGCCTTTCATCTATAATTTGTTTTGTTTGTATGTCTCTTTTTCACCAAAAAGTAGTGTTTGGTGTTTTTTTCATTATAAATTAACCGTTCATCGAAATTTCAAATAAATTACATTCTTAGAAACTAGACTCCATTCCAAAAAAAATTTAAAAAAAACAATTACCTTCAAAAAAATTTAGGGGGAGCACGGCCAAAATTCTGCTTTTCAGGAAGTGTCCACTTAGAAAATTAGTAAAAAATCAAATATTCATTAAAAAATTATTAGAAAAATCATACATCAACTAGATATTGTTAGCTAATTTTTGACTGTAGCGATTTTAAAAATACTACAAAAAATTTCACCGTGCTCGGGTCGTACAAGAGTTGCTATGTTATGTTTTTCTAACAAAAATAGCACCAATTTGTGTACGTCCCTCTTTTGAACCCCTTAATCTCAACCATTTTCAAAATAAATTTGTAGTTTAGAAAGTAGACTCAGAGCACTTCGATCCTTGTTTTTGTTTCATCTCAAAATTTTGAGTGTAACTATCCTCAATTTCATGTCCAAGGTTAGTATTTCCTGATTTCAGAAGAAAAAAAATGGCCACTTAAGCACCCTTTTTGGGAACCATCTTGGTGCACTTACCCAATTATGTTCACAATTAAATAATTCATGAGGGTAGACATGGATAAAAAATGTAGTGCCCCTCCCTGATTCGTCATTTCATGATTTAGATTATTTGATCTTATGTGTTTTTGTTGTTTAAATTAAAATCATTTGATAAACGAGGTCTTGACGATTTAATTCATTAAAATAAAATAAATAGGTAATGATATAATAAATAAATTTTAATAAAATTAATAAATCAAATGTAAGGCATTAACATATTAGCAAGATCTAAATATAAGAAATTGTATGTATCAATTTTGTGACTGCTCTCCATAGGTAGATATAATCCATGTTTGAATATTCCTCTAACCAAAAAGATTGGTATTTATGGAGGCCTAACTTGGTCTGACGGTTATGAGGTAATTAATATTCAAGAGTGGTGGGAAAAAAGAGGGGGAGGAAGGGAATTCTTGGCCGAGAACTATCTCTCGGAGAACAATCTTCCATGGTTGTAAATCCTGGTCTATGCAATATCATGGGGAAAGAGTTGAGTAGTCCCATCACCCTCCTATCTATTAAATTTTATTTTTAAGTGTGCGTATAGAGAAAACTTGGGCACATCGACATGTGCATTCCATCTATCATCTCTTAACTGTGGTGCAATCATGACACAACTGCTAACAGGTCAAAGTTGACAATAAAATTCTGCAACCGTTGCAATTTCAGACATAACTTTGTTCGAGGTATTTTGTCTAATTAGTACCTATTTATTGGATTGAATCGATTGGGATATGTTTTGTTTCTTTTGTGGGTGTTTCCAATGGCTTCAACTGCTTTAATAATGTTTTCTATTCCCCCTTTTTGGTTATTTCCTTAAAGAGCTTTACTCCAAAGTTTCTAACAAGTTTGAATCAGTCTTCTCCACTTTTGATTCACGTAATTTAGGCTTCCTCGTATCGTGATAGTTATACACTTAAAAGAGTCGATCATGATCCCTTTATTAGCATCATTGGCAGAAAAATTCAAGCTTACAGAACAAAATCTTCCATCAATTTTGTGTGAATGAAAATGTCCTCTTCATGGTATAGCTAATGTAGAACTTGATATCAAACATTCAGAAGTTATCGTGTTCATTTATTTGGAAGAAAGTATGTGGTTAGCTTAGTTATATCTATGTCCAACCTGAGTTATGTATTTTATTATTCCCAAATTTCTTGTTGCATGAGTCTTGGGTATGTTGTAAGATTAAAAAATCTCTAATTCTTATACTCAATTAGGAAAAAACTTATAATTTGCAGAGAATTGAATAAAAAGTTGAAACAATAAACAGCAGACAGAAAATAATGTTCGGCTGTATCATATCTCTGTTATATTAAAACTGTTACACTTAACTCTATATAAAGAGTTCTTAGAAAACAGCGCTAGGCTGAGGAAGGACAAAAAAAGCTGAAAGCTTTATTATGCTTTAAAGCAAAACTCTAAAAAACTAAAGCTAAATGAAACATGCATGCGCAGTATGCAATCTACTGTTAAAGCTGCATTAAAACAAAAAGCTATTGATTTATTCTTATCTTCAATCTCCCCCTGAATGATCAATAGGGGTGAGTCCCAACTAATTTCTCAAGGCCACAAAACTTGCTGTAGAAAGAGCCTTGGTAAAGATGTCAGCAATTTGCTCAGATGTAGGATAGAACTGCAACTCCACTTGTCCATCTTGAACCAAGTCACGGATGTAATGATGTCGGATCTCTATGTGTTTCGTTCTGGCATGAAACACGGGATTCTTTGTCATGGAAATAGTGCTATTATTATCACAATAAATGGTGGTTGGATGCTCCTGAACCAAATGTAGATCTGTCAATATCCTTCTCATCCATACCGCTTGAGAACTTGCTGATGATGCTGCCATGTATTCTGCTTATGCTGAAGAAAGAGCCACCGTTGCCTGTTTTTTACTACTCCAAGAAACAACTCCAGAACCAAGTGAAAAAACATATCCAGATGTAGACTTTCTATCATCCACTGAACCAGCCCAATCAGAATCTATGTAACCAACTAACTCGAACTGTTTAGTGGGAAAATAATGAATTCCAAAATTTTGTGTACCACTCACATACCTCAAAATTCTTTTAGCAACTCGCCAATGAGACTCATGTGGATCCTGCATGAACCGAGAGATGAGGCTCACAGCATACATAATATCGGGTCTAGTGGTTGTGAGGTACATGAGACTACCAACCAAACTTCTATATAAAGTAGCATCAACCTTGGGACTAATATCCTCCTTAGTTAATTTCTCACCAATTGCTATGGGGGTTGCAAATGTTTTGCATGCCATCATTCTAAACTTCTTCAATAAATCAGCAACATACTTGGTTTGAGAAATATATATACCTTTTGATGTTTGTAGTACTTCCACACCAAGAAAATAGTGCATGAGTCCCAGATCTGACATTTCAAATTCTTGTTTCATTTCTGCTTGAAACTTCTCTATGAGAGCTTTGTTGTTACCTGTATAAATAAGATCATCAACATAAAGGAAAACTATGAGAATATCATTACCAATATGTTGGACATACAAGGTGGGCTCTGAGTGGCTTCTGTTGAATCCCTTCTTCATGAAATAACTGTCAATTCTAGCATACCAGGCACGAGGAGCTTGCTTCAACCCATAAAGAGCTTTCTTCAACTTGTAGACTAAGTGTTCTTTTCCTTGAACTTCATAACCCATAGGTTGTTCCACATAAACTTCCTCATCTATATAACCATTAAGGAATGCTGATTTCACATCCATTTGAAATATTGGCCACTTGTACTGTGCAGCTACAGACAATATAATCTTTACTGTATCAAGTCTAGCCACAGGAGCAAAAGTTTCTGCATAATCCACTCCAGGAGTTTGTGCAAATCCTTTGGCAACTAATCTTGCCTTATGTCGTTCCACTGAACCATCAGCATGATATTTGACTTTGTAGATCCATTTCACACCAATCACCTGTTTATCTTTGGGAAGTTGCACTAATTCCCAAGTATTATTCTTATGAATGGAATTCATCTCATCATTCATAGCATTAACCCATACTGGTTCTTTCACTGCTTCTTCATACACAGAGGGTTCAACTTGAATTGTACTAAATAAAGCAAAATTAACAACTGGAACTATATTTGCACTCCTCTGATAAATATCAACCAAACTTCGTACCTTTCTTGGAACTGATGGTGGAGGTGATGGTGGAGGTGAATCACTATCTGAATTTGTGCTACTAGAAGAACTGGGTGAACTTGGAGGATTGGAACTTGAGCTTGAACTTCCACTTGAGCTTGTGGGGAGAGGAGGAATAGTATTATCTTCCATGTTTATGATTAATGATGGATTTTTCTGCACAACATCTTTCCACTGCCATACTCTCCCTTCATCAAAAATCACATCCCGACTAACAATCCATTGCTTTGTGTCAGGATTATAGAATCTGTATCCCTTAGTTGCAGTAGAATATCCCACAAAGATACAAAGTTGGGATTTGGCATCCAACTTCTTCCGCTTTTGAACTGGAACATGCACATATGCCAAACATCCAAAGACTCGAAGATGAGCCACTGAAGGCTTGTGACCACTCCAGGCTTCCTTTGGAGTGATGTTTTGAACAGCTTTCGTGGGACTTCTATTCAAAATATATACTGTAGTGGCAACTGCTTCTCCCCAAAAAGTATTTGGAAGATTTTTTGTTTGCAACATGCTTTGTGCCATTTCCATGATGGTACGGTTCTTTCTTTCAGCAATACTATTCTGCTGAGGTGTATACGCAGCAGTAAGCTGTCTTTGTATCCCATTCTTGATACAAAAATCAGCAAACTCATTAGAGGTAAACTCTCCCCCTCTATCTGTTCTGAGTATCTTGACATGATACCCACTCTGTTTTTCAGCCATAACTTTAAAATTCTTGAAACATGTAAAGGCTTCAGATTTCTGCTTAAGAAAATAGACCCAAGTGTGGCATGAGTAATCATCAATGAAAGTCAAAAAATAAAGGTTCTTACCCAATGATTCCTCTTGCATGCCACCACAAATGTCAGCATGCACAAGCTCTAGAGGAGATTTTGCTCTCCAAGATTTATTCACCGGAAAACTATCTCGATGATGCTTGCCAAATGCACACCCTGAACAAACTTCTTCTTTTGCCTTGATTGGAGGAAGCCATCTTACCATATTCTTTTTATTGAGCAAAGATAACCCTTGAAAATTTAGATGACCATATCTTTGATGCCATAACCACGAATCATCTGTAGTTGATTTGAATGCATGCAACTGACTAGAAACCAATGTGAGAGGAAATAGTCTATTCTCTGTCATACAAGTCTTTGCTACAAGATGATGATTGTTAGATTTATCAAATATCTTGCAACAGTTATCTTCAAACACTACTTTATAATTTTTGCCTACAAGCTGCCCAATACTCAAAAGATTATGTTGTAACTGTGGTACAAACAAAGTATCATGAATATGAGTAGTTTCTCCTTGCTTAGTCTTGACTGCAAGGGTACCTTTTCCCATTACATCAACCTCCTTATCATCTCCAAATTTAACTTGACTTCGTACTGAATCATCTAACTTGACAAAAAGATCAGATTTACCTGTCATGTGATTGGAGCAGCCGCTGTCCAAGAACCAGACATCCTCTTGGTGTTCTTTGCCATATTGCATGTGAAGAAGGTGGAATGTTTTGTATCTATAGAAGAATCTTCTGTATAATTGGCTCTTGACTTATTCAAGTCAGATTTCTTCTTTCTGCACTCAGATTCATAATGACCATACCTTTCACAATATCGGCACTGGATACTCCTCCTATCTACAGAACTTCGTCCCCGTCCTCTGTTATTTCCTCTTCCTCTTCCTCTACCTCATCCTCTATTATTAGAAGAAGATTCACCTTGATATTTAGTGGTGTGAGGAGACTTTTCTTCAAGTTTTACAGAAGACTGGAAAGCTTGCACCAAACTTTCTGTAGAACGTTGCATACGCTCTTCATGAGATTGCAAAGAACCTGTCAACTCTGCAACTTTGAAAGTAGTTAAATCCTTACTTTCTTCAATGGCTATCACCACTGGATCAAATTTAGGAGGAAGGGATCTTAGAATTTTTTCTACAATTGTTTGTTCAGTTATTGTTTCCCCTTGAATCCTAAGCTGATTCACAACACCTTGAGCTCTAGTAATAAATTCATGAATAGACTCGGTTTCCTTCATCATTAAATTTGCAAATTCTCTTCGAAAAGTTTGAAGTCTTACCAATCTGATTTTATCTGTACCTTGATATGCAATTTGTAAAGCCTCCCATGCATCCTTTGATTTTGTCATACCAACAATTCGGGGAAAAATTGAAACATCCAATGCAGATTGAATGGTGAAAAGAGCTTTATTATCCTTCTTTTTGTCTTCTTTCAGCTGATTTCGTTGTTGTTGTGTCAAGGCATTTAGTGCAGTTTGATCTGCAGGTTCTGGGTATCCTCCTTCCACTAATTCCTAGAGTTCTTGGGATAATAGTAGGGTCTTCATTTTGATACTCCAATAATCATAGTTATCTCCAGAAAACAATGGAAGCTGAAATAGTAAACTATTGCTATTGGCCATTTTGAGATAACTGCTTCTCTAACCTTGCTACCTGTACAATCAAAAAATTCTGCAACCTGCTCTGATACCAAATGTAAGATTAAAAAATCTCTAATTCTTATACTCAATTAGGAAAAAACTTATAATTTGCAAAGAATTGAATAAAAAGTTGAAACAATAAACAGCAGACAGAAAATAATGTTCGGCTGTATCATATCTCTGTTATATTAAAACTGTTACACTTAACTCTATATAAAGAGTTCTTAGAAAACAGCGCTAGGCTGAGGAAGGAAAAAAAAAGCTGAAAGCTTTATTATGCTTTAAAGCAAAACTCTAAAAAACTAAAGCTAAATGAAACATGCATGCGCAGTATGCAATCTACTGTTAAAGCTACATTAAAACAAAAAGCTATTGATTTATTCTTATCTTCATATGTGCATATTCAAGCTATATCTCAGATCTTAATCTCTAAGGTTTCTTATCACTACTTGAATCACATGTTGCTCTATTCCTCTAGCATTCACCTTAGTTCTTCTCATGCATTCTGAGTTTTGAAATTTCTTTCTTAGTTTTAAACGAATGTGAATAAAGGAATGGTTGAATAGTTTTCCTCTTCACAAGAACATCATACCACGGCCACTGGCCAAGGCACAACTAGTCGATACCAGTGTTGTAAGACCTTTGAGTCAGTTGCGGCCATAATGGCCCTCTTGTTATCTAAAGGCACGAGTGGGTGAGTTTGAAGAGGCAGTCTATTTCCATTGATACCATCACCTAGATAGGTTCCAAGTCCTCTTCCATTATGTCATTTATTTAATTACTTTTGGTAAGACATAATCTGATTTCTCATGCAAGATAAATTTGCCTATGTTTTGGCTCGAAAAGTCATTGTAAGCTTATCATTTCCATTGACTAACCTGAATCATGAGCTCTCTTGAAACTGGGATATCATCTGCATTTTTTGTAGAAAACCATCTCAGTGGAAGGATTGGGGGAGCCATTTCCATCTCCTGTACCAATGCCCCTTGCAGCCAATTTTCTTGCAGTCTCCTCATTCTTTTGCCTTGCAAGTTCTACTTGGTGTTGCAGACGTTGCTCTTCTTTAGTCATCTCATGATTATCATATCATAGGGTTTCCTTCGAGATGCCTGAATCTCCTCCATGTACCTAATCCTTGGGTTTTTGTTTCACTTCCTCATCTTCATCATCGTCGTTAAATGAGTATGCAACATTTGAGTATACTTTGAAACTAATTCCAGTTGCAAGAGAGTAAAGCAGATTAATTGGTTAAGTGCAATTGCCAATAATTTGATATGACTTACTAAGTGTATGATGGCAGCACATAGAACATAGCTCACTATGTCCTTCGTAATAAATTTTTGTACTAATCTTGACAAGGATATGTGTGATAATGAAATCCTTTTTAGGAGAGGCTATTGAGGTTGTCTAGGATGCATATTGAATCACTCACGGTCCCCTACAAGGTCAAGAGAGCATCTACTAGTAGATTCGTATTTACCAACAGGCTTGGTAACTATTGATGTTTATATTTGCATTTACGTTGATTTGTGCCACACATGAACATCAAACATAGGAAGCTTACAATGTGAGATTGTTCCAAGACCATCTATTGGATTAAATTTTGTCTCCATTTCCATTCTAATCTATTTTAACCTTAACAAAAAACAATAGAGAAGGGTCTCTAAAAGACTACTAAAATAAATGAGTTAAAACAAACTCAGCAATTCGACAAAATAGCTTCTACTATTTCTGCAAAGATTCTTCATACATTCAATTGTCTAGTATGACTTAAGCATTTGTCAGAGCAAATATAAGACTATTAATTTGTGAGCAATAAGATGTAGGATAGAGATAATCATAGCTCCTTTATATTGATCACTTTGATACAACACGGTTACAAAATCGTGTATATCTAGAATATCTCCAGACATATGAAATACTATTAAAAAAAAGGCAATGAAACTCAGTAATATCAAGCAAACAAGGTTTCTAAGATCATGAGTCTACTTGATACAATCTATCCATCTAAGAATCAGGCTCTTAAATAGAGGAAATTCATTAATTATATTTAGATAATTGAAGGTCTCGCTAAATACAGGAATTAAAGTATCCTTCTATTTAATTAATGCTTCTTTCGATTTTTTTTGTTTGATTGTGTATATCGAGTATTGTGTTTGATTAGTCGAAATCAGGTAGATATCGGTTATTGTTCATAATGGAAGTAATGATTTATCTATGGAGCATTCATGTTTGAAATGTAATGATTGTGTGAACTTGTGTTGTTATTGAATGTTGGGAGGGTGAAATTGTTAATTGCGTCATTATGGGAGTCCTTTTGTGTCTGTGGAGTTGGAAGTCTTCCTGAGGCTTTAGGAAAAGTATTTACATGGGGATTTTATGATTGTTCCATTTTTAAGAATTGTGTATGAGGACCTTATGATTGTACATTTTGTGATGGTTGTTTATGTTTTGAATGAGTATATGAGGGCCATTAACCTTGCATAGTTCATTCACAACTTTCATTGGGATTTGTATGTGGAATGCCTCATGCATCGCCTCTAAGGTATATTCATGAGGTTTTGTGTTTGTGAAAGTGGATTTGTTTTCAATTCTATTGGATTTCCATGTTTTCAGTAGGGGAGTGGCTTCCAATGGGGTCGATGCACAAAGTGGCACCTGGATAACCTATGTGGAAGTTTCGTAAATAAGTGATAATCTAAAATAAACTAGGGGGTTTGGTAGCAAAACATTAATTAAGATAAGTGATGCCTCGGTCATGTCTCATGTGCTCATATAGGCTTGAGATGAGTCGAGAAGGCCTAGAATGGCAAGATCAGTTGCCTCGTCTCCACGAGAGGTATGTTGATTCTGCATAGGGTTGCATGAGGCATCGGAGATTGATAGAGGCTACCAGGATAACCCAGGATGGGGGCCTTGGCCTAGGAAGATCTACCTGGATAACCCATAAAAACTATGTGATGACACTCCTCCTAGGAAAACCTCGTATTCCTTGTCTCTTGTTTCTCCTTGTTTTTTTATGTGCCTCTGGAAGTGGTGTCACAGTTGTTGATGCGGTATTCACTTGATCATTGTAGCCTTGTCAGCCTTGTGTAGTTTGTTGTCTTTGTCTGTCAATGATGGTGGGACCCTTTACTATCTCCTAGCACAGGGGGTGGACCTTTGGGTTCCACACGGTTGGGTGGAAAGTGCTTCATTCTCCATTGGGTTCCCTTCCCTTGTACGTGTTGTGGCAACTTCTCTTGTTCTGAAGACTTTAGCATTGCACCTGCACTTGGGATTTGTTACCCTTACATTTGTATTGTATCACAATTGATGTATCATGTACCTTGCTTGATGTACACTCCTCATTTGTCGCGAGGAGATATTATTGTTTGGAATGTAAATGTTAAGATGTATACTGATGTAAACTCTATTATGTGATGGAATTATGTACTCAATGTTATTGTATATGTAAAGTGGAATGGATGCAATCAGTTAATATTTTTGTGTTCATATTATGGTTGTGTCCCATGGATTACTTGGTTTTATGTAATGTGTAGATGTGATTTTTAATTGAGGTTAGAATTGGTTATTATAATGTATTATGGTTCTTGTTAATTTAGATAATAGGAACTATGTAGCATAGTCATGAACCTTAGAGGACATAGGATAGTATGTAAGTTTATGTTCATTTGCAAACGTGTAACATTACACTGTAATAAAATAATTTTAAAAAAATTGTTTCATTTTTAGTTGTTAGAGTGTTGTCCTCTAGGGTTCATGGCAAGGGCATTACAACAAATCCAGCATATAAGATAGACTAACAAAATTTAAGAATTCCAACAAGACCCTAGAATTTTTTTTCACTTATACATGTATTGAGCACATTAACAAGATATTCAAGTCAATGAAAAGCGTAATGCTAGGACCTATTTCCTTTGTGTGTATGAATGAGAAATTTATGAACATAATTGGATGATGTGGATGGTAAAAATAAATTTGAGGGTCGCTAGATAGACTTGATCTGATAGTCCCCAAGGGGTTCATGAACACCTATCAAATGGAATAGGGAATACACTTGTAGGAGTGAAATCAAGACAGTAAAGGTTAAATATTCAATATGTAGAACTAAGAAGATCAAACAAAAGTAAGATTTGAGAATCTAAATCTAGTGGCCTATTGAGTCCAAATCGAACTTGAGTGTCTTGAGGCATCACCACCTACCTTATATGGATATCAACAAAAAGATATATCCACCCCATCGTTCACCCATGTATACAATATTAGGTGCAAGAAAATAAATATCTTCATAGTAAAAGAGAAGACTACTATATTGACTTGCATGACTTGAAAATGTTGTTCCCATGGTACTAGATGATGCTCCAAATAAAGGTTTGATGACTTTGTTCCCATGGCATTGGTTGAAGTCCCAAAGGTAGCCCCAATGGTTTGTGAAGAAGTTGTTGACATTAGAGGCATTGATTGTGATGTGGCTTGTGATATGGTTGAGGTGCCCCCAATGGATGTCGTGTTGATCGTGTTAAAAGTATTTTGAGTGGACATGGTATTGATGGTGTTTTTTGAACTTTTTATTGTGGCACCAGTGAAAGAATTGGTTGTATTATGTTGTGGTGTTGAAAGAGGTTGGTTGGTATTGGAGGTATTTTTTGCATTATTATTTGCATTATGATTGGCAGAGATTTCTCTTAAAGTGTTAATGTCAAACCCTCGTGGTAATTTGGCCCCTTGATGTAAAAGCATGGCTAGATATCTCTCTAAATCTTGCAAGACTAATTCCTCCACAAAGGAAGCCATATCAGGATTTTGAGCGGCAGCTTCTAAGTCTTCCACAAATACTTGTTTGTTTTCGTCTCTACATATAAATTGTTCAAAAGGGTTGAATGATGAGGATGATATTTTCATGTCATTGAAAGGATTGATAAAAGGTGCCCCCATGTCTATGTTTTGGTTCATGTCATTAGAAAATTTTTAGGGGTTGGTGTCTTGTCCAAAAGGGTTCATTTGTCTTCTTTTCATTTAGAGCCTAGTTTCAACCATATAAGGATTTTCTCAAATGAGAAGGATGAATGACAACTAAGTCTATGAATGAGAATGACACTATGTTTTTGGATTTTTAAAATAAGGGATGAAATGCAAAATGCAACTATGTTTTTGGTGTTTTTGCAATAAGGAATGCAATAATGACAATGATGTCCAAAGGAGATGTCAAATACAAAATGATAATGGAGACTAAGATGAAAGGTATGACACTATTTTTTATTTTTATTTATTTGGATTTTTAGAATAAGGGATGCAAAATGAGGACTAAGATGAATGACAATGCAAAGGTCTAAGTTGCAATCAATTTTGATGGACTTTTAGAAGAGGTTTACTTAACCACTCAAAGCTTGGTCAATGTCTCAATTTGGATAATCAAGGGACTTATGGTAGGACTAAATGAAAATGACAAGATGACAAAGTGAGGTTTCCTAACTATACTATTGAGTTGGAAAGGCCTTACAAAAGGACAATGACTAAATAAGTAATTTTGACCAAAGGTGATCCCACAATAGTGGTTTACAATTTTTGGCCAAACTGGACACTGAAATAATTTTTTTAACTAAATATTCACTTTCGGGCACCTATAGCGGCTAAATCGTGAGGGATTTGAAGATGATGCAAACTGGAGTTTCGTGACATTTTTTCTGTAGATTCTAAATATATATTTTTCATTTTTTTGGAATCAGATTGCACTTCTTTTTCCATCTCCCTCAAAAACTAGTTTTTTTCATAAAATAACATTTTTAAAAAGTGACGCTCACCGTATAACGCATAACTTTCTTTCCATGAAGGATAAAATTCTAATTATTTTGAATTTAGATTTGTAACTTTGATATCTAGTGCTTCCACTTAGTTAGATAGTTTTTTATTGAATATTTTTTCTTTAATCAAGTTTCTAAGTCAAACCAATTATAATTCAGACATAGCGCGACCGTATAACGTATAACTTTTTTTCTATGTATCAAAATTCAATTTTCCTTTTTTTGTTGGATCAAAGACTTAAATATCTGGTGCACTCATATTTTTCAAAAAAAAAATTGATAATCTGCTATTTTTCCACATGTGTAGAACAGAGAGCTTGATTTTCAGTGAAAAATCTACATTCACAAGAAATAAAAAATACATATAATAATCAAATTAGATTTTATTAAAATTATACTTTTTTGGAAGCTTATAATAAGGACTACATACTTACAAAAAAATAAGTTTTAAATGAATTCATTTGATCCCCCAAAAGGTAAATCAAAAGTGGTTTTTTATCAGTATTTTGATAGGTGTAAAGGAGACTTCGTTATAGGTATGGTTTAAAACTAGTAGGGTTCTATCCAAGGGGACTTGGTCTAAGGTGATTTGATCAAAACCTCTTCAATTGGAATCTTTTAAATGGAAAATTTCAAGGCTTAAATCATTATATTTTCTAAAAATATGTGATTTCAGCAAAAATCAGGATCTCCCAGAAATTGTAAACCACTATTGTGGCAGCACCCGAAGTCCAATGATAACCTACTTTTGAAGGAAAAGATTTTGCAAGGTATTCCAAGTCTTCCTATTCCTAAGTCTACAAATATGAGGACCTAAGGACTTGTTTATGCTGAAAATGATGACTTCTAAGATGCAACTAAAAATTTGCAAAGATGGACCTATAGTAAAATGCAAGCTAAAGGATGCAAAGAATGGAGGATTTGAGCAATTCTTTTTCTAGTTTTCAATAGAGGCCACTGGAAAAAGATGTTTGACAATAGTTTGAAAATGTTTGGTCTTGGATTTTGGACAATAATAGTGATTTTGTTAAATTCCAGGATATTGCATTGATTCAGGTAACAAATGTGTTGCAGGATGTCAAATGTGTCGCAATTTCAGAAAATGTGCTATTACAGGTCATAAATGCGGTTCAGAAAGGTGATTGCATCATTCTAGAAAGCAAATGTGATGGGTCATAGTTTTTTCAGTTAGAAAATGTGTCTTAGCAGGTCAATTGTGGTTCACAGAGTCTCAGATGCGGTTCAAAATGGCGTATGCATTGCAGAAAATGGAAAATGCGTTGCAAAGTGAATTAAAATTCTAGTTTCCTTGCAAATTTGGTAGATTTTTAGGATTGTTTCAGTTTGAGAGTGTTTTTCCATATTTTTGAAGGATGTTTATTTTTTTATTGTTGCAGAAAACACTTGGAAAACACATGGTTTTGTCTTTGAATGTTGAAAACAAGCATAATGAAGACAAGCACAATCCTAGGTTAGGAAAGGACAATATTCATTGGATTCCACATGGGTTTCCCTAGCCGCACTTATTCTTAGCGGGTGATTTAGAAGCTTGGCCACACTATCTCCCCCTTACATTGCACTCACTTCTTGGGTCAACCAAGCTTCAAGCCCTCATAAATCTCCCATGACAGGATTTTCACCTCTACTAAGAACTGCGAGAATGTGGATGCCTTGGCAATGACCATTGTTGCACCAACAAGTAGAAAGGTTTTTGGAAACTACACAAAAGTATCTAGTAAGGGTATCTACTCGAGTGGCCACATATGAGGTAAGATCAGCTTCGATAAGGAGGAATCCCAGCCTGAAGATGTTACACTCAAAAGGGTTTTGGGGGATTCACTTGTCTGTGTGACGCATCTGTACTCGTGGTACTTGAACTTTCCTCAAGCACCCATTTTGTATACTGGCTAGAAGTGGCTTGGCTTTATCTTGTTACCGGTTGGGTCGTCCCTTAGGGTGACTACTTTTTCCCACTAAAGCAGGCCCAATTCTAGAGACAATAACAATTTCTCTTACACCCAGGATCGCACAAGTGCGCAAGGGGAGAGGATACTTCTATTATTAAATCGAGGTTACACAAATTGCAAACACTTGTTCATTTAATTATTCAAATTGAAATGTGGGGTAAACACATCGAACACTTTGTTCATTTTAAACTTTAACTAAATGTGAGACAAACAAAGTTCATTTTAAGACCATGACATGAAAAATGCATGTAAATTTTAGCGTTATGAGTTTCAATGCAAGATTGTGTTCATTTTAAACCCATGAGTGAATATGCATGTTCATTTTAACCAATGATATGTGAATGCAAGTTGTAGATGATTGTTTGTTTTCTTGATTTAAGATTGTAAAAGGAATTAAAATAAATCAACAAATAAAGGTTAGACTCCTTCCCACATGTTGTGACCCACATATTAGTAACCCAAAAACCTCTAAACTACTAAACTGAAATAAGAAATTTGGAAAATTTTCTAAAAACCCAAAGGTAAAACTTTACCAGGTGAATGTGTCGTTCTACAAAGTAAATGTTTCATAGAGCCAAAAGCTGGAATTTACCAATAAAACACATCAAACTCCAGGGAAAATGCATCACAACTTTCAAATGCGTCATTTGATCCTACGGATGCACTACAATAGAGAAAATGTGGCATTTTGGTTACCAAATGCAACTCGAGACTTTGGATGTGTTGTTCTACAGAGTGAATGTATCGCGGCATAGTGAATGCGGCTCAAGAAGTTGCAAATGTGGCGCTATGTACCTGTACCTACAAAAAAATCATATGGAAATCTGCAAAAATGCGGTTTTGGCATCGGGTTCACCAATGTAACTTAGGGAGAATATGAGGTTAGCATTATAAAACATAAACAAAATAACCCAAAGCAAAGCAATGAAGAACAAAGGAGTAAAAAAGCATGAAAACAAAGAACAATGTTACCCAATGTCTTCAACCTCCATGAATCACCTTCATTGCACCTTCTCCATTTTCCGCAAGTTGATGTTTGCCCTCTGATTTTTTATGAGCAACCTATGACTATGACAATGTCCAAAGCAAACTTTGAAAGATTATAACCAAGAAGCTACACAATGCAAGTATCCAACTATGAAACAAGCCTAAAGCATGAAAATGTCTAAAGCATGAAGTCAAGAGATTGAGAGATGCATGAAGTGTCAAAGGCAAGAGATGACAAATGAGACTAAAATTGTCTTTTTATAGAAAAGCCAATTTTCGATGAATGGCCAAGATTGAAAGATGAAAAATTCCCTAAGATCAATGGTTGAAATTGAATGTGACAACCCACGATTAGGGTTAGGGCAACATTAGGTTCAAATTTGAAATGAATGGTTGAGATTTGATTTTAGAAAAATCAAATCAATGGACAAGGTTGCATGTGACAAGAGGAAATATGGGCATGGAAAAAGAAAAAGTTGGAAAATCAAATAATAATAGAAATTATTTGATTTATGGAGGAAAGTTGACATTTTGAATAAAAAATTAATTTAATTCAAAAGAGGTGGGACCATGTGACGGTAAATAATTAATTTAAATTATTTACTTAGAGGGAAAATTAGAAACCATCAACTCCTAATGCAAATGGTAGAAAATCAATCAAATTGCTGATGTAAATCTATTAAAATATAAATTGAGAAAGAATCTTTCTATATCTTTTATCAGATTGAATATTTTAGATGTTTTGTAGTTTTCACATATTTTAACTTTTTTTGATATAGATTTGGAATTTGAAAAATGGGTTTTAAAAACCCAAAACAATGATACAATAGAAGAAACATCCCTTGATAGTCTTTGATCTATAATTAGCATGGAGGGTCCACTACATAAATTATCAAAACAGTTGTGTATACTTTGAAGCTAATTCTAGTTGCATTTTCTGGCCCTTTATCCTTCAATAATATCACATTCCCTTGAGGCTTTATGTCAAATAGTTCACATGTCTTGTATGTGCATCCACATTTTGTATACATACCTGTCTAGGCAGTTGTGACTTCAACATTTGATAGTCATACCCAAACTTATCTAAATTTATTCAACTTTATTAATTTATAGTTGAAATGTTATACAGATCTCTAAGGAGGCAGACTCAATCATAAACAATTTATCATAGGGACAGAAGTTATAACCACCTTCCACTTTTAAAAATATCCAGATTATTCAAGGGATGTGATTGCAGTCATGAATAAGAATTACTTGCCTGATTTCATACTAGAGATAAATTGACAAGGGATTGTCTTTTAAAGATACTAACTATAATTTTTTTATGAGAAAACCTCTTACTCCAATGATGCACAACAAATCTTGGATATGGATGCAGTCACTACTAAATATCTTTAGGCAAGAATGGCAGAATGAAAATTCTCCAGGTCACTATTACTGTATTACATTGTAAATTAAGGAGAATGTTGTTAATATATCATATCATAGATCATGGCCCAAATTATAAACAGAGAAGTAAATCATTTAAATATATTAATCTCCAAGGGTGACCAAAATTATGAACAAAGAAAAAACCTTTTTGAGTATATTAATGTCCATGGAAGACCATAAGAGGTCAATGAGACTCAAAAATACCATCATTATTAGAAGCACTGGAGCAAACAATAGCTCCCAAGAGAGGCTTGAAGCCAAAAATAAACCCACAGAAAGAGCCTATCTACCAAATGATGTGAACATGGGCAAGGAACTATAACAACACTTCCATATCATCTTTCCTCTTATAAGAAAAGAGCAACTAATGGAAACATTAATATCACCTCGAAGCAAATAAATATTGAGAAGATGCTCACAACAACTAGTAAGGTGTAAGTCTTAAATAAAAACTATGTTTGCAAGGTGCATTTCCCCAACTTTCTCATTATGAAATTGAGTAAAGCGGATTAATTGGTTAAGTGCAATTTCCAATAATCAGATATAACTTACTATGTGTATGATGGCAGCACATAAAACATAGCTTACTATGTCCTTCCTAATAATTTTTTGTACTAATCCTGACAAGGATATGTGTGCTAATGAAATCCTTTTTAGGAGAGGCTATTCAAGTTGTCTAGGCTACATATTGAATTGCTCACAGTCCCCTACAAGGTCAAGAGAGCATCTACTAGTAGATTAGTATTTACCAACAGGCTTGGTAACTATTGATGTTTATATTTGCTTTTACGCTAATTTGTGCCACATATGAACGTCAAACATAGGAAGCTTACAATGTGAGATTGTTGCAAGACCATCTATTGGATTAAATTTTGTCTCCATTTCCATTCTAATCTAGTTTAACCTTAACAAAAAAAATAGAGAAGGGGCTCTAAAAGACTGCTAAAATAAATGAGTTAAACAAACTCAGCAATTTGACAGAATAACTTCTAATATTTCTACACAGATTCTTCATACATTCAATTGTCTAGTATGACTTAAGCATTTGTCAGAGCAAATATAAGACTAGTAATTTGTGAGCAATAAGACGTAGGATAGAGATAATCATAGCTCCTTTATATTGATCACTTTGATACAACACGGTTACAAAATCATGTATATCTAGAATATCTCCAGACATATGAAATACTATTAAAAAAAAAAGACAATGAAACTAAGTAATATCAAGCAAGGTTTATGAGATCATGAGTCTACTTGATACAATCTATCCATCTAAGCATCAGGTTCTCAAATAGAGGAAATTCATTAATTATATTTAGATAATTGAAGGTCTAACTAAATGCAGGAATTAAAGTATCCTTCTATTTAATTAATGCTTCTTTCGAATTTTTTTGTTTGATTGTGTATATCGAGTATTGTGTTTGATTAGTGGAAATCGAGTGGATATTGGTTATTGTTCATAATGGAAGTAATGATTTATCTATGGAGCATTCATGTTTGAAATGTAATGATTTTGTGAACTTGAGTTGTTATTGAATGTTGGAGGGATGAACTTGTTAATTGTGTCATTATGGGAGTCCTTTTGTGTCTGTGGAGTTGGAAGTCTTCCTAAGGCTTGGGGAAAAGTATTTGCATGGGGATTTTATGATTTTTCCATTTTGAAGAATCATGTATGAGGATCTTATGATTGTTCATTTTGTGATGGTTGTTTATGTTTTGAATGAGTATATGGGGGCCATTAACCTTGCATGGTTTATTCACCACTTTGATTGGGATTTTTATGCAGCATGTCTCATGAATTGCCTCTTGGGTATGTTCATGAGGTTTTTTGTTTGTGAAAGTGGCTTTGTTTTCAATTCTATTAGATTTTTGTGTTTTCAGTAGGGGAGTGGCTTCCAATAGGGGCCAGCACACAAAGTGGCGCCTGGATAACCCATGTGGAAGTTTCATAAATAAGTGATAATCTAAAATAAACTAGGGGATTGGGTAGCAAAACACTAATTAAGATAAGTGATTCCTCGCTCATGGTTCATGTGCTTGTATAGGCTTGAGATGAGTCGAGAAGGCCTGGAATGGAAATTGGCAAGATCGGCTACCTCATCTCCACGAGAGGTATGTTGATTCTGCATAGGATTGTATGAGGGACCGGAGATCGGTAGAGGCTACCAAGATAACCTAGGATGGGGGTCAGGGCCTAGGAAGATCTACCTAGATAACCCATGACAACTATGTGATGACACTCCTCCTACGACAACCTTGTATTCCTTGTCTCTTGTTTCTCCTTGTTTTTTTATGTGCCTCTAGAAGTGGTGTCACAGTTGTTGATGTGGTATTCACTTGATCATTATAGTCTTATCAGCTTTGTGTAGTCTATTGTCTTCATCTATCAATGATGGTGGGACCCTTTGCTATCTCCTACCATGGGGGGTGGACCTTTGGGTTCCACACGGTTGGGTGGAAAGTGCTTCATTCTCCATTGGGTTCCCTTCCCTTGTACATGTTGTGGCAACTTCTCTTGTTCCAAAGACTTCAGCATTGCACCTACACTTGGGATTTGTTACCCTTACATTTGTATTGTATCACAATTGGTGTATCTTGTACCTTGCTTGATGTACACTCCTCATTTTTCACAAGGAGATATTATTGTTTGGAATGTAAATGTTCAGATGTATACTGATGTAAACTCTATTATGTGATGGAATTATGTACTCAATGTTATTGTATATGTAAAGTGGAATGGATGCAATCAGTTAATCTTTTTGTGTTCATATTATGGTTTTATCTCATGGATTACTTGGTTTTATGTAATGTGTAGATGTGATTTTTAATTGAGGTTAGAATTGGTTATTATAATGTATGATGGTTCTTGTTAATTTAGATAATAGGAACTACGTAGTGTAGTCATGAACCTTAGAGGACATAGGATAGTATGTAAGTTTATGTTCATTTACAAATGTGTAACATTACACTGTAATAAAATAATTTAAAAAAAAAAATTGTTCCATTTTCAGTTGTTAGAGTGTTGTCCTCTAGGGTTTTTGGCGGGGGCATTACAACAAAGCCAACATATAAGATAGACTAACAAAATTTAAGAATTCCAATAGGACCCTAGAATTTTTGCTCACTTATACATGTATTGAGAACATCAACAAGATATTCAAGTCAATGAAAAGTGTAATGCTCGGACCTATTTCCTTCCTTTGTGTGTATGAATGAGAAATTTATGAACATAATTGGATGATGTGGATGGTAAAAATAAATTTGAGGGTTGCTAGATAGACTTGATCCAATAGTCCCCAAGGGGTTCATGAACACCTATCAAATGGAATAGGGAATACACTTGTAGGAATGAAATCAAGACAATAAAGGTTAAATATTCAATATATAGAACTAAGAAGATCAAAAAAAAATCAGATTTGAGAATTTAAATCTAGTGGCCTATTGAGTCCAAATCGAACTTGAGTGTCTTGAGGCATCACCACCTACCTTATATGGATATCAACAAAAAGATATATCCACCCCTTCGTTCACCCATGTATACGATATTAGGTGCAAGAAAATAAATATCTTCATAGTAAAAGAGAAGACTATTATAATGACTCACATGAATTCTCTAGTTGAACTTTATTTATAATACATCATTGCATTTGAGTCTCCTATTTTTGTGACTTGATATTAATATTAGTCACTTGTAAAGCAACTCAAATGTATGCTTAAATGAGTGTATTTATAATTACATAGAGTATTTATAATGAATTGTGATTGATTCCTTTGCCATTGTTTCATTGATCTGAGCACTTAGTCTTGAAGTTAAGTTGTTAGGCATGTCATGAAAAACATCAAAACATATTTTCTATCAAGAATAACCATTTCCCATTCTCTTAATATATAAAATAATCATTTAATGTAATAACAACATTGAATTTTATGGGTGAGCACCCCAATAGGAGCTTTGATTTAACTGTAAGAATTATTAAACTACATATATAACAACCAAAAAAAAACTAAATTTTATATCTTTTTTGGGTTCTATAATATTAGAATATATTTTGGGAGAATTGATAATCTAACTAAAAAAACTATTTCTCATATTTAGTTCATTCCAGAACCTTCAAACAATTCGGCACACTGCAAACAGGACAACATATGATAAAAACTAAAACATCATATATGAAAGAATTGATACTCTAACTAAAAACTATTTCAAATTTAGTTCATTCCAAGACCTTCAAATAATTTAGCACACTGCAAATAGGGAAACATATGATAAAAACTAAAACATCAAACCTCTAATTAAATTGTAATCAACCATCTCAAAGAAACTTAAAATTCTACAAAAATATGAATGCATTTATGTAACTTCGGGAAATGCAGCTTTGACAATCAAGATGATATATTACTGAACTGAATAATGTTCAAATAAATTAGAGAAGAAAAAACCTAGATGAGAACCTATGCTGATAATCCAAAGCCCTTAAAATTCTACAAAAAGAAAAATGTAATTTTGTAACATCATGAAATGTAGCTTTAACAGTCAAAATTATATATATTACTAATATGAACAATCTTCAAATAAATTAGGAAAAAAAAAACCTAGATAGAAATCTATGCTATTTATCCACAACCAATCCCATTCATTGATGAGGAATTCTACTATTTATTGATCTTATTTGAAGCAATAGTTTCCCACATTCAATCTTTAAAGAGAGAAATATGGTTAATTTTACTATGGAAATAGATATAGGATTATGCTTTCTTCTCCTTCTTTGGAGAAACGAGTGTATGAAACAATCAAAAAATCCATGCAACTAAAATAGATCTAAGAAAAGGAGTAATCTAATAGACATAAGGAAGTGATAAAGCATTAAAAAAGACTTCAAAATTGCCTTGGATTATGTAGAAAATATAATTGAAACCTTTGAAAACCAAATTTAATCCTTCAACTTCCTAGAGTGAAGATGTACATGTTTTATTGCTAAAAAGAAAAGATACAACAAAGTTACTATTGTCAATTAGATTTGCACCCTATTGAATGCAAGATTCAGCAATCTACTGAAACATGGAAACCTTCTTCAGATGTGGGTGATCTAAACGAAGAAGAAATCTCCAGAGTGAGCTGGTTCTCTGAATGATAGATCCTATTCTAAATAATTTATGGGAAAAGGGATAGAAGGATGAGGATGACTAATTAAAACTTAAATCTAACTAGTATTTCACTTAAATTTATGAAATTCAAACATTGACACTCACAATAGCTTTCCTATCACAATGAATCTCACAATCCCACTGGCACATACTTCGATTAGTATTTTGCATGAAGATCCCTAAATGAAATACAACAGGCAACCTGAAACTATGCAATTCTGAAAACACGACTTACAACAACAAGACATAAAAGGATTCTGATTTGAACCACAAAGACATCAAATTGCTATTATAAAACTGGGGCAGAAATGAGAAGGAGAATTTTGCTACTTTATTAAAACTGAAAGAGTGAATAAGTCTAAACTGAGTACAAAAGGGGTTCACAAGCTCAAAAATGTGTATGAGCAGGAATTGAAATTTGAACTGAGAAGAGAGAAAAAGACTAATTATTTTTAGAATATATCTCTCAAGAAACCCTAATCCGAGCTCACAAAGAAGCTCAAGGAAAAAAGCTTCAAACTGTCTCAAAAACTGCATAAAAGCATAAAAAATCATACTACATTTATGATCAAACTGTCAAGCCTCTAAAAATAGGTTGAATCTGCTTTAAAAGCCAAAAAACACCTTATCTCTCCAAGATGAGACCCAAATCCGACCAAGAGGAAAAGTCAACAATAATTTGCTAAAAATAGCAAGAAATCATAAAACAATTTATAAGAGATTGCTTTATGATTCTGCTTTACACGATTGCAGATTTTATAATTTATCTTTTTTTGCAATTAAAAGATTGGAAAATCTTTTTGCAAAAGAATTACATCTTGATTCATCAATACAATGGCTTGATTTTTTCCTTTAAAAAAATCATAAAAATATCAATACATATCATTTCCTCATCCAAAATCCTTAATTGATTTCTCTAAAATCAATTAAAATAAAAAACCCTAAGTAGATAAAAATACCCACCTCTAGGTCATAAGGTATTCACCATTCATACCAAATCTCTAATTTTCTAAGGCACAAAAAATAAGTCCTAAAGACTTAATATGTCGATCTAGCATATAAATTCGCCCCCCCTCAAATATTAGCTTCAGACTTTAACATTCATAATGTAAGAAGAACCCTACTTCGAATTCCCATGTGCTATTTTTAATTGTGAATATTCTGGACAATTATAACGTTGGCTCGAATTAGGGCATGAGAAATAGATGGTCAAACCCTAAAATGATTCATTTTGCATTCAACACTTTGAAGAAAATGAGCTCTGCCTAAGAGCATGCCGCCATGATGGTTGAGCTCAGTCTGAGAATCTACATGCTTCAGAGTCTTCACTTTCATCTTTAGATAGCTGAACTCTTCAATGGGTAAGCTCGGTTTTTGTAGTATTGTACTTCTTTTATTGGCCGATATGAGATATCGCTCAAGCTTTGACTGGAACTTTCATGAAAGAACTTGCTCAAGGGTTATTGTTTCCTTTTACTGTGCACAGGGTAAGCTATTTGTTTATAGCTTCTATGGCTTTTGTTTTGTTCATTCTAGCCTTGTGGCTACAGCTAACATAGCCTTTAATACCTTTACTTTATACTTTTTGTGCTCATTTGAAAGAGCTCGAGCCTTGAGCTTTGAGTTTTGCACCCTCCTCTGGCCAACATGGTGAAATCCTTTAAATCTTGAAGACTATGGTGAATGTTCTGGCCGCGGCTAGTGTGTTCCTCAGTGAGCATGAAATGGTGAGTTACATTTAAAGCATATACTCTCTCCTTCAGAAAGCTCGAAAACCTTCACTTAAGATTATATGGCCATGTATAGGCTGCAACATATGTATCATAGAAATCATTCTTTAGAGGTTTTGGGCCCAACCCAAAATAGGAAACTCACCTTCTTGTATATTTGGGGATAAACCCGTATGTGGGTATCATGAGAATTGACTAAAAGCTATATCTTCCTTATGCTGAAGCTCGACCACCAAAGGAAACTCTCATTTCATATTTTCTAAAACAAACTAGATATGGATATCTGTTATTTTGAAGAAAACTTAATCATTATGATTTGCCTCTATTTTCCTTTGCTTCATATAACAACCTCATATGGGTTATTCAAAAATGGTGAAAATTTGTGCGCTTACTTGAAACCCCAATGTGGGTATTTGTTGTCTATTGTATTATTTGCTTTTAGAAACAAAACCCCATGTGGGTGTATGAAGAACAAAATATATTCATTGTGCATTCAACCTATAAGCTCAACCCCTAACGGTTGGTGCTTACTTTGATATTCTATTGAAAAGAAACTCACATGGGTAAGTTGGAAATATATCCATTTTGCCTTTAATACTCATATGAAAGTTAGCTCGACCCATCATTTCTTTTGCACTTTCAGTTACAAAACTTAGACATGGCGCTTGTTACTAAAACTGGGCTCGACCCTTCTCTTATTTCTGTATTTTATGTGAAATCACCACCATGTAGCTCATTTGTGATATGAAAAGTCTTCTCACATCTGCACTTTTAGTTCACCTTGTTAAGTCATTTTCAGAATATTCCTATACTTGTCTCTTTGTGAATAAAAGTACATCAGAATACACTACTAATGAACACCCTCCATGGGTCCTCGAAACGCTAGAAATGCATTTGTTGTTTGCATTACTTAAATATCAACTTCATGTTGTTTCCTTCTTGCACATAGAATTTATGGATCACTTTACTCTACTATGCAGCAAACTTTTGCTTCATGTTCTTGGACTTATGCAGAAATCTTAAATTGAAACATTGTTATTCTATGGACTATATTTATTTGATTATCTCACTGCATGATTAACACCTTAGAGACACCTTCTGTTAAAAATTGTTATCATTTCTTGTCATTCTGGAATAATCATTCCACATTGTAACTCTTAATGTTGTATTTGTATCCTCAGTCAAACTGGAACTGACTGTTCATCTATTATTTGAAAGCATTGTCTATCATTCACACTATTGGGCTTCAACCTGGCACTCTTCATGCATTTTTATGCTTCACTTAAAAAGTTGTTTCGTAAATATGTTTGCTCTAAGATGGAAATTAAAACAAATCCTCTTCATTAAGGCATAATGTATGCCTTTTGACTATCCTTGGTTGTGAAAAGAATACTGATGAACTGAACCTGATATACGATCATGATGAACAAATAACACTTCATAAAAGAACATGAACCATATAGCAGTGTTTGGTATAAATGAACTCAGTTAGATGATTGAGCTGATTAAACTCACTGTTCACCTGTAGCTTTCAGAAAGTATTCACTTGATCGTTATGAATGCATAGTTGGTTTAATGCTTGATAGATAATTCTGCTTACTCTTTCAGTTGTATATCATTTCTTTTAATGAATATGATGATGTAATCTTTAAATCAGCCCACTTGTAATGAATAGGGTAGCATACCGAGCTCTACCCTTGTGGGAGCCCATTTTCCTCCACATGCTTGGTCTTCAAATAATGATCATCATTGTGATTTTACCTATACCTGCACAAGGAAACAAACAATGTTAGCATAAAAACAAGATATAATGATCATATTGATGTTTCTCCTTCAGCTCATTCTTCTGTACTTTTCATGATTGTTTCAATGTATGATTGATAGTAGGCTGCATTATTATTGGTGACTCGTATAGGTTTCTTCATAATCAGAGCCTCTGACATCTCCCTCCTTCTCTTATAGGTCGATCAGAGCTCGAGAAGATGAAGGTGCACCATTCATCGTCGACCATCGGCCAAAATAGGAAACGATGATTATGTTGTTTACTTATGTAATTTATTCTTTCGCATCTTCCATAGTGTAGTGTACTATTAATGGTGCATTGTGACAGTCACATCCATGGCTTGTGTGGATATTTGATTTCATCTTATGCTTTTCATTTCGAAAAGAAAATGCATTTCAATGCATTGTTGTAATATCATTTGAATTCTTGCAATCAAATGAAGCTATGTAAATACATGAATCTTTTCATGAAATTAATGAAAGCATTTAAAAAATGCTCTGTTGTTTATATGCTTAATTTTGTATTTCATTTAATTCTTGAACATTCGAATATCACTCTGAAATTCAGTTCTCTCTTCTTAATGCACAACTATCACTTAATGAATAACGAACATGATGCAAACAGCACTTAAACATAATCTGCAATTTCACCTTAAGATATAATAATGTTCAGCCAGCTCCGCCAATCGAGCTATGGAAAAAATTGGTAATAGTTACCATAACAACAAATATCAAAATTACAACATCACACTCATAATCCAAATTGCTAAAAAATGAACATAAGCCAGCCATAATAGCCTTTTTCTTCCATGTGACAAACCTACCAAATGATTCTAGAACTATATAAGATAAATATTCCTGCAATTGCAAAAATTGTAATCTTTTCCTAATTTGAAATTTATACTAAAATAGGGGTAATTGACCCCTTTCCACAATGTTCCAATTTTGCAAATGATCTTAAGCCTATTTGGCCAAACAATCTGCAACCTCTTTCCATTCTCTAGGGATGTGGCAGAAAGTAACAGATTCCAATGAAGCACGCAGATTAAGAATCTATTTTATAATCACAACCAAATGCCAACTAACATCCTCTAACTGATGCCTCTTTAGCAAAGTCACCACCACCTAAGAATTAGATTCACAAATGATATGTCTCCACCCAAAAGTGCAACCGTGCTCCATTGCATATAAAATGGCAAGAACCTCCATCACATTGTTAGTGTGTAGACCCTTATAAATAGAAAAGTAAACTTAACAGTCCCAGAACTATTCTGCCCAACAACCCCAATACCAGCATGACCAGGATTTCCCTGAGAAGAACCATTTGTATTCATTTTCAACACACCCTGAGGAGGAAGACACACCCCTCCCTATTTATCTTCCGAAGAGGATGTCAATCTATTTCTCATGATCTAGCCAGTGCCCTGAGTAGCACCACTCTGAAGAGGAAGGTTGAGATGACTGCAATAGGAATCATCTCTCAGATCCACACCCTCATCCAAGTCACACTTACCCAAAATAGTTTCTCCGAGAGAATGAAGAATTTTCCACCACAAATGTTGGGCAACCAAATTCACATCTTGAAAAATCCTGCAATTCCTCTCTAGCCAGATATGTCAGATAATAAAGGTTAGTCCAAGAGCCCAAGTAACTTGAAGAAAAGAAGTCTTAACAAGGTCCTTCCCCCACTGAGCAAAGAACTCAACCAAAGAAGAAACATGCCAACAAGCCTAGTTCTGCACACCCCACCATAGCTTCCATAGCTTCCTAGAGAAGGAACATTGGAAGAAGAGATGAGGGACACTCTCCTCACTATCATAGCACAAAACACACATCAAGGGACCCTATAACCCTCGCTTGCACAAGTTTTCCCAAGTAAGACACCAGTTCTAGACCACCAACCACATAAAAAAATTGCACTTAGGCCAAGAAAATTTTTTCCACACATGCTTCCACCAAGGAACCTCAATGCCCCCAAACATCTACCTAACCAACTCTCCATAACCTACTGAAATAGAGTACTTACCAAATAAATCACTATTACTCCAAGCCAAGACATCCTTCCCCTCCATGGAATTGCATTCCCATGATGCAAGAATCTAAGCCAACTCTTTCCTATCCTCCTTTGACCCTCCTGGCGGCCAATCCAAGGAGTGCTTCCATATAAGACTAGCAGCCAACCCAAGATTTTGAACAGTCTTATAATGCTCAATTTTATTCCAACTAGTAATAGTAAAATGATCACAAAGAGGCTGGAGGTGAGGGTAAGTAGAAAGAATAGGAGGATGACCATCCCAAGAATCCCACCAAAAAAGAGCTTGAGAACCCGTATGATAGATCCAAGAAAGCCCCTTCTTAACCAACTGAGCCCCTAATTTTAGAGTATGCCAAATCATAGATCCCCTTCCTTCTAAAGGGAAACGAGCAACATCAAAAGTGTTAACATCCTTAAGATACTTTTGGGTGAGAATACGGGCCCAAAGTTGATGTTGACTAGTTCACCAATGCCAATATAACTTGGTTGCAAGAGCTTTCTGATTCAAAATAGCAGAACATAAGCCAAGGCACCCCTTTTTTGTGACCTACACATATTTTCCCACTTAACAAGACTCCACTTAGTCCTCTACAAGTTACCACTCCAAAGAATTTTTTGTGAGAGAGCATCAAATTCCCTCAGGAAATACAAAGGAGTTGCCTGAATAAAACACCTATAAATAGGGAGAGCCTGGATAATAGACTTCAAAAGAGTCATTCTTGTAGTAGTAGAAAGCCAATGATGAGTCCAATGAGTGACCTTACTGTGCAGCTTACCAAGAAAAAATTCCAGGAAGACCTGGGTTTCCTACCAATAGCAAGAGGTATTCCTAGATAGACAAAGGGAAGAGACCCAATCTGAAATCTCAAAATATTAGCAATCCATCATTGAATAGCTTGAGGAGTATTAAACAAGAAGATATATGACTTGTACTCATTGACTTTCTGACCTGAAGCAGCAAGGTAAATATCCAAAGCTTGCCTAAAAGAAGCAGCCTCTTGAAGGTGAGCCCTCCCCATAAGAGAAGTTTCATCCACAAACTGAAGATGAGAGATATGTGGTAGCCCATTTCCCTAACACCAACCTTGGATCCTGCCTTGGGAAACCCACAACTTAAGAAATCTTCCCAGGCCCTCAGCCACAATAATAAACAAGTAAGGGGAGGGAGGATCTCCTTGATGAAGTCCCCTAGAAGCCCCAAAGATCTCAAAAGGTTCCCCATTCATAATAATAGAAAATGAGGAAGACGTAACACAACTCATATTCCAACTGACCCAACCTGGACTAAAACCAAGCCTAAGATAATTCTCTAAAAAAAATGCCACTTAACTCTATCATAAGCTTTGGCCATATCTAGCTTGATGAACATAGACTTCTCCTTAGAAGTTTCCATAGAGTGAATGACTTCAGAGGCAACCACCACCCCATCTAGGATTTGTCTTCTAGCAAAAAAACCTCTTGCTCCTCAAAGATCACAAAAGGGAGACAAACTTTGAGCCTCTCTACAATCAATTTAGTAATATTTTTTTACACCACATTACAAAGAGAAATAGGTCTAAATAATTTGAGTTGATCAGCAACTTCCTTTTTAGGAATGAGAACTAGAAAAGTAGAGTTCAAGGCTCAAATCATCTACTTACTGTGAAGATATTCTCAAGCAACCTCTAACAAATCCAAACTTATAATATCCCAAAATTCCTGAAAAAAATCAACAGGAAACCCATTCAAACCTAGATCTTTACCTTTATTCATCCCAAAAATAATCTCTTCCAAATCAGACAAAGAAATCGGACAAATGAGGAAATCATTCATCTCCTTGGAGATCAAGGATGGAATGCAAGTAAGGGTCAAGTTCTCCTCAACTTCTGCAGGGGGTGAAGCCTCAGAAAAAATAGCAAAATAAAATTGTCTAGCCTCACAAGACAAATCCTGTAGAGAAGATATGTGGATCCCATACGCGTTGACCAGAGAGGAGATAAAACTTCTATTATGGCAAGTCTACATAGAATGATGGAAGAAAGCAGTATTCATGTCCCCTTTGTGAAGCCAACCAATCTAAGCCTTTTTCTTCCATAAAATATCCTCTCGGAGCTCCCACTCCTCCACTACTCTCACAGCCTGGGATTTTGCTTGACCTAAATCGTTTGAGAAACCAAAATCTCAAATTTGGTGAGTAATCACATCAAGGCACGCCTGAGCATTCCTCTTCATAGCCTTTAGGTTTCCAAAACATAGCCTATTCCATCTCTTAAGGTGAAATTTAACATACTGAATTTTCTTAACAAAGGTGTAAATAGTTGTACCATAAGCAAGGCTTCCATCATGCCACCACTAGGCCATAAGATCATGCAAAGAAGACTCTCAAATCCACATAAGTTGAAACTTAAAAGGAGGATTCTTGGGAGTTGTAAAAAATTTTATTGAAAGTTTAATTGGCCAATGATCAGAACCCCTCCAATCAAGAATCTCAAAGCTAGTAACCAATCTACCTCCCACCCAAAAATAGGAAATAAGAAATATATCTAGCCTTTTAGAGATCACTTCCTCTCCACTCCATCTATTATTCCAAGTGAAAACCCCATTGGAAGGATTAACATCAATCAAAGCTAGCGAATCCACATTCTCTTAAGAAAGATCATAAGCAGGCCCAAGTTGAGGCAACCCACCTCTTTTCTCCTCCAAACTCAACATAGAATTAAAATCACCAGCTAAGACCCAAGGAAGATATGGAGCACATGATCTAGCATACCTTATATGAGCCCAAAGTCATATTTTTCCACAAATATCAGTCGGGACATAAACATTAGTAACCAAAATGGTCTCACCTATTTCCAAAGTAGAGGCAACAATGGAAATAGTAGAATGACTCGAAATCCACCAAAGTGGAGCAATCTTTCTTGGGTCCCAAAAAAGAGGCAAACCCCCAGAGCTCCCCTGAGAACCAATGCATTGACACTAACCAAAATACCAAATACAAGAAGCACACTGAAGCATGAAATCAACTAAAATTTTAGTCTCTTGAACAAAAAATATGTCTGGAGAATGGACAATAACCAAATCATGAATATCCTTTTGATAGGAGGTGTTATTCAACCCCCTAACATTCCATGGGAGAACAATCATGAAGGATATGGAGAAAAGTGAGCATCAATGGGTTTAACATGCCCAAATTCCACCAACAAATCTCTAGTACATTTAATCTTCTCAAGATCCTTCTTGCGGCCACTTTTAGAAGAGTGCTCAGATGATCCGTTCATAAGTGTGTGTTGTTGCACCCTCAAGGCTAGGGAAGACCCCTTGCTCTTTCCAGAACCTAGCTCCTCCTTTTCCAAAACTACCAAAACAATATCATCATCATCCTCCATACGACCATTTAGAGAAACTAGATGATATTGCCCACCCTGTGAGAAATGAAGACCGTGACCAGGCCCATGTCCCTTCCCCACATCACACCCCATACCAACAACACTAGAAGGCACATCCGGTGGGATTCCTTCCTCCAAGGTAGAAGTATCCAACACCTCAAACCTATTAAAGTCCTCTTCAGTCTGCTTGTCCTTCAACAATCTCTTCTAACCACAACCCTTAGCCCGAGGCTTAACAAGCTCAAAGCCATATTTATCCAATGCACCCTCCATCATGGGTGATTTCCCTTTATCCTCATTAACAGCTTTTGGAACTGAAGACAAAGGGGAGGAATTAGAAGAAGGAACTTTATTAATCCTAGGACAATGGTTCTGATGATGTCCATATTCATGAAAAATCTAACAATGAAAAAGGAAGGGATTCATAATCAAGCTGTTGAACCCAAGACAAAGAACCAACACAAATTTTGAGAGAATCCAACAAGGAATTGTTCAAATCTATCTCCACACAAATCTGAGCAAAAGAAATAACCTTTTTTCCTAGGGTTTGTTGAGAAACTACAGCAAGCTTTCCAAGAATAGCAGCAATCCGTTGTAAAATATCTTCCCTATAGAACTCCAAGGGAAGCAATGACAGACGGACCCAGATAGGAACCATCGACGGCAAGTCTTCATCTAAATTAAAATCCATATGCTAGGGTTTGATAAACAAACCAACATGATTATAAAAGTAGGGTCCTCCCTCAAAAACTCAATTCTTATCAGCCATATTGGAAAAAACAACCACAAAGTAACTATTTGCAGCCACCATAAGCTCCATGTCTCCCTCAAACTGCCATGAACACCTATTCCAAGCATCCAAAGCTGACAAAGGTATACAGATCCCAAGAAATTTGCAAATAAGAGCATGTGTACTCCAATAAGAGACATCATCAGCAACAGATTCATAAGAAATGACCAAAACTATCCTATCCTAGCTTTTGGACAAACAACCATTCACTTTCTTCAATTTAGGGCCCTCCCCCACATAAAACGACTCTACCTGTTGAGATTTCAAACCCAAAGAAGATCCATTGTGAGACACACCACCACTAGCTACCACCAAACTATAATAGACTTGAGGCTTCACCATAATCCAAACAAAAGGCTACCCCTAAACTCAAAAAAGGCCTTACCCAACAGACAACAAACAACCCCACCCCTGACAACCGAAAGAACCCCTATGCAAAAATATTTTCCAATAGAAATAGGAGAAAAGGAATGAAGAAAACAATGACCAAAGAACCCCCCCCCACACAAAAATAACCCACCCCAACTGAGCAAACACCACCACATAGCTAAACAGCCCTAGCATGCATGTAGGCCCTAGATCACACATGTAGGTCACAGCTGTTACAAGCCACGAACCTGTAGAAACTAGACCCCCACGCACACCATCATCAAATTTTCCAAGGATTTTTTATTGAAGTTGTTGTGATTACTTTGGAAAGTGGTTTTCTTTCTTGAAAAATAGGATTTTTAGTTATAGTCTATTTCTATTGATACTTTTTTTGAGAGAGGACTATACACATTTTGCTAATAAAAATCCTAAAACCCAATAGACAAGCCAAATATTTCATTTCCATCGCATAATTTCTCTGAAGCAACTATTGAGAAGTCTTTTGTATATCCCAACCACAAAAGGATCAGCCATCAGTGTTTGTTATTGGAAGCAAGCTGCTCCACTTGGATTCAATGCGTCAAATCCATAAAATAGATTTTTGGGGGATCTATCTCTTTGGAGCATTGAATTTAATTCTAATAATCTTTCTTCCTTGTATAATACAATTAGGAGTGTGCCTTTTCATTGTAACAATCATGTCTCAATTTCATTATATATTAGACAAATAAAAGCAATTTAGTGGGTATTGGAATGAGTATCTTATATGCGTTTGGTAGACTAGGTTCCTATCGCGTGTGCACCTGTATAATATTGTATAAATTGGTGGGATTTGAACACAACATATTTTTGGTGCATTGGCAACCAATGTTCCAAATAAATAGCTTTTTGAATATGAATTTTCTATACTTTTGGCATATAACGACAATGCAAGAAAGTAATCAATATTTAAATAAAAATTGCAATTTGTTGCACTAGAAAACATACTATATTTCCTTTGTTCTTCCCCATTTCTTCCTATATCAATAGCTCTCAGATATGCGAGAAGAAATTTCCCAACAAGAATGATCTTCTAATCTCTTGCTACACCCTGGTGTGGCATATTATTGAGGTATTTTCTACTATAATGATAAAAATTTCTTTGATCGGACTAAATTTTAGATTTAAGCCTAAACTTTGGCCTATTTTAGATTTAAGAATGTGGTCCCATGGAAGGGGCTTGGGCTCTTATTATTACTCTGACGGAAGTCCTATGGTATTACAAAAATGCAGTGACAAGATTAAAATGAAATTTTTTTCAATAAAATAAGAGTCCCACATTTATAGTTGCAAACTTTAAGTTGGTACTTGGAGAGGGGTGGCTAAAAGTTTTCTTCACCAGATTAGGGACTTTTATGTCTATGTGGCAATTTGTATGGTATTTTTTTCAATTCTAATTTTTATTACCATTTAGCTACTATAATTTCTCATCTAAAAATCTTCATTCTCACTTAAAATTACTTAGCAGAAAGAATTCAAAAGTCCATAGAATCATTTACTTTAAAAAAAAATCATAATTTTCCTCAGTAGCACCTGCTTAGAAAATTAAGGAAGCCCCCCTCCATAGGACCATAACCTGAGACTCAACAAGAGCTCGAGGCAACTAACTAAGAATTGAAAACAAAATTTGAAAGAAACTAAACAAAAACCTGATCATTTATAAATACAAAAATATAGGATATTTGCAAAAACTGTGAGCTGGAGAAATTTCCTCAAAACCATCAACTCCTAATACAAATGGTAGAAAATCAATCAAATTACAGTTGTAAATCTATTAAAATCTAAATTGAGGAAGAATCTTTCTATATCTTTTATCAAATTGAATATTTTGGATGTTTTGTAGTTTTCACATATTTTGACTTTTTTTCTGATATAGATTTGGAATTTAAAAAATGGGTTTTAAAAACCCAAAACAATGATACAATAGAAGAAAAATTCCTTGACAGTCTTTGATCTGTAATTAGCGTGGAGGGTCGACTACATAAATTATCAAAACAAATCCCATACTTCCTTAACATAAATTGATTGCATAAGTAGTTGTTCCATGTTTGGAGATATAGAGAAACAGTCTTTGAATGTGTATTCTAACATTGATAAGAATAAATAACTATGGAATAAAGTGTGTATCCATAAGCAAAAAAACATAAAACAACAATAAAAATGGAAGATAGTATCAATATGACTTGGATAAACCAAAATGGGGAAAATCTCTAGAAGATTGAGGGACTTTCCCTCAAACCATTATCTTGTGAGCTGTTATAATGGTTTATTGCCTTTATGTAGGTCTTCAAGGAAATTTTTTCCACAAGTAGCATTGCCACACATCATACAAGCTCTTTGATGCTCTCACACTTCCCAAAATCTGTACATCTCCCTAAGACTCATAGGCTGAACCAACATGAGCCTCTACAACCAATTCTATTAAACACTAAGGAATCAGCTAAGTACAATGACCTCCCTTGGAGATTTTAATAAGAATGAATTAGAAGAAGAGTTGAAGAAGAATCCCAAGCACCCTTTGTAATTTGTAACTAAAAAGGAAGTTTATTGACATTTTCCAAAGCCCTTAAGACTTTTCCAGGTCCTGTCTTTGTCATCTTTTGTGACATGTTTGGCCACAATTGAACTTATTGTGCTTCCCCACTTCTAACAAGGATAGGTCCTCAAAATATTACCAATTAGAAGGCTTTTGGTCCTCAAAAGCTTGGGAAATTACTACATGAGATACAATTTTCACCTTGGCTCTTGGAGATTACTTGTTCCTATGTGCCTTAGACTCTTTAGATTAACCTGTAGTTTTCAGATTCTTCAAACTCGGGAATAATTTGAACATTTGGTCAATTTCGGAGGGAGAGATATTAAATTTGGAGGCAATGAACTGCACAAAAGGGGATTTGAAAATGCACAATTCCCTTGGGATTGATTATTTTATTTTTTCTCTGGCTTAAGGATTTCTTTGGGAAAATGGGCATAAAATTTCCTAACCTGACTATAAAATATAATGCACGCGGGAAGAGTAAGGGATGGAAGAGTTGCTCCATCATCATCCTGGGTGCTAATATTCTTGTTTAACCAAACATAGCTAGAGGGTTCACTTTCCCTAAAGATCTCATGACAAAAAACAATGCATATATGTATACCCATAGAACAATCTAATAAAACTCTATGCAAAAGTAAAACTAAATACACAAATAGTCATAGGTCAATATATAGAATACCTTACAGAGATTTCCTAGAGCATTCTTATGGCAAGGCCATTTTCCTAATAGATGCAAATGAAAAATGTGTGGAGCCTTCATTGCTAAAGAAAGTGACTGAGGAGCTAAAGAATGAACAGAACCCAGTTGGTTGTTGTGGAGTGAATGCACAGGTTGCAAAGGCCCAGCAAGAGACACACAAAGGCATTGATCGATAATAAAGAAAGTAGAATCATCACACAAAAATCCCAATGCTTCCACTAAAGTCTCCTCCACTGTCTATCATGGCATTTAATGCATTAATTATGCATTGAGTGCTTCAATACCCACCAGCCCTAGTGCACAATTTGCATTGAATGCCCCAAAAGTATCTTAAAGGAAAATGAATAAAAGAGCTATTCCAACCAATAGAAAAAGAGAGAAATAATAATTATTAAACACAAAAAACATGTCTTTAAATTCAAATTATAGAAATACATAGAAATATATTTAAATTATTGAATTTGATTGGTCAGTCAAGCATATCAAATGATTGCAATAGTAACCTGTCTATGGGTAATGATTAAATATTTGAAAAACTTGATGCAATAATTAGTAATTTTTACATGGTGGAAGGGATTGCTTCTTTATTCCAATTTTTAGATTATAATTTACTTTTTCTTCACTATGTATATGTAATGTCATCAAATTGCACCCCTTGCAATTTCACATACATTTTTGTAGCATGATGTGTCTAGACACTAGTGCACCGTGCAAACGTTTGCATGCCATGCTAGCATCCTACGACATTCAAACAACCATTTTTTAGCATGTAACTTTTTTCAGTGGTAACGGCTGGGAACGCCTTGTAACAGCTCGAGAAGCTTCTTTTCCCGCTTTAAAAGTCATCTTTTTAGCTCATTTGGCCTTCTCCTTGTTGGCTTCCATCTTTGACATTCTCCTATCTTTCTCTTACTATCTTGTTTGCATAGCTCTCCTTGCTTGCTACAACAACACTTTCAAGCTCTCTTTACAACTCTTCCAAGCTTTCACAGTAATCCTTGCAACACTCTTGGCTCTTGCAGCTGTCTTGCTCTCTTTGGCTTCCTTAAGCCTTGTAGCTGATATCTCCCTTGTCTTGTGCTTGTGAGCATCCTAGGATTTCACACATCCCCTATCTATTACATCTCCATTTTGTGATACAGGTTCTACTCCTTGAGCGAGGATTACTTTTATCACTCCTTTGTTAGTTTCTCTCTATTTATCTGGCTATTCGTGGAGGTGGGAACACCAAAATGGGGGTTTGACTAAGGCAAACCCCTATACAACCCCAACATTTTCTCCATATCTTACGCATGTAGGTATTGAATAGAGGCTTCATTACTTGAGTAGTTCTAAGAATTTTCTTTCTCCTCTTTAACTTTATCATTTATACTTCTTTATTTCATTTATGTTATATTCTGTTATTTTCCTACATTCTAAGGTTTTAGCAATCAGAGTAGAAGTAGTCACTTTGTGTTCTCTATGATAAACTTGGTTTCTGGTCTATATGATACACCAATGCACCTCTAGGATGCTAGTGTTCCATGTTGTCATCCTCATTCTGCACTATCGTCCCTTGGTCAAGACCTCGTCAGTTCATCCAAAAAAATTGTGGCTTGCTCTTCCTGATTTTCAAACTCTCGCTTTGCTCCCTAAGGTAGTTTAGAGAAGTTCACCCAATGGGATTCTCTTGAGAATAAAGAGACTCATGAATAGTGAATCCCCCTTCTCTACATTTTGGTGAACCTGACGTGAACCATAGTATTTTTTTTTAAACTAGAAATTTATTTACCCCGACTTGGTGGGATCATAACTATTGACTCGATGCTCAGAATTCAGAACTGTTTACACCGTTGGAAAGGTCTCCAAGAGGAATAATTTAGTCCCTAAAATTTTGCACCTTTGGTAGCCAAGATTTAAATATTGATGCATGTTTCAACCCCAAATTCTGCTCCAAAGACCTCCAAAAATGCAAATTACTAGAACCTAAAAAATATTGAAAAAATCAAAAAATCAGGATTTTCAAATTTTATCAGTTCTATCTCTATATCTCTATTTCAAAATGAATTTTTTATCTGTCTTCTATATCTTTCTAGCTTTGTTAAGAAGCTTCAAGAAGTTCTCTTACAAGCATGTGAAAGTGATTTCTTGTCTCCTTTCTTATTATTCTTTGTTGATCCCTCTCCTAAAATTCCTTCTAAGGATATTTTGGCACAAGAAGATGAAATCATTGATACCTTTCTCAATCTTACTCTATCTCTCTTCATTCCAATGCACTCTCCTCTAGATACAATGCATTAGCGAATGATTAGCCTCCTTCCACATCTGATCATCCTCAAATCAATGTTGAGAATATTTCTTCAAATAATTACTCCACTAGTTGTGATGATTCTATAAATGTAATCTATGTCTCTGCTGCCCCTCAAGGGCCTAAGAGACCGGTCATTTATCTGACTCCAGCTAGTCCTTCCCCTAAAAGGATTTGTTTTATTGACAATGTCCCATTTGATAGCGATTCTCTTGATCTTTCTAAGGCTCCATCTTATAGAGCAGTAGCCCATACTTATAGGAATAGAATGAATAAACAACCAAGCCTTCCTCAAGCACCTAAACCTACAACTAAAGCACCCAATGATTACGATCTTGTGGAGAAACTTTGAGTTACTCCGACTAAGATCTCATTGTGGGACTTGCTTTGGTCCACTCTGGTTTACTAAGGTATGCTTTAGGAAGCCTCATAAAAGATCCTCTTGCTAGGTCGATGGATGTTAATGCATTGATAGCTCATATTTGTGCAAATTTACTGAATATTACATGTTTTATCCACAGGAACTCCCACCTTTGGAAGTGTAGAAGCAGGCGGATCCTCTGATGATTATAGTTACATTAATAATATCGGTATTATACATACTCTCATTGATGCTAGCTCAATGTATGTAGCATTGATCTATTACCTAAGATTAATATTGATTCATCTTCTCTTAATGCTTCTTCTATTGACATTTGTGGGTTCAATAATGTCGGTCGACAAGCCCTAGACACGATATTCTTTCCTTTGAGGTTGGGATCTGTTACCATACCCACCTTTGTTTATGTTATGTTAGAAAAGTTGCCATATAGCCTTCTTCTTGGTAGACCGTGGATTCATGCTATGGGTGCAATTCCATCTACCTTGCATAAATCTATTAATTTCATTTGTAATAATCGAGTATTCACAGTCAAGGCTGACCCTAATGCTATGCACTTATGTGAGATGGTAGCTGCCAATCAGGCTTCGGTTGTACCTACTCTTATTCCTTCAATTTCTTCCAATGTGTCGATGTTTACTCCAGCAGTACCTACTACAAAGGATACTCTTGAGATAGATGTCCCTAAAGAAGATTCTTGTGAAGCAATAAATCTTAAGTCTGCTCCTTCTACCTCTTCTCAAAAGAATGCATGTCTCGGTGATGATTCGGGTTCTTTAGACTTTACAGAATCCTTCATTGGAGAATGATAAGTTGACCTGATCCACTTAAACCTTCTGATAACATCATCTAAACCTACTATCAAAGATGGTTATTCTTTTGTATCGTAGGATAATGTGAACATAAATTGTAATGTTCTCAATGTTGATCCTCCTCCTTCTGAGGAAGATGATCATGTTTCTATTAAATAGGTTAATGTTGGCAGTCCTATCAAGAAGGATGATGGTGATCCCATGGAGGAGTATAATCCCCATTATTGTTATAATGCTCTCTATGAAGATCCTCCTCCTTCTCAAGATTTGCAAACACTTTATGGCCATGGCTTTAAGCTTGTCTCTAAATATGGATATGGGCATAAAGGTTGTGGGTGTAATGAACAAAGCATTCAAGTCCCTATAGAATGCGTACCTCACAAGCATAATTTGGGGCTTGGTTGGTTGAATGAACAATCTAAACAAAAACCACAGTTGGATGTGGATGTGATCTCCGCTCAACCTCGTTCTTGCAAAATGGTTCATCTACCATTATCTACTATCTTCATGTCTTCTTCTTGTGAGTAGTCGAGTCTTTCTCCATAAGAGAAAGGGTTGCTTCTTGCTCCTCATTCTTTGTCTAAGCAAGAGTGTATTTTGTTGAGGCTTCTAAAAGCCCACTTGATTACTCTTCCTCCTCCTACGCGTAAGAAATTTCATGAGCATGATGAAGTGAAACATTCTTTATGTGCATACCATTGAGTTCATAGCCATTCCACTAGTGAATGTAAGGCCTTGAAGGATAAAATTCAAAAACTTCATGATTCAGGTTCCATCACTCATTTATTTGTTGATGCACTTGCCTTTTCTTTGCATGACAAGTGATATCAAGGTCTACCTCTATCTTGTATGTTCTAAGTATCTTGCATGGTTCTCCTCCCTTGTATGTTGGGGGCAGTGATAACTTGTTCTAGATATGTGTGCCCTTCTAAGGACCCCTTCTCTTCTCTCTATCTTTCAATTGTAGTGTCCCCTTGAGTAGGCCCCTTGTTGTCTTGAAGGGTTCCTAGCAAACCCCCTTTGAAATATTTTCTCTCAAATGAAATCATTTGTGTCTAGCTTGGGGATAACCTGACTAGACCTCACTTTTCAAACAAAGTATCCCTTGAGTCGATCCCTTTTCTTTTGAAGGGTTCCTAAGGGCTCTTTGAAGGCCTTCAAATTGTGAACTGTCTGTGTGACTGTCTACTTGCTTTCATGTGTGTCTTTTTGTATTCTAACATGTTTTATCTACAGATTAACATGTTGCTTTACAGGTGCACCTGCGAAGTTGCTTTCCAATCCGACTCTATGGAGTCCCCTCACATTGGGATTCCTTCAAGAGAGAGTACCTAAGGGCACCTTCTTTTTAGGTCTAAGGACCTATGAAGCGCTTGCATCCTGCGGGATCTATTCACTATTGGTATGTGGGCCTTTAGTGCAGTTTGTTCAACTCTGTAGGAGAGAGTACCTACAGAGCCTTTTGTTCACCTTCCATAGGTCTACGGATCTACAGTGCATTTTTTCAACTCTCCTCAAGTTCGAGGACCTATGGAACCATCTCTCTTGGAATTTTCATTCATTTTTAGCTTCTCCATGGGTATGTGTAGGATCATGATGGGCCAAAAAGTGGCAATGGGGAAAAAATTATGTTTTTCACAGACCCAAAAATGCAAAAATGTCAAGTTGAATTTTTTGTGGCTTGGGTGTCAGTACACACCTCCAAAGCAATTCCCAAACCAAGATCTCCAAATCAGATATACGATTTGAAGCAAACATATATATACAAAATTTGGGCCTATTAAAATCATTTCACATTCACAAATAGGTCGCAGCGCACAGTGAGGAGGTTCTCTGCATATCAAATATCTGATTTATCTGATATCCATTTTGAAAAGGTTAGATTTTAGATTTTTCTTTGCTTTGATTGAATTTTGAATTAGATTTGTATAATTTCAGTTAGTTTTTTATGGATTTTTTTTCAAAATAGGGTTTTTGATTGAATTTTTATGAAAATTTTGAGTTTAGAATGGATTTTGATTAAAAATGAATGTTTTTTTATGAATTTTGATTAAAAATGAATTTTTTTATGGATTTTGATTTAAAAATAGTGTTGTTTATGTATTTGTATTAAAAATTAGAGAATTTTATATATTTTTGTTAAAAAGTAGGGTTTTTTTTTTTTTTTAAACTAGGGTATTTTTACAATATTTTCATTTATACTATCTAATTTCAATTAGATTAATTAATTTTTAACTTTAATCAGGCATTATGGCTGCTGAAAATAAAAATGCACAAATTCCAAATGATCCAACAGCTGAGAATGAAAATGCACAAATACCAAATGCTCCACCACCTCCATAGCCATCAATTGAAAAATTAATTGGTGAAAAATTGCAGCAATTAAAGGGAATTTCTGAAGTTTATAAGAGAATCCCTCGATTATTCGAGATGTCAAACACATTGAAGGATATAATTAAAAATATAGAAACCCTCTCCACCCAACATAATGCCTTTCATTCATGGCGAGAAAACATGAGGGAATATTATGCATGTGGATTGTCTTATGATGATGTGAAAGATCTCGAAATAACCAAAGCCCAAATAGCCTGTTTATTTGTTAACCCCCGCACTAGTTTGCCAGTTAATGTTAATAAACCAAAACTTTCTATAAAATGGTGCACACATAGGGACATTGTAGATAACTTTTGGGATCGTTGGTGTGTGGTTTTTGATAAACCACCGAACAAAAATTGTGATATACCATTTTACTTTATTAAAAAATTATATGTTGAGTTTGTGTTAGGGCATCATGTCAATTACTTTGACATTAAACCCTTCCAGGGCGTTGGTGGAGGTATGCCCCAGGATATACCAGGGGCAGTTAGAGTAGTCTCACGCCCATATGTTCCCCCTCCTCCCCTTCCTTCGACACCTCTAGTATATCATCTAGATATTATGCAAGATGCGGCCACACAAACTATCTAGGCTATTCACTATTTGAGTGGCCTTTTGGTTTTCCATGCTTCTACAATAGCTCAACCACATTCTGGTGATGTTGGCAATGGTTCAAGTGTTGTTGCATCATCCTCTTCAGGTCCACATATTTTTGTGCCACATACTTGCTCCATGTGCCGCCAGATATGCTTGGGTTCTCTTGTACAGCCCACCGAGCATCCCTTGGACACTTCTGATTATGACCTCCATAATGTGGACATTATAGATCAGACTCAAGGGAGTGGAGTGCACCCTAGATAGTCCTCTCCTGCTAGAGAGGGGGACATTGGAATAGTGACACAAGTAAGATTTAAGTTGTAAATTCATAACTTGCATTTGTTTTTAAATGAATATTAATAAGAGATAGTATAGTGTACTAATATTTATTTACATGGTCTATTTAACAATTGATGTCTGAGGAGGAGCTTGCACAGGTGACTGATAGCACCCTTAGGGCCATTTCATTTGGCCTCGACACATACATAGTATATATTTTCGCACTCACCCGTTTACATTTTTTTATTATATACTTGCTTGTCATTTGAATTGTCATAAATGAAATTATATAATAACTTATATGTTTATCTTATTTTCCTCTTGTAGGAAATACCTAGTGTGAGCAAGGTGCAGCCTTGTCCAAATTATGGAAGTGCAATGTTAGATAAGGGGAAGGTAATTGAACTCAAATTCGATTCAATTAATAATTTTAAGATCTTATATTGATTATACATACACCGACATAGATAGGTAGTTTCATATGTACTTGTCATTTTTATGTACAGGTAGTTATGAGCTATACGTCATTGTTGACAAGTGCGAGCAAGGTGCAACCTTGTCCAGATTATGGAAGTGCAATGTTAGATAAGGGGAAGGTAATTGAACTCAAATTCAATTGAATTAAGATTTTTAAGATCTTATATTGATTATACATACATCAATATAGATTGGTAGTTTCATATGTACTTGTCATTTTTATGTACAGGAAATTATGAGTTATACATAGTTGTTGACAAGTGCCACAACACCTGAAGGAGTACGTATCAGAACACTTGAAGGAGTAGGTGTTGAAACACCTCAAGGAGGAGGTTTTGAAACACCTAAAGGAGATAAAGAAAAAGATCAGCCTAAAGAGGTATGTGTTTATTTTATTTTGTGTTTGGTATTTATATGTTCCTATTACCGACAATTGTATGCTAACTTGGATCAATTTTATGTTTTTGTTCACATATATAGATTGACATTACAAAAGTTGGTTTGGTCGATTCTTTGAGAGGGGCATATTCTAGGACTCCTGACCCTTTGAAGAGAAGGATATTTCAGGTAATCAAGATTACAATTTTAGAGTTCAATTATAATTCAATGTATATTGATTTTGATGTTAATTATTTGATTTTAAATCATATAGTATAACTAATCTCAATTGTGGTTTGATTTTTTCTTGTGCAACTACCTTCAAAACCAATGAGTGTGGCAAAGAGGCTCCATTTTGATGATCCACTAGTAGTTTAGGATGAGATAGACATTTTGGCATGTAAATTTTGAATAGACATCAAGATGGCATATGCCACATTTTGTAAAACTTTGTTTGAGTTGGCGTTGATGCCATTTTTGTATATGGAGATACACTCAAGATTATTGGATAATTTGATATATAGAAGTTGACAATCAAAATTTAATTTCTTCCTCATGTGCATGATTAAAATCTTTGAAAATTTAATCAAGTGGGAAATGGTTAAATATCAATGTACAAGAGCATAAAAAATAATGGTTGTATTATGTAGTTTATATTCATATTGTTGATTACATTGCATTGCACATCTTTCAAACTCAAAGCATTATTTCACATTGCATAACTAACAACTAGATGATGATAGATGAAAAAAATTCAATTACAATATAGTTTTTACAAAGTCAACCTAAGCAATTATGCAATTACTTCACATTACATAACTCATAACTAGGAGCAATTGTCAATTGCATTTTCTTGTCATGGAATTTTATGAGACCACATTTCTTTTAGGCATTTTTTCAAACAATTCACTTCCTTGTTTATGCCACCACATTTTTCATACATGTGTACCAAATATTTTTATCAAACAATTCACTGGCTTGTTGTTATGGCTAAAATCCTAAAACAAGTGCTTTCAAACAATCTATGGATTGATGCAGAGTGGGGGTGAAAACATATGTGAAAACTACCCTTGACTCCTTTGGACCAAATTTGAGAACCAATAACATACCCCTATCCTAAGCTAGTGAATTAGCCCTCTTTCACAAAGTGATTTCCCTTTAAACACTTGATATTCACAAGAACACCCCAAACAATCTTGAGTTGTGTCATAAAACAACAAATTCTAAGATTATCCTACATGTACAGGTCCTTTAGCAGATGTCCCATGAAACCATCTGTTTGCCATGCAAATGCATAGGGTTTATTGAAAGTCCCACTTGTACAACTCCCATGACCATGCCACCAACTCAGACACCTCTATTATGACCCCAATATGCTTAAACATTAAAGAGATTCCCCCACTCTCATTGATTTTAACAAACCCTAGGCTAAAAGCTTCATTTTCATGCAATTTAAGCAATGATTTTCTTAGGACAGCAACTCCAAGACTCACAAATCATTTCCCCTTTCTTAAATGAACATGCACACATTCAAATCACATTGTACACATCCTCTCCACCGAGCCACATGAAAGGTACAATAGGTGGAGGGCTTCAATAATTCATAATTTACTCAAAAATGCAAAATATGGGTTCACTACTCACCTTGAGAAAACTTGGCACAAAACTCACAAAAAATGAAAACAAAAGCACTCAAACCAACTTTAAAGGGGTCTCAGGCCTATTTCCCCCAAAATGATCTTATTGATTCTTCACAAAATTACATTCATCAATCCCCAAAATTACTTCCTAAACCTTTTTTAAGACTTTTCCCCACACAAAACAATTGACCAACTCCCAATAACTGACTTACAAACTATGTTACTTGTTCGGGTTTAGGGGTTTGGTTCGCCGGTTCGGCTAAAAAAATTTTGGGGGTGGTTCGGTTCATTTTGGGTTCGTTAGTAAAAAAAAATGTAAAAATAAAAAAATATATATATGCAACATAGAAGCATGAAATAGGATTAGAATATCACATAACATCATATAAACCATAGCAGCATTAATCGTTTGGGGAAAAAATTGGCAAGCCAAAAGTTTAGGATTTTTTGAAAAAACTGGGAAAAATTTGAAGAAAATAGTTAGAAACTACTTTTTTTAAAAAATTAATGGCATTTCCATAGCATACAGACATTGAGAGCCAAATAAAATACAGAGTTCAATCCATGAATTATAGAAAATAGATTTTCGTTGGTTATATTCATATCGATAATTACATTGCACAAAACATACTACAACTGCATAAATATCAGATGGTGATAGTTGTCAAAATGTCTATTACAATATAGTTTGTGACTTTGTACAAAATCAACCTATAAACTAAGTACAAAGTTCCAAAAAAATCAATTGTAGCAAATGACGTGCTAGAGGGCAGAACCTCTCGATGATGAAGCTCCTTGTCTATGCTACCACATTTTTCATACATGTCTACCAAAGCATTTTATCAAACATCTCACTGCCTTGCTGCTATGGCTGAAAGCCTAAAACAAGTGCTTTGGAACAAGCTATGGATGCTTGGAAAAATTCTATCAAAGAATAATAGTAAGCAACAAGCTATGGTCTCATGATTTTTTTTTCACACGAAAATCAGCGTGATGTTATTTGCATTTTTTTGTAGGTTTTAAACATGTTTTTTGGCAATTTTGTAGTTTTAAATGCGAAGAAATCATTGACCAAAAGGTCAACGATTTTTTTCAAAAAATCAGGGAAAAAATAGTCCAGCCTGCAGGTTTTTTAAAAATCGCGATTAATCGGGTTTTTTTGCAGATTTATGCTTCTATGATATAAACAACAAAACCACCATAAACTTGAATGTCATTTAAAACATGCATGATAAATATTCATTGTTGAAACTTGAATTGTGGTTGCTTGATAAACAGAGTCTATTGATGCCAAGGTTCAATTTGTATGATTTTGAAAAAAGAAGCCAATTGAGTAGAGTTATCAGCATTCTTTAGAAATCATAAGAATTTGTAGACACGTAAAATGTACATACACTCGATCCTGATCTACTAACATCGCTTCATCCTGAATTATCCCTCTATCTAACCATTTAATCAAATAGCCTTATTTGATTAAATTCATCATAATTCCCCTTTTAATTAAATAAATCCCTTGATTTAATTAAATCATTTTCTCTATGTAATTAGCTAGGTCACTTCATCTTCCTATCTTTGATTTAATTAAATAATCCATATTATTTGATTAAATCTCTAAAGTTCATCTAATTAAATTAAATAAATCAAACATTTATCTAATTTAATCTAACATCATCCCCTTTGGTTAAATAAATCAAAAATATTTATTTAACTAAGTCTAAATCATTCTTTTCTCATTTTGAGTTATTTAAATCCTAAAATCTAAGTCAAAATGGTCAAATCAACTAACACCATTTAAATTAATCAAATCATGATCAATGCTGATCCTAATCACTCCAATCCTCTAGATTTTGTAACTTGCACAATTAAATCATTTATTTGATTTAATAATTCCCTATTTTCATTCAAAAAAGGCATCCAAGTGGGAATATTCCTCAAATTTGAAATCTCCCCCCAAATTGACTTGTCCATCCAACAAAGTATTTAAAGCTCTTACATTTTCTCTTACATGTCTCCCACTTGGCATTTAACTCATCTTTCATCCCCCTAAACATGCCATCTCATCAAATTCAAATTTCAAACTTGCACATTGATCAAAATGTGTTCAAGCTTCCTCCATTCAAATGTTGACAAGTGGCACCTTTCCATTGGTTGAATGTTAGTCCCACATTGCTTCATTTTTGGCATTCATCCATCTTAGCATTCTATAAATGAAGAGCTCCTCTCCTCATTTGATCATCCACAATTTCAGTAAAGTTACCATGCTCAAATCATTAGCAATCCTCATCCATTATCATTGAATCTTAGCTAGGTTATGCAGGTTTTTAGCTTGGAGCACTCAATCTTCATCAACAAAGTGGATCACTTATCAAATCTCTTCATCAAATCAACATTGCATCATTGGAGTTGGGAAAGGGCCAATTTTCACATCAAATTGGCACCAATTCCCTTAAGAGATTAGGAGTTTGTTGGCTTTAGAATAGGATTTGATATGATTTGAAATCTCATTGTGTTCTTCATTTCATATTTTATCTCTTTTTCCCTTCAAATGAATTTCTTGAGGAATCCTTGTTCTTGCTTGCATTTGATCTCCTAATGTATTCATTTTATTTTTTTTGCAGGTATTTGGATTAGGGTTCACATTTTGGCGCTAGAAGGAGGGCAAACAAAAATTTTAAATCATGTTTTTTCATCAAAATTCTATGTTTTTTTCTATTTTTTTGTGTTTATAGTAAACAGAGCCACTGGCAGACCAGCAGTGCCATATAGCACCGCTCAAAACTCTAAACAGTGCCACTTTTGGCTCCAGCGTCGATATTTGAGCTTCAGCGTCGATGTTTAAGCTTCAGCGTCGCTGTTTGAGCTCCAGTATCGCTGTTTGAACCCAAACAGCGCCGCCATCACAAACTGCACTGCTTGGATTTCTTGCTTTTTCATGCAAATTTAAAATGGCCATATCTTGGTCATTTTTTGGTCTTTTTTGAAGCTTTTCTTTTTGAAATGGGGTATAATTTCATAATCTATCCAATGGTGTAGGTTATTATTAAATTTTATAGAGTTTAAATTTTCAAATTTTCACTTAATGTCAAATCATAATGAAACTTGGTCTAAATTTTAGGGTTTTTATGCTTAATCATTTATCTAACCTTCATATCTTTTTGTTCCTTGATGTCATCTAACATTGGGATCTTGTATTGTAGGTTTTAAAGGATCATGGAGCATGGAATTCAAAGAAAAAATCATTATCACATTATTGTATCAAGTATTTTTAAACACTTTGGGGAGCAATTATAATCCTACTTCTAAGGATTTTACCATTTCAAGATTTTAGGACCTACTAAATTTCTTTTGGGCTCTAAAAAGAACATTTCATTTTTTTTGCTACAAAGGGCTAAAATGAACATTAGGAACACAACTTACTAGAGTTTGTTTTTTGGTTAACAATTGAACAAAGCAACTCTCATTTGTCTTTTGGTGCTTAAAAAAGAAATCACAATTGCTTTGGGGATCTAAAATGAACAAGTGCAACTTTGTTTTGTGATGGCTTACTTAAACTAACCTCATTGAAAAAGGACGTATGCACTTCTCTCACGCTTTATAGCGATCTTGAGAATCAAAAGGCCTTTTTTATGATTTTAGGTTAAAACAAAGAAATCACCACCACACTTCATTTTTGGGTTTAAAATTGAACAAAATCTTGTGCGAGTGTGAATGAATTTATTGCATGTGTTCTCCCTTTGTTTCTAAACAAGGGTTGATCAAACTATGAATAAGTTTATTCGCTTTTGTCTATCTTAGAGGGCCTGCCTTGGGGAAAAAGTACTCACCCAAGGGAACGACTCAACCGGTAACACTCTAAAGCCAAGATTATTTCCAACCAGGATATAAATGTGGGTATTGAAGTAAACGCCAGTATCACACGGTTGATTCCGATGAGATGGATCTGAAAGGGGACTCTTGCCATATGGGTCAATCTCCACGAACGGAAAGTCTGAAATAGAACCCCTATTTTGTAGTGACCAATTGATCCATTGAGCGATTTTATCAAAGTGGTGCATTGGAACTTAGATTCCAAGAAGTTACTTGCCATGTCCGATCTTGGTTAAAGTATAGAGGTTAAGACTTCATTCTTAACATACCTTTATACTATTTCCTTGGTTTCATGTAAAATCATCTCTTCTACGAAGGGCATGAGGCAAGCCCACCAAGAAAAACGTACCAATCGAGCTAGGGTGTTATATTGTTTGAAAACATAGTGCGTTGAGTGAAAACATTGGAAAACCAACATTCAACTTGAGCATCAAATCTCAAACCCTTTAGGAGAAGCAAATATCCTTGAACAAATTCACATGTTATTGCTTTCCCTTGGGATTCGTATCCTTAGAGGCTTCTAAAAATTTGGATTTCATCTCAATTTTCTTCTACTAAAGTCAACTTTAGGTAACCTTTGCCTTGATTTCCTTGATTTCTGCATAATGCACTTTGTGGGATGAAAGAAAATTAGGACATTGGACATTCAGTTGAAAACATAATCAAGAAGTGTTTGTGATAAAAATAATCCATTAAGCAAAGATTGAATCAATTGGACCCCACACATATGCTTAGTATCTTTTGGTCATATGGTTTTTATGCAAACATTGGTCTTTTGATTTTGAATTACTCTTAGAGAAAGGAAAGTTCTTCACTATCTTGGTCTCATAAACAAGTCCTTAGTAGGTTCATTTAGGATCAAATCAAACACTTCATCCATCCAAACACTTATCAAAATACATCCCACCAAACAAATTTAGAGCTTTTGGAAACATCATTCTAGACTTAGGTAATCAAAATCACCTCATTTAGTTAGATGTATGGGAATGCATCCTTTCTCATACCTCTAATTAAATTAGCAATCCTTTGAAAAAGTTCATCGTAAAGATCACATCTAACATCTTAGGGTTTACAAGTTCATTATCCAAATCAAACCAACCAAAAGCAAGCCCTAAGTCTAGCATTGATCCAAAGTCCCTAAACGTTCAACACTCATATCATTCATACCTTTCATCCTTCATCTCGTCATTATTCCTAAGAACCTTAGAGGTTACTTTTACAACAAGGTCAAAATACAAGACGAACATGGAATACAAACTTGATCCATTCATCATGAGTAATCTAAATCAATTGAACTTTCGAAGCCTTACAATGCCAATTGATTATCGAAACTCGCACTCATACAATCCATACATGGGATCATTACCTTCTACAAATGTCAATGGCACAACATGTGTGATTATTCCCAAATGAAAAATTGGAACACATTTCCTGATTGTAGATCTAAGTCCAAACCTACAAATCCACCAACCGAACAAACAATGCATGAGCCTTCAAACGAACAACGTCATCCCACCAAATCCATACATGCCAAATGAGAATGTACCAAGTACAAGTTTTCCAAACATGAATCCAACAAAATCTGGGATGGATACATTTGCAAATCATACGAATATTCCAAACATCAACAATGGTCAATTTCAACCTATCATGTCGAATTTGAACAATGTCAAAAATCAAACACCACAAGTATGCATCCCAAATCTGCTTGAACAAAAACCAAATCAACTATATCAAGGGAATCAAGATCAAAATCAAGATCAAATTTGGTGAGATCAAATTGCTGCACTTACCAAAATAGTTGAGTCATTATGCCAAGAGACATCTCCACCACCATTACCCATATCAACATCATTCCTTGGTTTAGGGCTTCCCCCTTTACCTAGCACCAATCACTCCATCCAAATCAATCCACCTAACACCAATCAAGCCATCACATCAAATCCTTTGAATATACCATTGGCATCGCACCAACAGATGGTATCTAATCAAATGACGACATCAATCTCGAAAAATCAAAATATGGTCTCCCAAGGACCTATCACCATGGTCATTCCGACCATTCCTATCACCTCGATCACTCCCACCACCCCTATCACACCCATCATATCTCAAACCCTCACGATCACTCCAAGCATATCTCAACCACTTGTCACTACATCCAACACGATTCTGAATCCACCACCACTACCACCAAAACCAAGTGCAATAAGTCAATATTGTAACATCGCACTAAAAGCACATCAAGCCTACCAACAAGCATTTCAACAATATTAAACGGCTTCACAAGCCGCTCAAGCTACCCAAGCTTCCCAAGCCTCTAAAGCTACCCAACAAACACAAGCACAAACACAAAAAAATGATAATTGTTGGGGATACTGATGAACATTCAACCACTGGTGATAGCATTGACAATCTCCCCACCACAATTTCTGAATGCAATGATCAAAACCTATCCATCAATGAGCGCATTGAAGATGTTTCCACCTCATTCAATGACCAACTCACCATACATCAAGAGCCAATTTTTAGTGATCTATTTCAAGGAGTGTTAGGATTATTTGATCCTATCAACATAATGCATGATCCATCGACCAATGATCATGTTGAAAATGTCTCTACATTGCCTTCTGAGTTAGAGGACATATCTGAAGAAATTATTCCAAAGCATGATCAAAATCATTCACTAAGGTTTAGCAATGGTCCTTTCCAAGACATGTTGAACCCCTTTGACCTCATGGTTATAGATACTAAAAGAACCCTGAACTCGACACTTGAGGATATTAAACCACTTACCATGTCTAATGACAACATCCAAGAACCCTTTGTAAGCATTCCATCCTTTGAAACTGACCCATGTCAAGAACTTGATCCAAAGCATGTTGAAAGCAACTTTGAAATCATTCAAGATCAAGAATTTGCATCTTCGAGATACTATAATGATCTAATGGACACTCTCCTATCTATGCAAGATGCACATACTCTTCCATCTACCCATGAGATGCTTTCTGTGGATGGACACGTAGAATAGGATTATGTTACACAAAAAGAGCAGATTATCAATTCCTATAGTCAAACTGATTTATCAACATCAGGATCAGATATATCCCGAATCCAGACTGAGGACATCATGAATAAAGATATTCAGTATTATCTGCTCAAGAAAACAATTCAGACAGAGCAATATATTCCAAATTCAACAGAGCATCTAATCAAAATAACATCATCTGCAGTGGTCATTTATCAGAGAATGCACTCTAAACAAAAGCTCTTGGAACAGGTAGAATCAAATCGTGAAGGTACTACTACCACCATACTGAGGGAAACTTTGTCTCAAGCAAATGTCAACATAGAGAGCATGAAGAATCCTTATGATGAAACCAATGCCAATACTACAACCAGCCACATCATGAATCTTCATCCACCCATCACCCCATCCATGAATTGGGACCAACGTCAAAAGAAAGAATTGAATCAAAGTACGAAAAACGTTATCAAAGAAAAAGAATCAGAAAAGCATAATGGACAAATCAAATACATATGGATACCAAAGAATACAAAGAAAGATTATTCGTATCAAACTCCATCAGTCAAAGAAACTATGGGGAAAAATAAAAGAGGGAAAAGTATCCATCAAGGATGTCCACAAAAGAAAAAGCAAGCTTTTCAAGTGATGTACAAGGTATATCAAGTAGTTGGTCCTAATTCCACGAACACTTTCATATCCACCCATCATTGCTCATCTTCCCAAGTTTGGAGAGTCAAAGGGGCCAAACTATCAACCAATCCATCTTTTATTCCTAAACAAACTCCATCCACACCTCCACACATGATATCCAATTCTCACATTGACCATGTGTTGGAAACGACCCTTCATCATAAGGATTCAAAAGGCACTCTATCGTGATGTGCGCACACAGACAAAGTTAACTCTGGTATCAATGAAGTAGATCAAGAATCTCAAAAGTTGTATTCAAGTACACATATCTTAGCAAAGCAGCTTCTTCAAGTAGGATATCAGTGGCACATTATGATAGGGGCATCTACATCAGCAACACCTTGTGATTCAACATGAGCTTAAAATCTTTCAAAAAAATCAAAAAAATCAAAAAATTAGAAAATCCAAAAAATTAGAAAAAAGGATTGAAAACAATAAAGATAAAAAATCATCCTCTAGTGAAAACCGCATGTGCAGTGCTTTGGGCAAGACCATGATGAAAACCTAGAAAATAGGCATCATGTGTGGAATCAGGCATCTACGTGTGCCAATTCAGGGGAAAGCACCTCATCCCATCCATAATAAATCCAACAATCCATCCATCTCATCCATGATAATAAATCCATCCATCCATGAACCAGTTATCCAATACATTTTCATCCATCTACATCCATAGTCCAAGTTATCTTGATCTTGAAAAATTTTGGTGCACACTTTACGCTTGCTTATGGTAAACATCTTGACATGGGTCATTTTTATTGATCCTATCCTCTGCAGCATTATCTGAGCCATGAAGCATTATCCAAATAAAGCATTCCTTCGTCTGAACACCTTATCTTATCGCAAGATAATCCTTGGCATCCTTTTCATGCTTTCCATATCCATCTATCCATACATCTATCTGAGCATCCACACATCGCATTCCATACATTGCTAGAAACTGGGGGCAAATATGTACATCTTGCTTCAAAAATAAATCCTTATCTATATCCTCCAACTTATGTGGTGATCCAAACATTGTAAAATGTGAAATCAAATTGGTCAAATCACTTGTGAGCAAAAATCCAAATCACTAGCCCATGGCATATTTTGACACGAAGACATTCCTTATCAGTCTTCATCTTTTATCGAACATCGGTCCAAACAATCGATATCAGTTGCATCTAAGTTGCACGTCAAATGTCACATCAAATCATCCAAACAACTTTTGTTCCAAATCAAGCTTCATCAATCATCACCAATCAAATCCAATCAATCCATAATCTTGGGTATCCTTCCTGATCCTTGTGTTGTTTAACACTATCCTTGCATTGTTGTGCACCCTCAATAATGTTATCATCATCTATCCTTGCATTGTTGTGTATTCTCAACAATGTTATCATCATCAATCCAATCGAAATATCAATCCTTGTGTTGCTTAACACTATCCTTGCATTGTTGTGTATCCTCGACAATATTATCATGATCATCAATCCATCAATCCGATCAATCAACCTTAGCTTGGTTTTCAACAAACTCCCAAACAGAGCACGATATCGTATCCATATCTAAATTGTCAAAATCATGTGAAAAATCCAAAAACATTCAAAACATATCAAAATCAAAAAAACAAGTTGAAAACAGAAAACATCAAAAACATGGCATTCAAACTACGTCGTCTCTGAGCTTAAACATAGGCAAGGATAATCTTTGATCAGCCCCCCGAGACATCAAAATCCAAAAACATTCAAAAAAACATCAAAATCCAAAAAAACAAAAATCAAAACATTTGTAAAATCTTGAAAATACCAAAAATAGCCTCAAAACATTCCAAAAACATCAAAAACATCCAAATATTTGAAAAAATCCATCCATCCCATTTCGTTTTCACTCAAAATAATCAATCATCCATAATAAACTGATCGTCACCTTCACCCTTTGGAAAAACAAACAGAAACAATCATAGCAATCAGCAAAAGCAAACTTCAAATGTAAAATCTAAATCGAAGCAACAGACCTTTAAAAAAAAATCAAACTCTTGATCATTTTCAAACATGTCAATCAACCTTATATCAACAGCCTATCAATCAACTTATCAACCCATCATCATCCTATACAATGCATGTCCTAGGATATATCATTCCAAAAATGGGCATCATTTTGGATATCACCTTGGATTCTTATCCTATCAAAACAAATCCCTTTGGTTGAAGCTATGAAGAACATTGGCTTGTTTGTGTACTTGATCTTTTCTTTTGGTTTATCTTATTGTGCTCATTCCAAGGACCTCTCAATGATGTCCCCAATGAAGGTATTTAGAGAGATAGGAATGGGGCAAAGATCATTATCTTTTTATTTGTGGTGCTTGTTGGACGTTCTTGTAATATAACCTTGGTGAATACTTGCTTTGTTAGGTACATCCTAGCAAGGTTTCCATATGTCAGGTGTGAACAAGAATACTCCTATATGTTTGTTGATTCAAAGTCCATCACACTAGGTGCAACACCATCTTGGTTCTTTATACCCTGATGCATCGTACCTACATGTGTTATCAAACATAAGGTAATTGGCCCTTTGAAAATCCCAACTCCTTGGCAAGAAATCATCATCATCATCATCATCATCTCATGTCTTGTTGGAATCTCTTATTTTCTTCTATCTCTTTCTTTTCGTGCCAGCATGGTACCATGAAATTTAATCATAAATCATCATTAATGCATCCATCCTACATCCAAAAACCATACTGCATAATGAATATCATATCATATAGAAAGCATTAATCATACCACATGCATTCATCCCCATCATTACATAATATAGATTGGTTATTTTAATATTTTCATAAACCATACATCTATCACCCATATGCATAATCATAAAAGCATCATCATATCAAATCATGTGCATCCATATCATCCATGCATCATCATATCATCCATTACATATAAACATCATAATCATCTCATATATATAATCAATAATGTCATTGTCATGGTACAAATTAGGATCAAGTGGGTGTATTATATCAAAATAGGCATGAGGCTAGCCATGGTTGATCAATGTCTACATCATCAAATATGTCTACATCAAATATTTGAGTTGAACTGATCTTGAACCTCTTTTTCGAGAGATTGACCCTCAAATCAAACCTCTTTGCCCGATCTCTTAAGGGGGCAATATACCAGCATAATTCTTTTCACTGGGGCAACAAAGGGGCATCCAAAAAAGAAAATCAAAGAATTTTTGACTTTTGATCATGGCAAGATTATTCTTTGAACCAATGCAACAAGTGCATCACTTCAAAGAGGGGAAAAATGTAGACACGTAAAATGTACATACACTCGATCCTAATCTACTAGCATCGCTTCATCTTGAATTATCCCTCTATCTAACCATTTAATCAAATAGCCTTATTTGATTAAATTCATCATAATTCCCCTTTTAATTAAATAAATCCCTTGATTTAATTAAATCATTGTCTCTATGTAATTAGCTAGGTCACTTCATCTCCCTATCTTTGATTTAATTAAATAATCCATATTATTTGATTAAATCTCTAAAGTTCATCTAATTAAATTAAATAAATCAAACATTTATCTAATTTAATCTAACATCATCCCCTTTGGTTAAATAAATCAAAAATATTTATTTAACTAAGTCTAAATCATTCTTTTCTCATTTTGAGTTATTTAAATCCTAAAATCTAGTCAAAATGGTCAAATCAACTAACACCATTTAAATTAATCAAATCATGATCAATGCTAATCCTAATCACTCCAATCCTCTAGATTTTGTAACTTGCACAATTAAATCATTTATTTGATTTAATAATTCCCTATTTTCATTCAAAAAAGGCATCCAAGTGGGAATATTCCTCAAATTTGAAATCTCCCCCCAAATTGACTTGTCCATCCAACAAAGCATTTAAAGCTCTTACATTGTCTCTTACATGTCTCCCACTTGGCATTTAACTCATCTTTCATCCCCCTAAACATGCCATCTCATCAAATTCAAATTTCAAACTTGCACATTGATCAAAATGTGCTCAAGCTTCCTCCATTCAAATGTTGACAAGTGGCACCTTTCCATTGGTTGAATGTTAGTCCCACATTGCTTCATTTTTGGCATTCATCCATCTTAGCATTCTATAAATGAAGAGCTCCTCTCCTCATTTGATCATCCATAATTTGAGTACTTAAAGTTACCATGCTCAAATCATTAGCAATCCTCATCCATTATCATTGAATCTTAGCTAGGTTATGCAGGTTTTTAGCTTGGAGCACTCAATCTTCATCAACAAAGTGGATCACTTATCAAATCTCTTCATCAAATCAACATTGCATCATTGGAGTTGGGAAAGGGCCAATTTTCACATCAAATTGGCACCAATTCCCTCAAGAGATTAGGAGTTTGTTGGCTTTAGAATAGGATTTGATATGCTTTGAAATCTCATTGTGTTCTTCATTTCATATTTTATCTCTTTTTCCCTTCAATTGAATTTCTTGAGGAATCCTTGTTCTTGCTTGCATTTGATCTCCTAATGTATTCATTTGTTTTGTTTTGCAGGTATTTGGATTAGGGTTCACAGAATTTATTTAGTACACTAGCCATTTTGATGTCTTCTTGCAATCTCAAATGCTAAATCTATGAAGAAGTTAACTCTACTACCCACTAGTTTCCATTAAAAAAGAAAGCAACAAGCTTTGGTCTCATGGCTTTTTTTCACACGAAAATTAGTGTTGGAGTTCAATTGGAGGGTGAAAAACTACTTGTAACTACATAAATAAATCTTGTTCTACAACTCATATGACCTAACCGACTATTCCATCACATCTAGATGGTTACGTTTAGGTTTGGTATGGTTCCCTTTCGCACCCAAATCGGCCAAAGCAGTTTGAGCTACATTCAATCAGTGAAATCCCTTAAGAGTCCAAAGTGCAAAAGGGCAGAAATCTTTGACGGACTATTTCTTAGAAACTATGATGCTTACAAACTTTTTGTTTCAGGCTATGGGATCTTGTTTGGCCCATCTACAATAACCTCTCTCATTTTTTTCTATCTTGGAGGCATTTTCCCGTGGTGGCAAGTTTTTAGCTGAGGGAAAAGTTGTCAGATGCGAGCAGTGTAAAGTTGCAAAGTGGTGCAACTTTCATTCAGCAACTCGTACGACCAAACGGACTATTCCAACACATCTGGATGGGTACATTTACAATAGGTATGGTCCTCTTTTGCAACCAAATATGTCGAATCACTCTGAGCTACATTGGACCGGCGATTTCCCTTAAGAGTCCAAAGTGCTAAAAGGCATAAATCTTTGAAGGGTTATTTCTCAGAAACCGTGATGTTTACAGACTCTTTGTTTGAGGTTATGGGATCTTGTTTGCCCATCTACAATAACCTCTCTCAGTTTTTTCTATCTTAGAGGTGTTTTCCCGTGGTGGCAAGTTTTCAGCTGAGGGAAAAGTTGTCAGATGCAAGTAGTGTAAAGTTCCAAAGTGGTGCAACTTTCATTCAGCAACTCGTACGACCAAAAGGACTGTTCCAACATGTCCATATGGGTACGTTTACGCTAGGACGGTCCTCTTTTGCAACCAAATATGCCGAATCACTTTGAGCTACATTGGACCGATGATTTCCCTTAACAGTCCAAAGTGCTAAAAGGAAGAAATCTTTGAAGGGCTATTTCTCGGAAATCATGACATTTGTAGACTCTTTGTTTGAGGCTATGGGATTGTGTTTGGCCCATCTACAATAACCTCTCTCAGTTTTTTCTATCTCAGAGGCGTTTTCCCGTGGTGGCAAGTTTTCAGCTAAGGGAAAAGTTGTCAGATGCAAGCAGTGTAAAGTTGCAAAGTGGTACAACTTTCATTCAGCAACTCGTACGACCAAACGGACTGTTCCAACACGTCTGATTGGGTATGTTTACGCTAAGGATGGTTCTCTTTTGCAACCAAATACGCCGAAACCGTGATGTTTGCAGACTCTCTGTTTGAGGCTATGGGATTTTTTTTGTCCCATCTACAATAACCTCTCTCAGTTTTTTCTATCTCAGAGGCGTTTTCCCATGGTGGCAAGTTTTCAGCTGAGGGAAAAGTTGTCAGATGTAAGTAGTGTAAAGTTGCAAAGTGGTGCAAATTTCATTCAGTAACTCGTATGACCAAACAGACTATTCCAACACGTCTGGGTGGGTACGTTTATGCTAGGGATGGTCCTTTTTTTTCACTCAAATACACTAAATCACTCCAAGCTACATTGGACCGAGTGAAATTAGGTGAAAATTTGATGTAGACACAAGGGCACAATCACAAACTCCTTGCAACCTGCTTATTTGAGGCATCTAACAAGATTATTCTGACCTCTTTGGATAGTCCAAAACTCCCTTAAAACTTGACAAGCAACTAAATACACATTTCCCTCTTTAACCCCCTTAAACCCTTGTAATAGTGAGAAACTAGTTTTTGTCCAATTACTCCATAATTTTCCAAAACACCAGACCAACACATGAATTATTCAAACACCCATATGCAAGTTACACAACATATATGAGAAACAACATAGACTCCTTTGGACCAATGTTGACTTCCTATACATTCACCCTTGAAAAGGCTACTCAATTAGCCCAAAAATGCAAAGCAACATAACTTCAAACACCACATAGACCCCTAAAACCTTGGGACAGCAAATAAATTTCCAAGAAAATAAAGATTCTACAATTGGATTCCATTTGTATGGACCTGTAACCATCAAATCAGAAAACCCTTGTTTTTAGTGTAATTCTTGAGGGTTTATTGGATGTAGCACTTCCACAACCTTTCAAACTCTGCCACCACATTATACACCTTTATTTAGACCTTTAACTCTTTATTTTATTTCAAAACCTAGTTCTCCACACCTTCCACTCATGAAATATCATTTCATAAGCCCTACCAACCCATCCCACCAAGTCACAATGGCACATAGTAGGTGGGATGAGATTCAATCCATTAAAATTGCAAAACTCTTATTCCCCTGTTTAGGAACCCGTCTAAAGAAAGTCTGAGTTTTGAGGCACAAAATGAATAAAGAAACCCTTAATTAAGAATTTAGAATAAATTCAAGACATGTAATAACGTTTCTACATAAATTTTTGATACAAAAATGCTTGAATGGCATGTGCACAGGAAAAAAACACAAGAAAAACAGTAAAATCTGAACTGAGCAATTGAAACTTTATTGATTCAAAGAAAAAAACTCCTTCAACCTATTAGCTCTCAAAAACACAAGCGGGATGCCTCAAGAGGCTGCCAATCTCTTGATACACTTTAGGGTAACAGACAAGGTCAAAAGAATTTAACCTTCTACTCTTCAGGTGCTGCCAAACCTAGGTGGGTGTACCTATCTGAATGAAGCAGACTTGACTTATGATTATCCTTCTTGCAATGATTTGTCCACAATGGCAGATGGGAGTGAACAAGTGAATTCAAACTTGATACAAATAGCAATAGCAATCTTTTAATCTAAATCCTAAAATGCTCAATTAACAGATGTAAAGAAATAGAATGAATCCAAATGATGAAATGCAGAGACCAGTGCCTTATTGGGTATGCAGAGTCAAATGAAATCAAGATGAGCAACACTCTATGGAGAAAACTCAAATTATCTAGCATATATTTTGTTTACAACTTATATAAACATGCAAAACTGTGACTACTAAGCTCTACTTGCACAATCCAGATGATTCTCTCTGATTACTGTGATCAAATAAAAGGATTTAATCTTTGCTTAAAAGAACCAATCAATCAATCACACAGATACAACAAATGTGCACTGATGAATTATATATAAAATTTTCATATCAATTCAAACAACCAGAAAGCTTCAATCTTGGAGACAGCTTAGCAATACTTTCATTAGACTCAACAAATAATTGACACCAGGGAAATGCAGCAACATCAACTAATTTTCATAAATACCTCCATTTTAAAATCATGCAACAATAGTCTCTGATCTGATAATTTTATTCCACTGTATCTACTTGCTGTGTATTGAATATCTAATAACTGGTGGTAATTTTACAATTACAAAATGCCTATTTATACACCAGCATCAAGAAAATAAATCATATTGAAATTCCATGTCGGCCTTCCAAAGAATTCGGGCTCAAATCAAGTCAGCCTGCAACGGTTTTATGAACACACACGTCGGACATAGTATTTGAATTTCTATTATTCATCAGTGAAACAGTCGGCGAGACAATCCAACAGTTATGCCGAAGGCAATTCAATCATTAATCGCTTCGTGGTGTTATTCACCTTCGCCGTGACTTGTCTGAGTCAGGGAAACATCATATAGATTACATTATGTTTCAACAAGAGCCCCCGCGATCAAACCGTATGTTGCTATAACATATCACTCTTGGGAAGACCTTTCATACAGCACACTATGTCACACCGAAAGTCATCATCCATTCTGAGTCGCTGAGACAAAAGCACACTCTTGCCGACAAGGTCCTTCACTGTTTTCCATCGGCGAGACTGAAGGTCACTCGCCAAGACCTCTTATCGAGAACCTTAACTCATATCGATATCGCATCCCTTTATGTTGTTGGTCAGCGAGACACAACAAACCTCTCACCGAAAGTCATTTGAGAGAAACCTTTCGTGCTCCGTTGGTGAGACATATACACTTCGCCATGACCTTTCACCAAAGCATTAAACCTTTGCCAAAATTTTCATCCATCCTATCGGTCGGCAAGACAAGGGAGTATCACCATGATATTACAACCAAGGAAAACCTCTTGCCAATGAGTACCTTTTATGTCCAGTCAGGGAGACATATTGAAATCGATAAGACCTCATCCCGACGACATAACTCCTGCCGATTTGAAATACCCTTTGTCACCAAAACCATGCAAATGTCCTGCTGAAAGCTACCTACATGCAAACCTCGATCGCTGCAACATCAAATGAGTCTTGCCGATAGGCAACACAGACTCATGTTAGCAGAAAATGCAAAATGGGTCGGGGAGACAATGGTATTCTCACGCCAATACGGACCATGATGTGGAAAAATGCAGACCCGGTAGGTTTAATGAGACAAATATGGGAAAAAAGTGAGCAGAATGATATGAAAAAAAAACCTAGTGCTTATGATAAGGACCCTATGGAAACTTAGGGTTATGGAAAACTTGAGAAAATGTTCAAAAATTTGCAGTTCCAACACAACCAAACCTATCTCGAGCCCTTGAAGGCCTTAAGTAAATTTCTATGCCTTGGAATCCAACTCCCAATGTCTTTAACCACCAATCTTAACTGACTTTTAAAACCTTAATGACTGTTGAAGGCCAAAATACAAACATTTTTCACATTAATATGACTCATAATGAAATTTTGCACTTTTCCACTTCTAACTTTACTAAGACCTCACTTAATGGCTTGAAATAGCATCATTACATGTTCAAAACACTGTTCTTTCTTATCCCTAAACAAATTTACTAATTTTCCCTTCAAAGGCTACAAAGCAACAACTAGGACAAGTTGGGATCTCCATGTTTTTTTTACCCTAAAACCTAAAAACTCCTAATACATGGCCATTGATCCTATTTGATCTCATTAAAGAAAAAACTCAAAATATTACACTTTACTCATTGAAATGATCCACAATGATATTGTGGTGTAGGTGCTCCTGCACCAAAAATGGTGGTTACAACTTGCTAATGTCAATGAAACGTGGGGGCAGTAAGATTTAAGGTTGGATCAAGCTTGTGCAGGTCCTAGTAGACGTGTTTGATGAATTTATAGGGTGTGGCAAGGTTGGGAACATTGATTTCCTTAAAAACCTCATGAAAGTTGTTAAAAATGAAGTTGCACCCAAGTTGAATTTGAGGAGAAAAAGTGGCAAGCCATTATAATTTATTATTTATAAATAGGAGATATTACAAAACCTGGTTCAAACGAGCATATCGATAGGAAAGAACCAGGAAGAAAACCTTTAGTTGTAGCTCAATTAAGTACAAAAAGATATTACATAATTTTCCCAATAACAGTAACAAAGCATACACCTGTATGACTAATTCAACCTATGAGTTTCCAAAATACAAACCCCTTTACATTTTAAACATGCCCTTTATACAATGCCAGACATTTGACCCATATTTCAAAAACCATCACTGAGTATAGATTATTCCCATAGACAATTATGACCTTTTTACATTGTTTCCAATTTGATAATTCAAATTTTACAAAATTTTCCTATTGGAGGCATTCAAGGCACAATCTTCCACAATAGTAGTATGTTCACATTTTGGACTGACAAGCACCTATACAAACATCAAGGTAGCTTAGAATAATAAATCTATATTATTCTAAATGACACAAAATATGATGAGATGGTAATGCAAACTATAAAAGACGCTTAGAATAACCAATCTATATTGTTGTATATGTCGCATACCTCTCTAAAAGGATCAGAGTTGGCTATTTTGTAGTAGGTCCATGATCAATCGTGCCAAGAATATCACAAAAGTGGGAAAATGAGAAATCTATATTGTCACAATAGAAAAGATGCTTAGACTAACAAATCTATATTAATCTAAACAACTTGAATGATGATGAATTGGTGATGCAAACTATAAAAGATTCTTAGAATAACCAAACTATATTATTCTAAATGACACAAAATATGATGAGATGGTAATGCAAACTATAAAAGATACTTAAATAACCAATCTATATTATTGTAATTTGTCGCATACCTCTCTGAAAGGATCAAAGTTGGCTATTGTTGCAGCAGGTCCATGATCAATCATGCCAGGAATATCGCAAAAGTGGGAAAATGAGAAATCTATATTGTCACAATAGAAAAGATGCTTAGACTAACAGATCTATATTAATCTAAACAACTTGAATGATTATGAATTGGTGATGTAAACTATAAAATATGCTTAGAATAACTAATCTATATTATTCTAAATGACACAAAATATAATGAGATGGTAATGCAAACTATAAAAGATGCTTAAAATAACCAATCTATATTGTTGTAATCTATTGCATAACTCTTCGAAAGGATCGAGTTGGCTATTATTACAATGGTCCATGATCAATCATGTTAGGAATATTGCAAAAGTGGGAAAATGAGAAATCTATATTGTCACAATAGAAAAGATGCTTAGACTAACAAATCTATATTAATCTAAACAACTTGAATGATGATGAATTGGTAATGCAAACTATAAAGATGCTTAGAATAGCCAATCTATATTACTGTTCTAATTTGTTGCATACCTCTCTGAAAGGATCAGAGCTGGCTATTGTTGCAGCAGGTCCATGATCAATCTTGCCAAATATATCACAAAAGTGCATACAAAATATCACTATTAAAGACACATGCATTGCAATAGTATATAAAATATCAGTATTAAATAAAGAACACTAATGAACTTAATCATAATGAACATAAGCATTGTACCTTCCATTCTTGAAAATGCTATTCAAGTGTGCCTGAAGGGTCATCTCTTTGCTTAAGAGTATCCAATATTGCTTCATGATCAGCATTACTAAGTGTCCATAGTTGTTTTGTCTTTGGTCTGGCATGATGCTTCAAAAACTTAACATTTGTTGCTATACCAAGGTGCAAATACATGAGAATGGTTTTGTGTTTCTCGTAGTCTTCAAATGCAGGTATGCCATTCTTTCTAATCATGTATGTTCACAACCAAGTTCCTACAACCACAACTGAACTTGTAGGATACATGAAACCATCATCATCTTCCATCGGTTGTGATAGCTTATGCTTTAACCACACACATCATGCCAACCAATAGTCTGATCTCTCTTCATTCCCCTGTGGTGCAACAACTGCAAAAATATGTCCTGGTTGTAGTAGATCTAAAAGCATATCTTAATCAACTGAACTTTCCATTGTGTCATTTTTCATGGATATTATTTGAGATAAAGGAGTTAGATATTGTGGTACCCATGTATCCACCCACTCACTAGACTCGCATTGATCCCACTTGCACTAAATACAACTCTGACAAAAACAAGCCAACTCTCGTGTCCAAATGGTCCATGTGCCTACATCTGAGCTTCGAAATGAATGCATCTTTGAAGAATATTTGATTGTATGAAAATCCAATCTGCCTCCCACTACACCCTCTTCAATGAACCAAAATAATTTGCACACTATTGAATCAAGTGTCCCTCCCTGTGACAATGTTGAACTAAACCAATCAACAATAGAACGTGCATCACTGAATTTTGCTCCTGAAATCTTCAATTTCTCCTTAACTAGAGCTCTCTTTATGCATGCACCTGCTCCATCATGCTCCCCTTTCCCATATCCAGCTTCAAAAAAACTCCAAATATGAGGTAGACCCCTCTCTACATGCATTCTACTCAACCAATAAAACATACAAGCATTCTTGAATTGACCTATGCAATTATCTGACCAAATTAGATGTCGGCCCAATGCTATATCATGCTCCTGCAAGAACTCAAAAAAAATCTCAAAATAATGTTGGACATACTCGGATGAGTGAGATCTATCATCACTCATATAAAAATGATACTCTCTGATTATCTTTTGATCCTCCTCTATACTATCAAGTGCATGTCTAAACGTTATGTGGACAAAAATAGCAATCTGAATGGAATTGTAATATTGAGATTGTACCTTGTTTTGTGGTTGCAATGTGTAGTTTTCTACAAAATCAACCACTGATATAATAGTGCCAATTAGAAAAGAGTCCTTACACATCCTAAATTGTTGATCCAACCATCGAGACCTATGACTAATATGCCTTGCATAAATTTGTGGTGAAAAGATTGTCCTTAAAATCTGAAATAAAATCAGCAAACTCAAGATCTTTGTGAAATAACTCACATTCAGAACCTTCACCTCCACTTTGCAAAGCATATTTGACTATCTTATATCTCTTTTTCTCAACAAGCTTCTTTCCAAATTCATGTTCAGTACTCTCATAAAAACATTGAACAAACTTTGACAAGTCACCACATTGTGAGCACTTTTCATTTAAACAATCATTTCTATAGAAAAAGCAACCATCATCTCGTAACATAAAA
>VDFB02000003.1:619034697-619066327 GCA_007258455.2 Sequoia sempervirens | reverse complement strand
GAGAGAGAGAGAGAGAGTAGAGGGTAGAGGGTTTCAGGGTTAAGGGTTTAGGGTTTAGGGTTAAGGGTAGAGGGGAGAGAGAGAGGGAGTCAGTGAAAGAGAGGGAGGGAGTCAGAGAGATATAGAGGGTAGAAGGGAGAGAGATACAAGTGATTGAGTGAGAGACTTGGGAGAGGGAGAGATGGAGAGAGAGAGAGGGAAAGAGAATATTTAAATATTTTATATATTAGTAATATATATATATATATATATATATATATATTTAAATATTTATACATTAACTAAAATATTGAAATATTATACATAATAATATAATATATTATATATTAAATACATAATTTGGTAAGAGATTATAATTAATTATATATTATATATTACATTATAAAGTATATTGTATATTATATATTAAATTATAAAATTTATTGCATTTTTTAAATCATATATTATAAATTGTATAACATTTTTGCAACTCTATATAGAACATATCGGATATCGGATTCATATCCGATTTCAATCGGATATCTGATATTTCTGACACAAAATTTAATGCCTAGCGATAAGCCTCGGGCTTGCTTTATATTTTGGTCTGGACCTGTCAATCCTAAGAAGTCAACTCAAAAAATGTGTAAATAACAACTTACCTTGTTTTTCCAGACTTCGCGCATATGGCTGACAACTTCTTTTTTACCCAAAATTGATGTAACGAAAAGGGTTTGTAAAGGAGCTTCTCAGCTTTCCATCAATATAAATTATACTTTAGTTTGAATCTAATAAATAATTATTATTCATTTTCTATTAGAATTATAACTAAAGTCTTCATTGATAGCCTGATTGAAATACATTTATAACTTTCAAACGGTATCACATTTTTTGAATCCAAAACATGCGTCACATTCTATGGTTCACATACTATAGGATTAAAAAAAAATTGAATTTCATGAAGTTTTGACCAAGTTAAGGTGGTCAAACATATGAGTTTTTATATTTTTTAAAAGTTGTAATTAAAAATTTATAATTAATTATTTACTTGGAAAAAAAATACAAAAAAATATGCATCACATCCGGACATGAGTCCTCTACTTATATCTAAAATCTTATAAAAAAAATATTATGATTTTATTATGGTTAGGGTGGTCAGACAAACACCTACTTATTATTTTTTCCCTGAAATTTAAGTACTATTGCATTGAAATTTCAATTTTTCACCAAATAGATTTTTTTTTTAGAAAAATAAACCTAGTAGTTTAGAAACTAAATTCAATTTTCCACAAATTCTATTCTTACATATTTTTGAAATAATATAGATAACTTATTCAAATTTTTACGTTAAGTTACCTAACTTTGATTTTTCTCAATTTTTGTTGCCACTTAAGGGCCTATTTTTTCCATGATGATCCTACACATACCCCCATCTCTCTCCTAAATTCTCTTTCTTCTCAATTGTGTATATCGGATCAAAGATCTATATCTTCTTCATCCTGAGTATATGCTCTTTCTCTCTTCGACATTGGTTTCTTCCCTGACTTTTGGGTGCATTCTTCTCTTGAAGCAATCAATCCTTGCCTTCTTCTCTCCATTTAAGAGTTCTTATATTTGTGATTTCTTAATTTGGGGAGGATGCATAGTACTAAGACAACCTTTTACATCGAGGTCTCTTTTACTTTGCTAACTCAAATCCTTTAGTTTGTTATGTGCCTCTTTGTGTGTGTTTTTTATATTCTAACCTCGTGATGTAATGGTTTTTATGTTCTAACACTATTGTCTTGTACAAGTCTTTCTTATCTAATGCATTTGTTTCATAGGTCTTCATCCTAGGGGCATGCTTCCTTGGTTTGAAGAGATATCTACTTCCTCTATAGTATCCTTTTGGGCATCATGATGTTATTTATGTTTAGTATATCTCCTTTAGTGTGCATATTAGTGTAGATTCATATGCCCACTAAAGTGGGGGAAAAATCTAATGTCGTAAAATTGTACCCCTTGCAATTTCACATACATTCTGGCATCTACTTTAGTATCCACTCCCCTAGCATTTGTGTAGGCTCATTTTAGCCCCTACATCAACCTTTTTCCCTTCTCAAGATGTTAAGGACCCGTTTTCAGCAGCTACCTTCACGTGCTCGTTTTGCATCAAACCTTGTGCTTTTCCCATTCTCATCATTTTGTAGCATGATGTGTCTAGATATTAGCACATCGTGTGGATTTCTGTGTGTCGCACTAGCATCCTGAAATGTTTCAACGTTCAAACAACCATTTTCGAGCATGTTTTCCACTTGTCAACAAGTTTTGCCAGTGGTAACGACTAGGGATGCCTTGTAATAGCTCAGGAAGCTTCTTATCCCTCTTTAAAAGTCATCTTTTCAACTCATTTGTCCTTCTTCTCCTTGTTGGCTTCCATCTTGGATATTCTCCTATCTTTCTCTTACTATCATGTTTGCATAGCTCTCCTTGCTTGCTACAACAACACTTCCAAGCTCTCTTTACAACTCTTCAAAGCTTTCATAGCAATCCTTGCAACACTCTTGGCTCTTGCAGCTATCTTGCTCTCTTTGGATTCCTTAAGCCTTGCAGGTGATATCTCCCTTGTCTTGTGCTTGCAAGCATCCTAGGATTTCACACATCCCTTATCTATTGCATCTCCATTTTGTGATACGGGTTCTCCTCCTCGAGCAAGGATTACTTTTATCACTCCTTTGTTCATTTCTCTCTATCTATATGGTTGTCCATGGAGGTGGGAACACCAAAACAGGGGTTTGACTAAGGCAAACCCCTATACAGCCCCAACATTTTCTCCAAATCTTACGCATGCAAGTATTGAAGATATTTCCTTGCTAGAGGCTTCATTACTTGAGTGGTTGTAAGCATTTTCGTTCTCCTCTTTAACTTTATCATTTATACTTTTTTATTTCAATTCTATTATATTCTGCTACTTTCCTGCATTCTAAGGTTTTTAGCAATCAAAGTACAAGTAGTTGCTTTGTGTTCTCTATGATAAACTCCATTTCAGGTTCGTACAAGACACCAGTGTGCCTCTAGGACGCCAATGCACCGCGCTATCATCCTCATTATGTGTTGTCGTTCCTTGGCTGAGACCTTGTCAGCTCGTCCAGAAAACCCCTGTGGCTTGCTCTTTCTAATTCTGAAACTCTCACTTTGTTCCCTGAGGTAGTTTAGGGTAGTTCACCCCTTGGGATTCTCTTGAGAATAAAGAGACTCATGAGTAGTGAATCCCCTTTCTCTATAGTATATTTCATTCATAAATTATTTTATAATTATATTAGTGCCTTTGAATGTATGATAAAAATATTAAGAAGTGAGGGCCTTGATTGTTTGAAAATAATTATGTTATCCTTATAGTGAATAGTTGATTTTGATTATGCAATACATAATTATGAAAATATGTGTTTTTTTAAGATAATAATGAATATGAGACTACTTACATGCTACATTTGCAAAGATGTTTCACTATACCATCTCTTTTTTATTTGTTTTATATTGTTTCTCAAAAAAAAATTGTTATATACTATGAATATCTCTTTCGCTTTCATATTGAGCTTCCTTGGGAGTAGGAATGTACCTATCCAAGGAAAAATAGTTGAACTCTACAAGAGGTTGGTACACATCTTTATTAATTTTAATAAATATATCTTCATGAATAAAATGTGACATTAATGTACAACTAACAGTACAAGTATCAACTATTTGAACCTAGGTCTACCAAGTAGTATAGAGAATCTACTACAAGAAGGTATAACAAAGCTCCTTATGTCTAACTATTAATAATAGCATGATAGAAGGAAAAGTGCATATTAATATCCCATAAGTCATATATAGTGATACCATTGAATGCAAGTAAGATGTTGGTTCCATTACATTTACAACTTCAAAGTTTTTTTGCACATGTTATATTGATTGATAGGATCTATAAGACTATAAGTATGTCAGTAATGAATGTTAATTAAAGAAATTTTTTGGATTAAAATGTGTATGCTTTCCACTCGAAATTTCGGATCACTTTCCTCTTCTTGAGGATGGATCAATAAGTGTGATCCAAAAGTTCAATTGAAAAGTATACATGGTTTAATCCAAAAAATTCTCTAATTAACTTCATGGACTATGGAAAACTCATACAAACTAGTAATGAATGTATTATTTATTCACCCAATAATATAAGATGGATTATAATGGTTTTTTTATGGAATCTCCTCATTGTAAAATGGAATAGGTTAACTATAAAGAGAACAAGAAAATCTTTCCTTAGTCTCAAATTAATCCTACAATAGCATGTAGATGTGATGCATGATTGTATACTCAACATGAAAATCATCTATATTATCATCCTTAAGTGTTGCATCCATAACAATGGTATCATGTGCTTCAACATTATTCATATGATTGGGAAGTAGATTAGTGTAAATGCCTAGTTGACTATTTTTAGGAGCAACATAAGGATTTCCATTATTATTGAAACCTTCCACATGGATCATCTTATTGTCTATGATGTGTTGTTCTTTATACTTGAAACTGATGCATGATGATGTAGTATGTCATTTGACTTTGGAATTTTCACAATGCTTTGATCATTATAGATTCTAGGAGGAGGCTTATTTGGATCCAATGGATTTAATAGAGCAAGAGTAATAAAATTAGTGTGTAATAAAGCTTGGAAAACATCATCCAAGGTTTTTTTGTAGCTTATTGAACTTCTTGGGATTTTTTTGTTTAAAGGAAAAGATGGAAATATCAACCTAGTTAACATTTTCTTGCACATTATTACCCTTTTTGAAGGGCATGAAGAAGTGTCTGGTGTTGATGATTAATATTTATAGATATTTCCTATTAATATCATTTATTCAATAATTTTCACATGTGCACATAGATCCATTAAAGATACAATAAAATTGATTGATGTATTATCATATTTTTTCTCAAACATCACTTTCACTTTCACTTTCATATGGAGGATCCTTGGTAGTAAGAATGTATGTGTCCAAAGTAAAATGGATCGAATTTGTGAGAGGTCGGTGTGCATCCTTATTAATCCTGATAACTCTACCTTCATGAGTAAAATGTGACACACTATTGTAAAACTTAAAGTATAGCTATCAACAATTTAAACAAATGTTTGTCAAATGGTATAGAAAATATATTATAATAAGGTATAACAAGTTATAGTGCAAGTAGTTCCTTAGGTCCAACTATTAACACTAGCATGAAACAAGACAAAATACATATTAATATCCCATCAATAATTGGTAGTAATACTCTTTAATGTAAGATGTTGGTTCCATATGATTTATAATTGAAAACTATTACATGCATATGTTGTATCAATTGATGGGATCAACAAGACTAGAAGTATATTGGTAACGAATGTATTATTTATTCCAAAAATAATATAAAATTGAACATAATGGATATTTATGGTATCTCCTCATTGTAAAAAGGAATAAGTGACTATGAAGAAACAAAGAAGATCTTGTCTTAGGCTTCATTAGTCCCACAATCCCACAATAGCATGTAGATATTATGCATCACTACACTCAACATAACAATCATTTGTATTATTATCCTTAATTGTATCATCCATAACAATGGTATGATATGTCTCAACATTATCCATATGATTGGGAAATAGAATTGTATGAATACCTAGTTTCATGTGTTTAGGAGTAATAGAAGCATTTCCATTATTATCAACACCTTTTGATGGAATGTTTTGATAAGATTATATAAGGACATGTGGCGTTCTCTGGTTCTAAGTTTGATTCCATTTTTTATGTTTATTTATCCTCACTTGTGCTCACCTTCACACATTTCTATACGTTTCACCTTTTTCCTAGTCCTATTTCCTAACTCCCCGCATTTTTTTGTCTCATTTAATTGTCCATAATTCCACACATCCATTCATGATTCTAAGATTTCACAGTATTTAATTTGGGTCAGTCCAATGATGTGTGGGATCAATCTAACACTATTTATTTTGGGTCAGTTCAATGATGTGTGGGATCAATCTAACACTATGTACTCATGACCCACAATTTAAATCTTTTTAAATTTATTTTTTTTCTAAATTTAGAATTTCAACTCCCACCTTGTTTTAACTAATTGTTAGGAGCTAATTGGCACATGTTTATGCAACTATTTATTATTTATTGGTATTTGATGATATATATTTGATCATTTAGTCATCATGAATCCTAGACAATTTGCACTTGAAGAAGTGCTCTTCATAAAAAGAGCTAATTGGCACATGTTTATGCAACTATTTATTATTTAATGGTATTTGATGATATATATTTGATCATTTAGTCATCATGAATCCTAGACAATTTGCACTTGAAGAAGTACTCTTCATAAAAACATTATGATATGGAGTTTTAAAGGGAACTAACATTTACACCATTGCATACTTGAATCTTTAGTATTTGATTTCTTATCCAAGCATATAGAGAGTTGATCAAGGAGAATGTAAACCCTTGCAATCCAACAATTTTCTTTAGGTACTTTTAAAATAGTATTAATCTTCATGCTTCAACAAATAATAGAGATAAGGATAAATCAGACTCAAAAAGTATGCAAATAGTATTAATCTAATAATAGAGATAAGGATAAATCAGACTCAAAAAGTATGCAAATGATAAAATCAATCAGACGCCTCAAAATAATTCTATAACACATATATTTGACTCATACAATACAAATTTAATCTACACAAAATTTTAAATCTATCACAATTTATAAACTACAAAATTAATAAAATTCTCTATTTTCTATATTTAAATAATTAATAAAATTCTCTATTTTCTATATTTAAATAATTAAACTCTATATGACATAAAAATTACTCCCATAATTTTAAAAATTAAATACTCCGTCTCTCTTTTTTTTAATTTCTAAAATATTCCTCCACCTTTGTTTCTTCATTCACTCCGTCATCACAAGTGTCTGAGCTTTCATTTCTCCAACTCAAATTCAAATCATTTTTGAATTAATTGAAGTCTGATCTCAAATCGTTTCACACGCTTTGTGGCTAGCATGAAATATATTATTTTATTTGTTGTCCTCTGACCTTCCCTGATGCTCAGTCTTCTGTATATTGTTGAATCTGCATTTTGGTATGCACTCTCAAATGAGTCTATCTTCTTCATTCTTTAAGCGTTCATTAATTATTAAACTAAACACATTATTATCCATTACATTTTCTACCTTTTAATTACTCAATATTCAAATCAACTTATCTCACATTTATTTAACTATATTTATTTACATTTATAAATATATAATTTACAAAATTATCCTAAATAAGTTTTTCTTTTACAATATCTATATATAAACTGCAACATAAAATTAGAAATTTGTAAGTTTAAAGTTTCCCTTCCCCACAAAGACAGGAGCTTTCTTTATCAAAATGCATATATGCAAGCAAAAGCACCATAAGTGCATTACTAAAATTTACAGCCTGACAAATCTTCAATTGCAAAGAGTGTTTGATCGGCAAAAATAACTACATTTCTGGTATGGTGGCCCATTAGCTTAGTTTATGTAAATCAGCAATTCTTGAACATTCACAATTGGCAGGGACCCACGCATCAATCCTGTGATTCCTGCAGTAGCTTGCACCCCCAACCAAACGGTATGCTCAAGTCAATATAATATCTTTGGCAGCAATCTATCCAAATTTTGTAAATGCCTTTCCAATCAGCGAAAGGGAGGGTTTCCATCAAGTTACTCACTCCCCTGCAAAGCCGGGTCTTTAGCACATCATCCTCCTTGATGTTGGTGTCGACCCCATGCCCAAATTTACGACAGAGAATCAATTCTCCCATTACTGGTAACCATGTTGTAAGAAAACCAACACGAAGCCGTCCTTCAATAATTATCTTTCCGTTTGACAGAGCCTCCAGACACCCCAACAGAATAGGCAGCATAACTTTCTTGTGTCTGATTGGGGCATTAAAATCATAATACTCAAAAAAATCATTAAAATAGTCCTCTTGCATCATCATCTCGGCAAGATTCGCTTTTTCACATAATATTCTCAGTGCGGCTTCCATGGTCGTCCCATCACAGCGTTCAATTAGATTAAAGGGCCACAGGAGGACAAAATAAGCATGCTCCTCATTTGCTGGATTTGATGCCAAAGACACATGCTCCTCATCTTCTGAATTTAATGCCAAAGACACAGCTATTTCAATGTTAGCTTTAAACTCCTCTAAAATGATATGCCTGCACAAATCTGCAATGCCTGAAGACGCATCTCCCTGCAAATTGTCTACTATAAATTTACCCACTGCTGCTCGAATATTTGGTTGTTTAAGATCGGCAGAGTCATCATTGGTGAGAAAAGATATCATTGCTTTGATATTCTCTCCTACAAAATCTAAATAGGCATTGTTCTGTTTATTAAGCCTTACATTCAAACTGGGCAATATGCTCAAATTCGAAATCGAAGGCAGAAGATTTCGAATTTTAGACTCTTCCTCAGAATTCCAATGAACAGCCTCCAAATATCCCATGCATTGCTGCATAAGCTTATCCGCTAACAATTCCGAAGCAACTGACAGAATTGCCAGGCATTCATCCACATTGGAGAAACGAACAGAAGAAGAATACATCCTCTCAATGCATTTTATATAGTTTTCAAAGGGATGAGAAGTGGTTACCTCAATTTCAAAGGGTCGGATATCCGAAGACCAGCGCTCTGATAACCAAGTCTTAAAAAAATCCGACTTTTCTTGAAGAACTTCAGAATGAAGATGTAGTGGATTTCCTTCGTATTCTTCTCTATTTGAACCAATTATTCGTAATTTTAAGTCCGAAGAGTTTGTGGCCCCAAATTGACGCCGCTGGTTCGCCATTGCACAACCATTCAAATTCATCATTGCTTCACACAGAATTTGTTCATTAGGTTATGAATCTATGTCCTTGCTATAGCCTAAAAATATGGTTGGATTTTTCTGCTTGGAAACCATATTTTTAGGCTTGGAATCACAGAAATAACAAGAGCAATGATAGGAAATTTAAAGGAATATCATCATCATCTTCCTGCATCTGATCATTATCATCATCATTCTTAATTCTTTCAGCTTTTTCACAGATCAAAGTATTTTGTTATTCCTGAAAAATAAGGACATACAGCTACAGAATAATTAATTAGACCTCTATAATGATAAGAACTACAAAATTGAAAATACCGTTCAATCTAATTTTGTAATTACATACATGAAATATCAGAGGATGTCAACATATTCATAGATTACTCACCTATGAAACTTAAAAGCAATTATATCTAAATCTAAAAAAAAAAAATGTTCATTAGTATTTTGACAATCCATTTCAAACCACAACTGTTTAAATTAACATCATACTTTTGACTACTAGTATGACAGATCAAAACCAATAGAGGTAACAAAAAAACAGTCTGACAAGCTCACATTTTAAACAGCAGCCTTTACATGGGCTGTTTAATTGCTCCCCAGTTCTGCTGAACTGGACACACAATGATCAAATGGCATTTCAGAATGATTTGCAATTTAACTAAATCACCTTACCACATTATATATAGTTGTACATAAATCCTAAATCTACAAGCATGTTATTGGAGTTATCCTAATTTTGATAAGTGGTGGACATCATAACACCTTGAAATCAAGATTAACAACTTAAATCGTTTTTAAATTGGAAGAATGATCTATTATGGTTCCTCTATTTTCTTTCTAAGAAATGAACTTCATACAAGAACACATTATGCAAAAATTAAAAACCTCAAATCCTCAAATCAAACAAGAATCAAACAATTTTTCACAAAAATAATAAAAAACAAGATAAACAAAATAAACAAAAAAATTCAAAACCACCGAAAAATGCCAAATTCATTTCACAGGGATCTAATACTAGATATTAGAACAACATCACATAAAACCACAGAGCCTTTATTTAACAGATAACAACAGAATTATTTTGGAATGAAATAGAACACAACAAAAAATATCCGACCGTGTACAGCTTCCCAAAAAAAACTCACTGAAACCATGTCAAGTGACTTCCCTCACGATTCTGCACAAATTGTGTCGTGCTGTCAACGACGCCGATGAGAAAAAGACAGAGTTGCAGGGAAAATATTACGAAACCCTACTAAAGCAGATATTGGTTTCACACTATCTCTACGCTAAGAAACCAATAGGAATCTAATAAAAGGTTTTACAAAAGGTTTTACAACAATATCATATATGAGAACAGCCATGGATAGAACCACAGAACCAATGCCTTTATTTATCAAATAACAACAGAATTTTTAGAGGGAAATAAAACACAACAAAAAAAACTGGCAGTGTACAGATTCCCAAAAAAAAAAACTCACAGAAACCATGGCAAGTGCCTTACCTCACAATTCTGCACAAATTGTGTTGTGCTGTCAACGATGCTAACGAGGAAAATGGCAGAGTTGCAGAGAAAATGCTACGAAATCCTACCAAAGCAAAAACAAAACAAAAATAAAAATGAACAAACCAAAACCAATCTCCCTACAGCTTCTCCTACACTCTAAAAACATCTGGCAGTGTACAGATTCCCAAAAAACCCACTAAAACCATGGCAAGTGACTTACCTCGCGATTCTGCACAAATTGTATCGTGCTGTCGTTGTGTAGAGTTGCAGGAAATTTATTATGAAACCCTCCCAAAGCAGACGAAGGAAGGTTAATCTCCCGTACAGTTTCTTCTTAATTACGCCGAGAAGGCGTTCCATACAATCGCATTTTTATTACGCCGAGGAGGCGTTCTATGCAATCGCATTTTCCCGTGTGAATCAAAATGGAATAAATAACTGTTTTTTGACATTGCTCGGTGGAAGGTGATAATAAGTAATGGGACGTGTAATCAGGAATATCGGATGACGTGTAGCATATGGTTAACGTGTCGCAGAGGGAACAAATCATGGGACGTGTAATCAGGAATATCGGACAAAGTATCGCCCCACGCACAGCCATCGGGCCCGGGCTTAAATTTGACGGTCTACCTTGCCTGTCAACAAATTTTTTAATGATGGTTATCTATTCAAAGGTGCCCTTAAAACATTATGATATACCTTACTGTAAGTAAAATTATATATAAATTAAATATATATATCATTATAATTCTATATAAATTTTGACAGTCTATCCATAATCTCTCCTTTCATCTGATACAATCTTCTTAAAATTTTGATTGTATTTTACGGCAAAAATCTCTAAATACGGTCATACGGCCATCAAATTTAAGCTCTGATCAGGCCCTCTCCATTCCATCTTCTTTGTTGATCATTCCATCTTTATCCATTCGCACATAGGTCTGAACTACTTTTTGGCTGGCTGTATATGGTTTCTAATGCGAAGGAGATTCATCCACAGGTAGAGGCTATCATGATGCTGGCCGCTGCGGGTAATGAAGATGTTCTGTTTCAAACATTTCTGATTCTCTGCCTCTCTTGAAACCGGTAAAAGCAAATTATAAAAAATAAAATAAAAGAATTTCACGTTAGCAGGTTTGCTGTCGAGGGTCACCTTATTAAGAATCTCTATATAGGAGCTGAAAATACTGAGGAAATCAGAATTAATAAGGGTACGGTCTCATGGAGGGGGCTTCTTTAAAAATCTCAGCGTATGCTGCTTAGTTTTTTTAGAATATTTTAAAGTTCTTGGTCCCATGGATTTAATCTTGCAATTCTGCTTAAAATTTTAGACTCCAAAATTTAAGGAATGAACTGTAGTGCTTTGATAGAAAATAATAAATAAATAAAAATTCTCTCATTTTTATTTTCTAATAAGAATTGAAAATTTTAGATGAGAGACAAGTGGCATAAAAAACTCCTAAGCTATAGGGGCAATTCTAGCCCCACCCCAATTTCACGAGCTGAAATATTCATTCCTATACAGTAGGGGCTCCTATTTTTCTGGAAAAAATTCCAATTAATCCCGTAGCACGATTTTTTTTTCCAATGGGACCTCCTGCTCTATGGAAATAGAAGCCCAAGCCCCCCATGGGACCATGTAGTAAGATTTCGGGGGTTTTCAATCATGGGCGTATGCCTGTGAATTGCCATTTTGAAGCATTGAGGTTTTGAGCTTCTGTTGAGAATAATGAACGCTCAAAAAAATAATTATGTATAGAATCCTCTAATGTAAAATATGGCAAGGTTTTGGGTTCCGTTGAACTTGAACTAGAACCTTGTATTTCTAGTATAGAATTTAGTGGTGGCGTAGAACCATCTACACAAAAAATAATTTGGATTACAGGCACTGTAGTTTATGAAATGAGTTGGGGTTTTGACGTTGAATTTTAATTCTTTTCAATTATGGAGCCTATGTTTCTGAAGATAATATTAGGGTCTGAGCTTTGTTTGATTTGGAATCTTTTTGTTGTGGGAAGATAATGTTAGGTTTTTGAGGCACTGATCAATTAAGACACCCTGTGAAAAGATTTTGAAGTTTCGTACCTTTTTTCTATTTGTGTAAGGTAATGTTAGGGTTTTGATCTTCTTTGGAATCAAGTAGGGGAGAGAGGACCCATGTGCACCCTAACTTCACATTTTTAATTCGCATTTTTAATTATCCTACGTGGAAATTTCAAATCACTCCAATTTTTTATAGCAACTTACTTGCCAAGTCCCCTACTTATAACTAAGGTTTCAAGGCCACATCAACATGCTTTTTGTCAAGGTGTCCAAAAAGGCCAAAAAAAAAGTGACAGCATGTTTTATTGAGCATTGATGTGGAATCACATGATTTGTTTCTTTTTAGATCAAAGGAATACATTTTGTTTAATTATGAGTAGTCATCATCAACACTAACAACTTTAAAGTCACAACTATTGGTCCAATATTGATAAAAAATATTAGGCATTATATAAACAACTACTATCACAACTATTGAAACATGCTAAGTGGTAGTGGGCCTTGCCTTTTCTGACGAAAACGTTTGATATGGTTGATTATGTGTAACGAATTCTATTGTGTCGTGGAGCCCTAGGAATAATAGTTTTGTTGTATGGAATCCGACTGAATTTTTGCAGCTCAATACATATGTGAGTGTAATTTCTTTTACAGTTAATTTTTGGTTGTACAATTAATTTCTTTTACAGTTATTTTTTGTGGTTGTACAATTAATACTTTGTATGTCTTTTAAGCCAAATTCACAATGTTTTTAGTTTCATACAATAATTTACTGTATACTTAGAAAAAGAGTGGAGTAATTCGCTTTTTGTGGCTTTCAAGTTTTGAATAAAAGGGGATAAGCTAAGATTAGTTTCAAGGTCCTATACACTATTATTTTATTTTCTTGTCAAAGTTCATGTTTGTAGTTTATTGACTTGAGTTTCATTATTGAAAAACAAGTAATTAAACTTGCTCTTAATGTTGTAAAGTGGTTGAATACTAAATACATGCACAATTGCAATGATTTTAACAGTTTTTGTTTTTAGTATAGTGTTTTGGTATTGTTTACCCTGTCAAAATTCATGTTATGCAATTTATGACTAACTGAAGATAAGATAAGATGACTTTCAAGTCCTTTAGGCCAATTTGTAGTGTTTTTTAAATACTAATGACTGCATAACAAGCGGTATTTGAAATCTATCTACCCTTTTCCCAATTATTTTCTCAACCCTTTTATTAGAGAAGTCCAATAGATTCTTGATTGTGAATTTCCCTTGGTGTTTTTTGTTTTCATTAATAAATGTGAATGATGTGTTGTGATGGGAGTATAAGTAATTGTGCTCTGGTTCCAATATGTGACATACGTATTGATCAGAAATTTGTTTTGAGGATATTTTGTGGTTTCATTTGATAAATACAAATTATTTGTAGCACTCTTAGTTATTTGCAATAATCAAAGTTGCATGGACAAGGATACGGATATGGATACGGTATCGGATATGAATACGGCCATTTTTCAAGACCCTTAATATGGATACAGCAAGATACAACATTTATAAAAAACATATATATATATATATATAGTCAAACAATTTTTCCTAAGTTATTCGAGGAGATTGGATATTTTAATTACTTCAAATTTTAGAAGCAATATGGACACATAATTGCTACATATTCCAAAAAATATAGGTATAGCATGTTAAAAAATAGCTATTGTTGATTACATTTTAATAGCTATTGTTGATAGTTGTCCACAGTAATATGACTGTCATAGAGTTTAAAACATCCTATCTTAGTTATTGTTGATTACATTTTAAGAGCTATTGTTGATAACTGTCCACAGTTATATGACAGTAAAAAACATATATTTAAATATAATGTCATCGCCAAAACAAAATTGAAATACATTGATCAAATCACATGCTATCAAAAATATCATCACTATTCTCCTGAAATTGGAGTTCTAAATCATCAAGATTCTCTAAAAACCTAGGATAGTTGGATTGAGTTTAACCACCAACTAGACTCTCTGAACCAAATGAAGATGCACCAAAGGATCCTCCTACTATGACAAAATTATCAACAATGGGGTTGAGATGTATCAATGCATTTAAGGATACATTGATGTCACTCATCTCAGGTTGCACATCCCAGAGTCTATTGGGTCCCTTCATGTAGTATGTGGAGGAATGTGACAAGAGACTAAGATTGGAATGAACATATACAAGATCTTTTGCCTTACTAGCTGCCAGCCTGTTTCGTTTGACCGAATGAATGAAGCCATATGTGCTCCAATTCCTCTTAGATGCAAAAGAACTTGAAACCTATAAAAAAAAATTGATGTTACAAGTTATACAAATGCAAACAATCAAATAAAAAGAATGCAATATAATTCATGTAGTGCTAAACCTGCAATAGAAGTTTGATAGCCATTTTTTGCAAATGTTTAGTCGTGGCACCATAGAAATTCCACCACTTCACAAGATCCCTTTCTTTTTTATCTGCCATTGTATCAATGTCTACATAAGTGCTATCAGAGGATGCAAAAGTTTCAAACTCATCTCGAATCTCTGCAGCAACTCTAGGATCTGTAAACATCTTTTTGAAAGCTTTTCTCTTTGTAAAAGAATTCAGAGGGGTCTTGCTCTTTTTCTATGATTATTTCTCTAACTTGCTCTACCATTGTATCTATGCAATAATAGATGTCGCCCAATATTGGCTTATCTATGTCACAATGACGAATGAGGTTGTATATTGGTCCAGTGAAAGATAACAAGTAATCTACTTGAGCCCACCAATCATCATCGAGAATGAGCATCCTAATATTATTTGCTCTATCTATTTGAGATTGTCTCCAAACTACCCAAATATCACTAATAATGTAGTGCGTGGCAAAATGAGTTTCAACCACCTACAATAAAAAATAACAATTTTTTAAAAATATAAAATATACTTAAATATGATTATTAAAAACATAATTTAAAATTTTGAAAATTTACCTTCAACAACTCTAGCTTAGTGAATTGTCTATAAATAGCTTGTGACATGTGATGATTAGAAATGAACATTTTAATTTCTTTCACTTCTTCATAAATCTTTTGTATCCATTTGATTTTGCCAATTTTTTGTAACATTAAACTGTTCAAAGAATGAACTGCACAAGGAGTCCACCAAATGTTTGGATATCTTACCTCTATGACCAACCCTGTTGCTCTACATACTTTTGCATTATTTGTGATCACCTGGACAACATTTTATGACCCCACCAACTCAATTGCTTCAATTAGAATATCGGCAATAAATTGGGTGTCATTTTCATCAACTTTGCATTACACTGCTTTCAAGAACATTGCTCCGTTTGGACTCATTGCAATCACATTGATCAATGGCCTATTTCTAGCATCCTTCCATCCATCACAAATGATAGAAACTCTTGATATTTTCCATGAAGCTTGAACCACTTGTAATTGTCTGTCAATAATATCTTTTTCTTTAGCCAAAAGGGTGGTACGAACCTTCTCATAGCCTGGGCTTTTATATCCTTTTGGTGCTTCATTATTTGATCTAACCATCCCTTGCCAATATGGAGAGTGCACCACATTAAATGCAATTCCATTTGCATATAGACAACGAGCAATATTTTGATCAGTATCCTCTCGACTCTACAAATTAAATACTTTTTCGAGAGGTCCTAAATTGCTCCACTTTTGACCTATAGATGTTTCTAAAGCTAATTTTGGATGCAAAGGGGGTCTATTTAGACTTGAAGTTGACCTTTTTTTTTATGCTTGAACTTGATTATCAACTTCATCTTATTATTTTTGATATTTTTCAATTTTATCTTTAGACAACCCCTTCTCTGAACAACCATCAACATTTGGACTAGGACATACATCACACCCTTTCCCTGATATGTGGAAAAGGTACCCACGAACCCTAGTATAGGAACCTCTATACTCCTTTAGACACTCATGGCATGTCCATTTGTAACCTCCACCTACTGGATTTTTTTCAAAAATGGTGACGTATTCAATGGAGATTTAGGGTCTGGTTTGATTCACTTATCAATATTTTCTGGTTGTCTAACATCAGATGATGACGCCATGATCAATATCCTCAATCTTGCAATATTAATAGAAAAATAAACATAAATAATTATAAATTGATTTTAAGTATCTAACTTTAATAGATTATATATGTATATTATATTTAATATTACTTATTTTAAATTTAATTCAAAAAATAAAACTAAAAATAACTCCCATTTAAATCTAAACTAGCACTTGCAGGTCAAAGGGGGTGCAAGGGTTACTCCGATAGAAAAATATAGAGAAGTAAGAAGGGGAGTGACATGCAATTTAGTACTTATATGGACATCATTAACAAAACAAACAATGTTTTAATCTCACAACAGAAAATAGACATTACAAGATGGTAATAGGTAAATATACAATGTTTTAATCTCAGTAATATATAGAGAACATGAATCAATACAAATTTTTTGTAATATATGGATATATTTCATGATGTTTTCTTCAAACATGGTGTCAGTAGTTGCCCTAGTTTGTAGGAGTGTACATGGAATGTAGTGGGTGGATGCATGGAATAAATGAATTGGTCAATGGATATGTGAGGTATGCAAAGGATGGTAGGGAGTGTAATTTGGAGTGCATGTGGTTATTTGGAGAATACTTATATAATGGTGGTGCAGTGAATGATAACAATCCATATCAAGAAATTTACCCTAAGCAAGTGTTAAGTGTACATTGAATGTCGACCAAGATCAAGATGATTTGGAATGTGGGTGGCGATGACTAGACATGGATTTGATAGATGGTCCATGGATGAACTGATTTAGTTTGGATAAGGTGGATGGAGTGTTGGATTTACTGTGGATGGGGTAAGATGTGAGTACCTGTTTTGGCTTATTTAGGTGTTTTTTTTTTTTTGCAATCTCATTGAGATGGAGGCATCGCGATTAGAGAGCCATAAGAGTCCTTATGATATATCAACACACAGTGATTCTGAAATTTGGATATCATGGATGTCACAATTTATGTTGGTGTACATTGACGGTTGACGATTTGGATATTTTTTTCCAAACTTGGGAGGTGAGAAATGGTAGGTGGATATGGAGATTTGTTTGGGGAAAACTTTGTGCATATTCCTTGTAGGTCGCTTTTGAAGCTTTCCTGTGCACTTTTGGACTTTTTTTATGGAAGAGCTTCCCTTCTTGATTTTTACCCCATAGTTTCTTTGACTAATGGAGGTTGATAGGGATGATTTTGTGTTGTATTTTATGGTATCCATTTGAATATTATTTTTCCAAATTTTCTTCGTTTTCCCCTTTCTTTATTTTGGTGGATGGGATCATGTGTGAATCATGGTTGAAGTTATGAAGTGTCGTAGCATTGACAGCAGTTTTATCATCAGGACTCTATAGTCTCCCAAATGTTGACTCTTTTTTTGTAGAACATCTGCATGTACATTTAGGAGTAAGCATCTCATGGGTAGATGGATGAGTAGGTGGTATATGGATATGGTATATATTGGAGGTTTGAATTCTTGATCTTGATTTTGTGTGGTGTTGTCTTAAATATGCTTTGGTTCATGTTCTTGGCATGGATCAATTTGATAAGATGGATTGTATGCAAAGGGGTTTTTTGTTTTTTCCTATAGGCATGGGAAGTGGCTCAATATTCTATTGAATGTGACAGGGTCTCTATATGTCCTAAAAATGACCAATACTTTGGGAAAATTCTTTAGCTTGGAGCAACCATTGTAGGAGTATATGATGCTAGAACATCCACCTACACATGAGTGCAAATGCGGTGTAAGAATAGAAAAAATAATTTGTATGTATATCAATATGGTAAGTAGAAGATAAAACAAATATAGCTTTTTTGAGATAGTGGTGTGTTAATGTATGTGTACCTATACTCATCATAAAGAGAGAAAACATAGTCGGAGCTCTTCTTTTTCTTGATAATTGTGTACAGATTAATCTTCATTCTTGAGTATCGATCAAAGGAAAATGGTGGGTCGATCCTAAGTCTGTGTATTGATTTAACTCTAGATATAGCTATAAAAGTTAATCCTTGTCTTTCTTTTTTACCTATATCGATTGTTGCTCTTTCAATCGTCAATCATTGGGATTTATGTATTGTAATCACCCATGCACTGCATAGTGGTAACTACCTGTGAACCCCTAGAGATATAGGTGATATAGGAATAGTTCTTGGAGCATGGATGCTCCAAGGTGGGCCATTGTAAGTATCAAATTTTACTACCACATATAATTGTAAATCTAGTGGTTTGGAGGTTTCTACATATACAATATCTACAACCTCTCCAAGAGAACCATTTACAAGGCCTGCTTGAGTCCATAGGTTTGTAGTTAGCATTATGCATTGGCCTCTACATAGCAGGAGTTCATGGGGAAGCTTGTGAGCATCATTGTCGATGTTTGATGTTGTGGTTGTTTTTATTGCAATACTAAGTGCAATAGGAAGATTTAACAGCTGTATCATTTTATTTTTTTGTGTTCCAACTAAGTCATTGGTCAGGAATAGGTGCATTGCTAGGTCGAAAGTCTTGTTTTCTTTGTATGATAGCCCGTTGTTTGTGTGACGCATTAGTAGCTCTCAATCTTGTTCACTCAGTTTTGCATTACGAATGTTTTGTAGAGTTCTTCGAAAGTCAATTTGAGCTTGTGTGTCCCCATGTTGCCGAAATATTTTTTCTAGTGTTACAATAATAGTGAATTGTTCCCAAAGGGTTTTCGCATCTGTGTGAGCGGCATATATAGGTTTGTCCATAATATGGGGTAGTTGTGCAAATTTTCCTACAAGAATGATAGATCTTCCACCGAAGCACAAGTGTTGTTGGTGAGGGAAAGCCTCACGTAGCCTAGTACAATTTTCAAGAGTAATTTTGGACCTATAAAGCTCAGCTCATCAATTAGGAGGTATTTTATGTGTCTCATGCTATGTTGGAACATTGCAAGTGATTGACCCTTCAATGGTTGCATTTCCTTGACTAGAGTATTCAAGTTTGAATGTATAGTTGAGGCGTGTATGTTGAATGTTGTGATTCCTATAGGAGCAACAACAAGGAGCAAGCTATGTTCTTGTGGTACTAAATTGGAAAGGGAGTGTTTAATGCAATGAATAAGATAGGATTTCCCTATTCTTTTTGTGCCTTGTATGATCATGTACAAGGGTTTTTCAATTTCACAAGAACTACAATGGTCCAAAACAAGTGTCAAAGTGAGTTGTTGTTTGGTAGAGAGTGGATATGGGAGGTCGTTAAACTCAAATGATGTTGGGCTATCATGTTGTTCCACCTTGTTTGTGCATACAAAATTCTCTACAATTTCATGTAACGCTTGAGGAATTTTATGGGCATTCCACTTGTTGCAATTGTCAAAGTCACATCTTCCAAGCATATCAAGGGAATTAAGATTTCCACTAGTACCAAGACCCAATTGTGATAAGAACTCCCATTCATTCAATTGTATTGTATTGCCTATATTGTTTTCATCTTCTGGTTCCTCTTCCTCTTCTTGATTTACTTCTTCATCAACTATATGATCAACATTCCACACATAATATTTGTGTATATTCATCTCCTTCCAATTTGCAACAATTTTATCTTTCTCAATACCAATGTTTGCTTCAATGTTATGAAATTGCTTGTAAAGAAATAGTTCGCTCCAAAAAAATGTCTCGAAATGTTTTGAATCCTCCTTTGGAATAGTAATAAATCGAGGGAAGACATTGATAATTTCCTTTTATTTCCTTTCTTTCCACTTGTACTCTTTGTGACTTGATGAGAACGAGAATGATCGTGCAAATTGAAGAAGTGTTACTTTCTCCATTTGAGGAGGATGTTGTGTGTATGTATGGATGTAAGTTAGCACTAATGTATTTTCATTTTGGTTTTCTGAATTCGGTTGAAAACTTTTCTCCCAACATTAAGCACCATAAATTCATGATTGCAAACAACAAGGGGTAGCTTTTGCAACATATGGCACGTTTCTTGTGCACCTATATCACGATCAGCAATAATTTCAGACATGAAATTTCTATATGTTGCAACTACTTTATCTTCGGGTGCTTGCTTTTCACATATGCGTGTCAACATATCAAGATAGCTTTCAGATTTTCTTTCTACCTTTGCGGAAAATTTTGCAATGTACTTTAGAACTAGTGTTTTTGAAAGCATGGGTTGACAATCCATATTGGCCCTCCATATGGAAAGCATTTATGGACTATGTATATTCAACCTATCATCATTACGTGTAGGGAAAAAAAAAATTCCCATCTTCGTCACTGCACAACGAAGAGCTGGCACATTCAAGCCAGGGTGTACTATAGCGACACTCCATGTTGTTTCCTTTCTTGCGAAGGCAAGTTGATTCCAAACACTTGGTGTGTCTCTGGACATGGTTACATAACTCTTCATGGTTATTAAGTGTGTTTATAGCAAAGACTTCGGGTGTTGTTAGTAAGCATGGATCATCTTGTGAAGACCGATGGCATGTGTTGCTCCTATCTCCTAGATTTTGAGGATTCCAAGCACTAACATATCTGTCAAAGAATGATTTTTCTATGTCTACGTCTGCATGATTTCTCTAATCAAGTTTTTCCATGTTTGGTGCACCCTCAAGCCAAAGGAAGCCATGTACATGTGCATATCCTTGATGTTGCCACTCATATCTATACCAGTAGTTTGTTGCACAGTAGAGCTTCTCTAATATTTCTTCACGAAATGTTGTGAATCTTTGGTGCAAGTATAAGGATGTGGTATGTGGGTTCATAACAATGTTATCTATGTGATCTTTATTGTTTCATGATGTTTGAGTTGCCCCCTATGTAAATAGTTGATGTAAATTAGGCCATTTGGTATCTATAGCACTTAATGTGAAGAATAGAGTCATGGAGCCTATTTGGTTGATCATGTTTGACAATTCACTACGACACTTATTCCAATATGCTTGTGTGCCTCTAAGGGATGATTTGTAATGCATCAACTGTTCGGCTAGTTTAGTGTCAGGAAATGTTTGTATATCCAGAGATGAAGGTTGTCTATGGTGGTTGGTATGTAGTCCTCAGCATTTTTCTTGACAAAAATGGAGGCAACACCTTCGCTTCGGTGGTGCATCAACAGGTTCAAGACAAAATATCTACACCTTGGATACCTTCCAAATCTATTATCATGAAACCTCATTAGGTGCAACACATATGAACATGCATTTCAACTTGTCTATAGCGAGGTTGTAAATGTAATGCACTACCATTGGGAAACAAAGAAGTAAAAGCCATGTCTAGAAGTGCTTCAGTATTGTATTCATTAACTGGTGATGACTCAAGTGTTGGCCAATCTATAATGGTGTGATTGTGATCTCTAACTTGCAATGTTTCTTTTATGATTTCTATTTCACGGCGTTTATTTGGCAGCCTAGCCATGAAGGATCAGGACCAAGTGAATTCAATGTCAGGTGAGTCCACGTTAAATTTTGAAGCACTGTTTGGTGCAACAATATTTTCGTTGTCAGCATTAATGTTATGAAGCATATTGGAAATGTTTGTATTTATATCAGGGAGCTCCCCAAGAGATGCAAAATCCACCTTGACATCTTTGTAATATGGGTCATATGTGATTTTATATTTTAGTGCAACCCACACACAATGCCTACTTACATAGTAGTCATAATGGTCACCTCTTGTATTGGTTCTTCGAACCACCAACACATCCAAATTTGCAATTTTATGCGGAAAGTATTTTGCTATGGTTTTGATATCTTGCAGGAAACAAATTATGTTTCCACTATATTTGTATTGGCCTCCACGAGCATTTGTTACTTGTATTATCAGATTGACTCGTGCTATAAGAATTTATTCGACTTGTGTTAGTGTTTGTAGCTTGTACCGTTGTACTCCTGGGTCCATTAAATTAGTTGTTGAGATACAATGTCTACCTATTCATGGAAGCATCTAAAACAAATTGGACCATTTTTTGTTGCGTTGGTACGGATTCCTGGGTAGCATTCATGGAAAATTGTGCAAGTTGGCAAGTTTGATAGTTTATCTAATCTTGAACGAAATCTTTTTGAAGCTTCTATAAAAAAAATTCAAAATGTGGTAAGCTTGTGGATTGATTTTGACAAGTGTGCATTGTTTGGTGTGTGCACATTGACAAATCTATGTCAGAAGTGTGTTCAATTTGGGATGCACATTCATATGGTTCAATGTTGTGTTGGTTTGATTGAAAGGAGGTTGGTGCGTTGGCTTGTATTTCCTGTTTTCCTATGTGTTGGAAATAACAATAAATTTTTATTTCTTCTTTATGTTGCATATAGTAGTTATGAGTTCTTTTACGAGATTGTATGCTTTTATGGCTAGAGGTCGCCATCTATAAAGGAAATATGAACTATAATTATCAAATGAACAATTACAAATACATACAAAATTAAAGAAGCTAAACATCAATGTTACGAGTTCTTTGATCATTATATTCTTTGAAAAGTAGTTGAGATACAATTGGTATGCTATATACATGAGTAATTTGGTGGAAGAGATAAATCACAGTATTTTCATAACAACAATATATTCAATACACGTGTGATTTTAAAATTCCATGAATGGAATCAAAAGTATAGAAAGTATACTATATAAGATGTTACAAAATTTTATATACATTACATGAGCGCTTGAGGTACATCTAAACACTAGCAATATGACACATAGTAGTGATTCCACCCAACATGAGAAAATTATTTGCAACAAAATCTAGCTCATCGACCTTTGTGATTGTTGATTTGACCCATCTTTGAGCAGTACTTGAATCATACACATTTGTGATCTTGTGAAGATAAATTGCTTGAATAACACTCCTTTCACTATGGTTTCAGCTTCAATTTTTGTGCCAAAATTGAATTGTAGCATGTATAAATTATTTGCAGACATTCCAAGAAGTTTGGTGGCTGGTTCTTCAAAAGCAATAGCCCATAATATTCCTATATGATCTGCAAGCTTTAGCTAAAGTATTTATCTATAGGTACATTGAGCAGTAGTAGCTTTGCACTTGGAACAATACCATGTTTGATCATCATTTTGTACAACTTTCTTTGTACATTATCTTCCATCTAACTCAACAGGGAAAGATGGATAGCATAATGATTTTTTTTTTGTATTACACTGTTGCTTTTAGATTGCATTGGAAAAGAATTTCACATTGGTAGTTTTCTCTTCAATATTAGCAATTGTTTTCCTCATAAGCACGAGAGGTGCATCCAACAGTTGTGTATTCAATGGAGTGACATTAGTCCCATTTTTTTCAAATCATGATTTGAGTTGTTCTACCTCCTCTGTTCTTGGGTTTACAAATAGGTGGGTGCTTGCCAATGTGCTTATGACCTTGCCATTATACTCAATGACAGTCATTTTTTATTGCAAGTACGGCCACATGTTTTAAGTGATACATCTCCTGTAGTTGCTTGCCTTCCTTTTTAGTTGTTGGACCCCATAAAGTAATATTAATGGTAGATGAAGAGGTGTCTATCAATTTGATGCTCCTTCAAAGAACTTCAGTCCCATCCCTCCTTATGGTTGAGCTTGGGTCCACACATATGACTATTCCAATAACATCAACAAGGATATTATTGTTCAATTCTAAAATGTCCTTGAAGGTGTGAAAGAGAAATAATATTTTGGAATTGCAAGGTCATCTTCTGAGCGAGAAATTTTTGATTCCTCAACTAGCCAAATTTCAAGATGGCTATTCAATTTGTTGTAGAACCTATTAGCTGACTTAATAGTTCCACCAGATATTGTATATACTTCTCCAAAATGTACATTCATGTAATGAAGGTTTGCAACTTCATTAAAGCAGCTTACTCGTATTTCAGTGCACTCACAATCAATAATATCGAAAGAGAAGACCTTCCCTTGTCCCTTCTATGTGTTGAAGTGGTGCATCTATTTTTTCATGGTAACACGACCCTTTATAAGCCACCTTGTCTGAAATGGATTCAAATTTCTAATGGTGTAATATTGGATGGAAGGTCTTTCTTTTGTAGGGACAAGCATAACCTAAAAAGTGCCCTTTGAGTAGGTGGCTTTGTTACCATAGTAGTGTTTCTCATGCTTGTAGATGGAATAGTTGAGGTTGTAGAAGTTACTTTTTGGGCTTGCTCTTCAAATAGGTAGGCGGGTTGACCAATGATGTCATGCTACAAACATGTGATTTCTAATTTGGAGATGACTATACACCTATAAAGATAAAATGAGTATCTTCAGTACGAACAAATGTGGCATAGTGGATAAACAATGCTAAGCTACAGGTTGTTATTTGGAATTTTGTAGAAGAGCATGCAAATATCATGGGTCGGTGCCTTGAATTGCAAAGAACAGGGGAACTGTATCCTATCAGTTTGAGTATAGATCCCTTCTGGAGTTCTTTAGAAGCTATGCATTGGTTGTACTTTGTTGGAATTGTTTCCTTTTACTTATGTACCCCATCGGAGAGCTCCACTCTATATCAATCAACCAGTTTGAGGCCATGGCCAAACAGTGCAATTTCTAATAGCACTTGTAGATGGGGTTGCAAGCTTAGGTTTCCATCATTCATCATCTTGATTGCATTCTTAGTCAAGGAATATTTTGTCAGGAGAGGTGGTTGCGGTACTATAACACTGTCATCAAGGCTTGTAGATGTGGCTTGTACTTGTTGGGTTTGTTGTTCAAAGAGGTTGGCGGGCTGGCCAATGATATCTTGCTGCACACATGTGATTTTTAATTTTGATATGACAATCCACCTATAAGTGTACAATGAAGAAGTATTATCAATAGGACGAGATGTGACATAATGGAGTTCAAGAATGATAATCTATAAGTTTTGAGTTTGCATATTGTAGCAAATCACTGAAATATGATGGCTCAACTGCATTTAATGAATTTAACTATAGAGCCCTTATGTAGTTCTTCAAAATCTATGTGGTGGTTGTGCTATTTTGGAAGTGTAGCCTTTTTCTTATGCACCCCCTCAGAGAGTTGTAGTATATAGTGATTGGTTGGTTTAGGCCCATGTCCAAACATTGAAATAGCTATTGCTTGTAGATGGGGTTACAGGTCTACGTTTCCATCATGGATCATCTTAATTGTGTTCTCAGTCAAAGAATACATTGTGACAAGAGAGCGAACTAGTCCTTGCAAAAATAAATTGTAGGTGGCAGCTATTACTTACTTTAAATGATGTATAAAAAGCATAATTTGTAAGTACAAAACTAATATGTTGTATAGCCAACAAAATATAGCTAACTAATTTGATAATATTTGAAAAAACCACAATGTTCTTGAATGTGACCATGCAAGCAGTAATTTAAATAAAAGTGTGTATAGAAGTTACATAGAGTAAAAGTAAATTTAGAATAATACTTGTAAATGTGATTTTGAATAGGTGTGTATCAAAATAGTGGCCTTTGGAAGTTAGCTTGCTGCATTTGTAAGGAAAAAAAAAAGGGAAAGTGCAGTTCAAGTAAAAAAATTAGTTCACACTATTAAGTAATCTAAGTAAATTGGAAGCACTATAGATGTTTGAATCTTCATTCTATGCTAAAGTGACAAGAGGATACGTGCTTTCGAACAAATGAATATAACACTAGTGCGTTAATAGCGAGGGATAAACAACAAAGGAACATACAATAAAATTAAAGAAAGCTACTTGGTTCGTAAACTTGTTAATCATTTTGGGTGAAATGGAATTAGGACACCTAACTATACTCTATACTCATTGCGCTAAGTAAATAAACAAGCTCTAACATGTTTAACCTATTATTGGAGAGCACAAATTTTATGTGGATTGTGTCCTGGTTGAGGATACATTTATCATGTATGTTAATATAGTATACTAGAAATGTGAAATATGTTAAAAGAATGGACTTTGTTTAAAGTAGTGCTTTACTGTAAAGTGTGTGGGTTTAAGGAAGTGAGTACAATATTATCATTCTACTAAGTGAACAAATTTTAAGGAATGTAGGTGGAAGAACGAGACAATTATTGAAGGAGAGATATAGCATTTGTTGGCGATATATATTTAAAAAGTGCTATAAATGAATTTTTTTGAACACACTGGTTATACTATGCTTAGTTGAAGTGAAATGAGGAAAGGTTTGCAACACATTATATGAAAACTACTATTCTTAATTATATGCAATTGAAGATGCCATTTTTTTTTGGAATTTAGACATATGGGTCAAGTAAAGAGATACATAACAATAGAAAAGTCAAGAACCAAGATGTAATATGATAGCAAGAGAACAAAGTATGTGTATATATTTTCGAAGCAAAAAATGTGTTACATGGTATTGTAGTAGATGACATATTGCATCTTTTTATTGCGAGGCAAAGTGCCTTGTTCACAGTATATCAGAGCTTAAACATTTCTTTAAGGGATTTACAAAATATCCAACTATCCATAAATTGGTAAAAGTTGAAGTTATATGGTTATATCACATACTATATACACATTTATAGGGAGAATGTATCTTAGACATGATTCAAGTAATTTTGGAATGCTTCTTTAATGTAGATAGAACAACCTTGTCCGTATAACTCATTTGCTTTCATTTCACGAAGGAAAGTACAAAAGGAACTCAACTTCTCACAAGCTGAATGGAACCATGTACTATTACTTCCATTGACTGAATGTCCAAATCTTGGACACTTTGCATGTTTTGAATAGTGGCCTTCGCTTGTTGTAGCAAGTCAAGGCAACTGACTGTAACATCATTTGCAAAATCTTGTCTCTGGCTTATAGAATTTCCATTTCCAATGATTGACAGTGTCTAGTTGGTTGACAGCATAGGACCACTAGAACTATTGGAGATGTCAATAATCTCCATTGCCATTTGATTGACGATGTTGAGTTGTATCTTATAACCTATGCTACAATAATATATGTTTTTTGTCAGTGTTAAACCCTATGCTGCAATAATATATGTATTTTTCATTGATAATTTATCATTTTTTTAAATTCTACTTATGAATAATAATTATTGTTAATATTATTATTAAAAAGACAATTATTTATTAAAATATAATATTATTAAAATTTAACTATATATCTATATATTTAAAAGTCAAATAATAATATTATTAAAATTTGCATATATGTATATATAATTTATATATTACATAAATTATATAATAATTATTCAAATAAATTTAGAAATAAAAATTTAAAAATATTTATGCATATAATTTATTGTTTATATATAGTATTTACTATATATTATAATAAAATAATTATTCAAATCTTTAAAAAATAAAAATTAGGATTTTGGTTCTAATTGGCATAGTCATACTAATCTATTTAATATCAATACATGCTTGTGCAACTTCCAATCTTAAAGCAAACTAACTGATTTTGTATATAATATCAATACTTGCTTGTATAACTTCCAATCTTAAATCAGACTAACTGTGAACATGATATGTTCTCACTTTCACATATTTTACAAATCTTATGGAGGCAATTAAGAAATACAGAAATAGAGAATTGAATTTTTTTTTCCAAATATAAAACTGTGCAAAGTTGGATCAAATATAAATATATTAATAATTATTCTAAACACATCTACTCTTAAAAAGTATGAAAACTAAAACAAAAGTATAAAGGAAATGATTTATTCTTCTAGACATGGCATGTGGCAGGTTTTTGATAGTTGTCCACAAAAGCGCATCACAACATGTAGTTCATTCCCTATTTTCAAGTTTACAAAGCATTTACATACAGAAAAGCCTCCCATTTTACAAGCCAATAACAATAAATAGTTGAGAAATCGGATATTTACTCAATCCCTATTTTTCTTTTTTCTTTACAGGAAGGAAAGAAGGAATTTATGAGGCAAATGACTCAATTCAACAGATCCTCTTGTAGTAGGGAGAGTAATAGGCGACGTCACAGAATTTTCCCTAACTCCGCACTTTGGAATGGAGGGTGGAGGTTGATTGGAGGAAGAATAATCTGAGGGCAAGAAGAGAAGGACGGTTAAGATGTAGTGGATTGGCTAGGCTTCAGAATTTAGGCGACTGCACTCCCTCCTCACCTCCTTTCTAAACAAATTTGTTTCCTCTTTTTTTTGTTTGTGTTTTAATTATTTGCAAAACTTAATTTGTTACTGGTAACCGGCGTGTGGGATTTTTGTTAAAGTATTTTCCAAAACATTGAATATTTTGTTGTGTTAACACTAGCACAAATTCTTTATAAACTTTCATAATTAACTTTGTGGTTTTCTAAATACTTTACTGTAAATTGAAAATACAAGGATGAAAATTTTAATTTACTAAACACATATGTACCATTGCTTGTACAGGAATGGGAGGCCTCACCATAATAGAGGTGATGAATTCAATTGGTTGTGTGAGTGCAAAAACCATGGAAGCTATGCTTGAGCAAAAAATAGAAGATACTCAATGTGCTTGTGGGTCACTTGAACTCTTGGTTTTTCTTGTTGATAGTGGCAGCCAATGACATGAAGAAGAGGGGAAGAATGAAACAAATTTGGTTAGTGATAGCCAACGACAAGTGAAAGAGGCTTAAATGTCATCGTCTTGCTTCACACACGGATTTAGGGTGGACCAATGGTGAGGCAGCACCAGTTGATCCTAAGGTAGCTAAAAATATTCACTTACAATAGTGTTGCAAGTTTCTCGTTCTGTGCTCCTAATCTCACATGGGTTTTCATAGCACCATTTATGTTCCTCTACAAATCTTCTAAACACTTTACTATTGGAGGAATCGCTATAAACATTAATATGGGAGAATTTGTAGTAGTTTTATGAAATTTGGATAGTAACAAGTGCTAAACTACAATGAAAGCTACACATTACCATGCATTGTTTAGATTCCTTTGCCTGATATGTCGTCTACCCTTTGCTTAGATTTGTTTCTTGATATGTTCTATACCCTTTGCGTAGTTTGTTGTAATGTTGGCGAGAAATATGTCTGCTTCCAATGGTAGTATCATTCAAAGCCTGTCCATTCTTCTTGTAGGGATAATCAGCAGCCAGTTAGTAGATATTTGTTAGCATCATTAAATGCAGAGGATGGAAATTAATGGCATATGAGATAGGGGTAGAATTTTTATTACCAGCTAGATGTTGATAGATAGCGGTAGGATTTGGATTACCAACTAGAGGTTGATATTTACAAATTTCCTAAGATTTCAAATCTCGAAGGTACATTTAATAGCACTTGGCTCTATCTGTATTCTGATTGGGGTGGTGATCCTAGTGAATCAATAATTTTGCACTTCATTTAATTCCCATACGTGCGGATTGCAGATTCATTGGAGTAAGTCAACTTCCAATGATGGACTAGAAACTTCAATTAAATCTCCCTAGAGCCACGCTTCAATCTCACAATAAATGAAAAGTATCAGCTAAAGATTAACTTGGAAAACACTTCCCCAAGCACTGCAAGTTGGCTCTGATAATACGGCCGATGGTGAACTTGACCACCAATCCACTAAAGTTTGGCCTAAAACCATGGTAGTTTGAGGGTGTGAGACATGTTTCAGGCTAAAAGCTCATGCATAATATAGCCTATCGGCTAATTAATTTTAAAATGATATAAAATAACTATTTAATAATTTATTAATATTATCAATTAGAATATATTTAAACTTAAAATATATAAAGAATAATAATGTAAACTTTATAAAAATAAAATTTCACACTTAATTTGTATAAAAATTTAAAAATAAAATAAATATTTATTAATAGTATTACTATTAACTAAAAATAAAATAAATATTTATTAATATTATTAAAAAATATATTAATAATTAAAACTTTTAAATTTAAATCTAAATAATACTAATATAAATGAATCTAAATCATTTTTAAAATAAATAAACTCTAATATGCGTGCATCACGTAAAATGACTAACCCGTGTAGTAGAAGAGATAAAATAAATAATAGTATAAAAAGAAAAGGAAGGAAATTTGAAGGCAGCATTTAAATACCTTGTATGCAACACGACACACCACCAAAAGCAACATGACACACTACTAGACGCAACCAAAAGCAGCATGGCACACCCAAAATGCAGGAAAAAATGCAATGACCACGCCTAGAAAGCACAAAAATAACGCAGACAACGACTGCTTCCAGAAACGACCAAGGATTCAAAATTCACAGTTAGAAGAAAATTCGAGCAGCTTCAATGGAAATCGTGCAGGTCACTAGAAAAATTGAATAGTTTCAATGGAAAATCTTGAGGAAAATCTTGCAGGTCACTGGAAAAATTGTGCAGCTTCATTGCAATCTTCAAAAGAAAAAAAAACTAAGAATTTGTTGTGCGACTCGAATTGTTTAGGCCCGTAGGGCTTATTTATAAAATTAAAACTGTAGTTTTCTCCCTCTATTGTTTTAGATTTAACAACAATTTTCTTTAGATTCAGCCAAATAAAATTGTTGTTTTCTCCAGATTTGGCCCTTAGGATTTATTTATAAAAATAAAACTGAAGTTGTTTCATTCTATTTTTAGATTTAACATCAGTTCTTTTAAGATTTAGTTCGATATTTTTTTAAACTGAATCTGGCACAGCTAAAAATAGGGTTTATTTTAGATGCATGTGGGGACGGTTTCTGTGAGGAATCTGTACTGTATCTGCTTTGTACCCATATCAAATATGATGATACGCGTACCCAGAAAGAGGGGGTGGTGTATCCTACAACCCTGGCAATAATTTAGTCTATCAAAACTTAGTTAAAGGAAAAATCGTCTTGGTAATTTGCTTTTATGTTTTCATTTATGACTAAATAATTTTACATTGTTTTTCTAATTTTGAGCTAGGTAAGTGCACCAAGATGGTTCCCAAAATGGGGGCTTAAGTGGTCACTTTTTTTCTAAAATCAGGAAATACTAACCTTGGCCGTGAAATTGAGGATAGTTACACTCAAAATTTTGAGATGGAACAAAAACAAGGATCAAAGTGCTCTGAGTCTACTTTCTAAACTACTAATTTACTTTTAAAATGGTTGAGATTAAGGGGTTCAAAAGAGGGACATACACAAATCGGTGTTTTTTTTGTCAGAAAAACATAAAATAGCAACTCTTGTACAACCCTAGCATGGTGAACTTTTTTGTAGTATTTTTAAAATCGCTACGGTCAGAAGTTAGCTAACAATATCTAGTTGATGCATGACT
>VDFB02000003.1:618991132-619034597 GCA_007258455.2 Sequoia sempervirens | reverse complement strand
GTTGCATATGATAGGTCAAACTGGACATTTCCATCAATAGCTGTCGTCCACTATCTTGATAAAAGCATACCAAACTGAGGAGGGGTGTCTATTACCGTTATATCAATATTATAGGCCACTTGAGGATAAGCAGCTAACTTGACTTCAACATCTCTCATTATACCCACCACAGGAATAGATCTGTTATCCATTGCATAGCACTTCCCTCCAGTAGTATCCACCCACATACCAAGTTGTTTCATTACTCCTACTGGCATAATATTTATAGCAACACCAGAGTCTATCATGCATTTCCTCAACAACTTGTTACTTATTAGTAATGTAGTGAAAAAAGGATCAACGGATGGGGAACTTAATATTGAATTATTAAGGCATACTTTTGGTATATTTACTTTCTCTTGCTTATTAATAGTTTTAGTGGCCATCTTACTTTTAGAATTCACATGTCTTTCATTCCCATTTGTTATTAATTGGATAGCACTGTCTTTGTATTCCTTAATTTTCATCATCTCAAGTAATGGCACAAACATTTTTACCTAAGATAGACTAAATTAATGGTGAAATTAGGACGGACTGACATGAATGCATCACCACCTTTCTGTTCATCAGAAGATTTAACTAATCTTCCTTTAAACTGAGCAATAACTGCTTGATCCCATATAGTACACCGAGTATCTATGAGAGTAGCAAAATATTCAACTCCTATATCAAAGTTAAAATGGGGATGAAGGATTATATCTACTAATGAGAAGTGGACATGAAAGAATCCTTTTTCCTTCCATCTTTTGATATCATCAGATAATAAAAATGGCAAATATACGGGACATATACCAACTCCAGAAACTTTAAGATTGATTTCAAATTGTCTGACAGAATGCATCATTTTAGCCTTTATGCCTTTTTCAGGATATAAATAAGAGATCTTTATTTCTGGAAACTTAAAATTGCCTTTGTCATCTATCAACTCATCTTTATCTTGGAAATAGTTATGAATAACAGTAGAAAGAGAGCTACTTGCATTCATTGAGCGCTGACTCGCCATGGTAGAGGAATAAACTTACTTGGAAGCTTTGAATCCATTTACTGCTACAATTTTCGACTTACAGCACACCCTGACGTCTTTATTTAATTGTAATTCCCCTAAGAGACATTGTTTTTCCAGCTTATATCTGATTAATCTTCTAAGTGTAGGAAAGCTAATGTCATCAAGATTCTGATGTTCTTTTCTGATGATATAATCTTGTGCCCATGCACCTAAACCACAAGGTAATGAATTTAAATAATATTGCTTTGTAGTCAGGTCATGCATCTTATTTGCAGCTACCATGTATGATTCAAACATACAATTATAAGCATCAAATTTTGCTAGATTCTTTAGCTTCATAGACTGCAATATTTTATTTGCTTCTATAGCTTGATTAGATATATCATCACAGAATAGCTCTGTTAATAGCCATTTGAATTCATCAAAACCTGCTTGGAAGATATCATCTTTTCCTAAATTCTTCAGATCAACCAAAATAGGATCTGTAGGTTGTGTAGGGATATTTTTTGGCAGTGGTCCCACATCTGGGAGATTATTCCACCAGTTTCTTAATTTCCCTGTCATTAATCTAACTGCATATAAAACCTTTCCAGGTTCTATCCATGTACCTCCTCTTTCAAAGAGATTTTCAAGAGTATCTGTCCAAGTGCAAAGAGCTTCATAAGGATTTACCAGTTTATCTATATTGAGAATATACCCACTAGATGCATATGGACACATCTGTTCTGGTTTAAGGTTTTCACTTACTGGTTCCTGCATCTCTATATCCATGGAAAGTTTTTTAAGATTTTCCCATGGCTCTTGTTGTTCTATCTGCTGATAGTTGGACAGATCTAAAGAATATTCTTCATTATCAGAAGAAAAAGAATTGTCAGAGGATGTTATGTTATCAGTATCAGTAATAGAAAATTCTGAATCTTTATTTGCAAAACTAGGTTCATCCATGTAGACAGGTTCTTCTAATTTAGATTCAATTCCAACTTCTTCTAGCCAATCTTTCAGTGGTTCTGCTTCCTTAGGTGTATCCGTGATTTGAATACATTTCTCTTTACCTACTGATGTATGTTCTTTGGCTGGCAACATTATGTGCAAAGACTTCTTTTTAGAAGATGTAAAAGAAGAAGCTGTTTCTATGGATGTTTTCTTTCTCTGTATAAGCACCTATTTTGTATACTTTCTGACTTTCTCTAATTTTTTAGCAATATTTGCTATCAAAATTGATTTTTCATCAGCATCATTTTTCCTAGCTGTCTCATTATTTTGTTGATTACCATATATGTGAGTCAGATAGTTATCTTGGTGTTCTTGAGTTGAGATAACTTTTTTAACACTAGCATGTGTTTGAGTAACATCATAGTTTATACTGGCAATATCATTTGACAGAGTGCCACAAAAATGTTCTACATTCTTGATCACAGAGAAATTCCTTTGCTGATCTTTAGAAATTATATCAATCTTATTTACAGTATCTACAAAATTATCTATAGCATATCTTACATCTACAACTATGTCATCAATGTTTTCTTGTGCAGAAGATAACCATTGAGAGACCCAGTTCCTTTGTGCTTCTGAGTTCTGCTTTTTCCCCAAATCTGTATGAATACTTGATTCATATTTTCCCCATTGATTCTTTTCAAGATTTATAATTAGAAATTGGTCTGAAGAAGGCCATCGACCTGGTTCCAGACTATCTATCTCCTATTCCTGATGATTGACTTCAATCTTATACTTATATTTTTTCTCAGATCCTGCCCTTGGAAGTTTGGATTTAGGGAGTTTTTCTTTCATCATGCATCCCTTTTCACCCATCTTTGTGAGCTTAATTCCTTTTCCTTTTTTATCTGGCGGAGACTCAGATTTTGAGGTCAAAGCCAATCTTTGACTGACCTGTCTAGCCAATTTATCTATCAGCTCAGGATTGTCTAAGGAATGAGCAGATGGTATTTGTTTATACCGAGGGTACTAAGAGGATCCTATGGATTCTTCAGGATTATAATCAATGAATGGTTTATTGGAGGATGTTGGGAAATTTTTTGACATAGAGAAAGATTTTGATAAGCGAGGTGCATTATAAGAGGTAGAGGTCTCTGGTTGGGCAAACAAAGTTTGTTGCTATGGGAGACTCTGAAGGTCAATGCTGGCTAATCTTCTACTTTGCATTCTAGGTTTGTCTGAGAATAAACCTGTAGAAGAAATAGGTAGTTTTTTGAATGTGGGTTGAGATTTGCGGATTTGTTGTTCTATTACAGGGAATCCTATCTCAAAACCTGCAGAATCTATATGTCTGCCATAGTCATCTACATTGGCATTGGCTTCAGTATAACTTACACCTGCTGGAAATTTAGAAGGAGGGAATACTGTGTTAAGCAATCTATATACACAACGACCACCAATAGTCGCATAAACCGAATCAGGTTGCAAAACTATTCCTTTGACCTGTGGTAACAGGCAAAAAGCTGACTGTACATATTTATCATCTAAATTAATGGTGAAATTAGGACGGACTGACATGAACGCATCACCACCTTTCTGTTCATCAGAAGATTTGACTAATCTTCCTTTAAACTGAGCAATAACTGCTTGATCCCATATAGTACACCGAGTTTGAGATTTGAAGAAGTCTTAGAAGAGTCTAGGATATCAGACTTATGCTCTCTCTTGCACTTAGTGCGATCTGGATGATCAGAATCTGAAAGTACTATCTCAACTCTGAAACCTCAATTAACTGGTAAAATGGTAAATGCCGAATCCAATCACACAGATAGCACAAAAGAGGAAAAATAAGAATAAACAGATCTTGCATTCAAAACTAGTTCCACTATGAAAACTCATTACAAGCTTATTACAATATAATCAGATTCTGATCATCCAGATCGCACTAAGCGCAGGAGAGAGCATAAGTCTGATATCCTAGACTCTTCTAAGACTTCTTCAAATCTCAAACTCGGTGTGTCGAAGTAGGCGTCTCTGAGGTCCTTTTATAGCAAAAGACTGATTCCATCGGAGCAAAACTTTAACCTCTTCTTTACAATATTTTGAAGTCCGCCAATAGAAGAGTGACAAACAAAAGCATCTTATCCGTAGCACTGCCCAAAGGGTAAATGCATGAACATAGATAAGAACCAACCGACAAAAACTCCTGTAGCCATTATAAAAGGCGTGAACAAGGAATTTCAACAACCGTGATTAAGACTCGTGTCACGTACACGATGACTTTACACCCAAAAGTCATTATGGGGTTTTTTCTTTTTGTGAAATAGGGTAGCATCCTATTTGTCACGTCTTAACGTGGGTGACATCACGGCATAGACAAGCCCATATGCTAGCTCCCAAAGGGGATTGGATCCATAAGATCATCTGGTAGCTCTGTGCAAGCTTTTTCCCAATCTTCCTAAGTGGCATTAAATGCATAATCTATCTGCACCATGTAGTCATTGGAGAAAGCTATGTATTTTTCAATCCTTACTGCTAACAATGCTGGTCGGAGAGTGATTTCCATGTTTTGCAGTCGAACTTCAGCTTTCCAATTTTGTTCTAAAGGATAGTACTCGATCCTTGGATACCAGTATCCGTTATGAGGATAACATTGAAGATAATCTGTAAGACCATCACAAATTGTCTAGGATAAACTAGGATATAAAAGATCAAACAATTCTTCCATATCTGGGTTAAATCTGCCACCAACTAAATCTGCATAGACTTCAAAGGTGTCTTGGTCCAAAGTGATTCTGGTTACAAAACCAAATTTAATTAGTTTTAACAAATTCATTTTGCTTTTCTTAGACCAATTCATACCAAAAAGACTTTTAAATCTGATGTGTAGCATTTGTCTTCCACACCAATATTTGACTGGAGCAAATTCCATCCCGATTTCTTTTGTGAACTCATCTTCCTCATCTGGATCTAAGATGACATGGTGAAATTGATATTCAATTTTTTGTCTCATGTTCAAAAGCCACTTATTTAAGAAATATGTTTCTAATAAAGTTACAATAATTTCTTTTGGAAGAGATGGTAATATGAGAGTATTCCCCTGGCCGAAATCTGCTATATACATGGCAGCTCCATCAGGTCTGTAAAATTCACAACCTAAAAATTCAAGATTAGTATAAATGGAACATGCCATTTCTCTGGTGAGAGTGTCTGCAAGAGGGTTAAGATCTCCTTTGATCCATTCAATATTAAAATCATAGCCTTGAAATTCAAAATACCACCTTGCAACTCTACCTTGAGCAATGTCTTGATCTGGCTTTTTATTGAGCAAATTTCTCATTGCTTGGCTGTCTGTGCGAACAGTAAAATGTACTGGTTTCAAGAAAATCTTGAACTTTTTGATTCCATTTTTTACTGCTAATATTTCTTTTTCATATATGTGGTACCTTGTTTGTGTATCTGTAAAAGTTCCTGATCTGTAACCACATATATTTTGTTTGCCTTTATCTTCTTCCTGTATGAGTACAGCAGACAATGTTTTGTCAGAAGCGTCAGTATATAAAAACAATGGAAATTTTTCAACAGGATTTTGCAAAGCTGGAAGGTTTTGGCATTTTGCTTTTATCCGTTGAATTGCTTCTATAGCATCTTCAGACCATTCTTCAGTATTATCTTTGAGATGATGTTGAATAATTCTTCTATCTTCTGCTAATCCTTTGTAGAATGGAGACAAATAATTGAGACAACCTAAAAACCTTTGTATCTATTTCTTGTCAGTTAATATATCTAGAAATTCCTGGATCCTGACGAGAATATGAGGTTGTAACATTACCTTTCCATCTTGTAGATGCAATCCTAAGAAATCAATTTGTGTTTGGCCAATAACCATTTTTCTGGCAGTTAAACAAATTCCATGATTCTTAATGGATTTATATAATGCATCTAAATGTTGCAAGTGGTCAGAGATAGAATCTGAGAATATAAGAATATCATCTATATAAACAGCACAAAATTCTTTTAAATGCCTTAACGCCTGGTCCATTCTTCTCTAAAAATATGATGGAGCAGTGCTGAGACCAAAAGGCATAACATTCCATTCATATAATCCTTGTGGGATGGAGAATGTTGTTTTATATCTATCAGATTCCTTTACCTTTACCTGCCAAAAGCCTGATTTGCAATCAAACTTTGAAAATATCTTTTTATTTGCAGCTCTTCGGATTAGATCTAAACTAAAAGGAAATGGATAATTAAATGGAAGAATTATCTCATTCAATGGTCTGTAATTGATGCACAATCTTTTCTTTCCTCTCAATTGTTCTGCTCTTTTGTTTACCAAGAAAGCTGGACAAGAAAATGAACTTTTGCTTTCTCTAATGAAGTTTCCTTCTAGCAATTCTTGCAATTGTTCATCTATTTCTTTGGTTTCTGTTGGGCTCATCATATATGCTGGTTCATATGGGATTACAGACTTGCACTCTGGTTTTATCTGAATTTCACATTCTTCATGATCTTGGGACCAGAATTCTAGAGGGTTAGGACTGCAACAATCTTGCTCAAATAATTTTATGATCGTGTCAAAAGAATTTGTTGCTTCTTCTTTATTTTCTTTACTGGATTCTTGTCTCTTCCTCTTTTTCTGTTGGTCAAATCTATGATTTACAATTTTTAATGTAGGTATCTCAATTTGACCATCTTCATGTTTCAAAGAAATTTTATGCTTCCAGAATTGAAGAGGTTCATATTTTGTGAAGAACAAAAATCCTAATAATACATCATCCTCTAAATCATTATATTCAATGAAATCTGTGATGAATGTTTTTCCCATAATTTCAATGTGTACATCTTGTGCATACCTGCCCATATGTATTTTTTGTCCATTAATTGCATAGCTTTGTGGAAGATCTGCTTTCTCTTTCCAGAAGGATGATGGAATAGCATTAGTTTTTGCTAATGATCTTGATGATCCTGTATCCACAAAAGCATCCAATGGTATTTTCTTGTATCCAGGAAAACAGAGATTTATTCGGATATAATTACCATTATTTGCAAGTAATAAAGAGCAATTTCTTTCTTTTCCCATAAGAGGACTACTGCTGTTGTGTTTACTGCTACTGCTGTGTTTACTACTGCTGCTGCTGTATTCTGCTTCATTTGCAGATAGAGCCTGAGTGAAGTCAAAATAAGAACCCTCTGCTTTAACCATCTTCTTTTTCTCTGGTGTTTCTCCTTTGTTTTCTTCCTTTTCTGCTTTATTTGGCTAATTAGGATTTTGCATTTCTTTGTGTAGTTCCCTTACTTCCTCATTTGGGACAGGGTTCTATTCACTTCTATCATTTTGTTTCTTTTCTATTTTCTTCAAAGCTCCTTGTGTCGCCTTTTGATCCTTCATAAAGATTCCCCTGGGGACACCTTCCTTCTCACTTACTGTCTTGTTTCTCAACCAGTACTTACTCTTTGCTTCTTCAACTGCAGCAACAATTAATCTCTCTATTTCTTCTTCAGTGAGTTTCCTCATGCTGCCCTTAGTAGGCATATCATCAAAATGTGGTTCTGCATAATCATCCTCAGAATTAGAAAGGATCCGCTGTTCAGCCATGTGGACATTGTACTTCTGATTTAAAACATCATACTCATAACCTTCATCCTCTGAAGATGAGTATCTCTCCTCAACATGGTGAAAATTATTTGAAGTCAAATACACTTTGTGATCTTCTCCATCATTTCCCATCAGCATTCCTTCCTCTTGCATTCTTTGGGCTACAACACAATAATCTGGGGAATGTGGCTTATTACAAATTTCACAAAAATAATTGTTATTCACCATGTATGTTCCCTTCTTCCGTAATGGATCAGGAGTCTCTTTGTTTCTAGGCCTATATGTTATAGGTTTCCCATCTTTCCAGTTTGTGTTATAGGGCATGTCATGTAACCTAGGCCTTTCATTTCTGTATGTGTTCTCCTATTTATATTGATAATTATTTGTTTGTTGAGGAGCCCTATGATTGTCTCTTTTATCAATTATCCCAGCAGCCCTCCTATTGTTTTCAATTGGTAATGTTGTCTTTTGAGCTTCAACCAAGTCTCTTGGGAACCTATTTCTAAGTTCATACCCTGTTTTAGGATCGAATGCATTCAAATAAACACTCAATGCCATAGAGTCTAGCAATTTTGATCAAGAAGGTATTTTATTTTGTAGTTTATTGAATCTTCGGTTGAAATCATAAATTGAGTCCTAATTTTTTTGAATTCGCATCAATTCATGAAGAGCCACATCAGGTGCACTTTGATTCCCATATTGCTCGAGGAATCGGTCATGAAATATTTGGAGAGAATCAATAGAGGCTATTGCTAGGCTATTGAACCAATCCCTAGCTTCTTCAATAAGCGACATCATGAACAGTCTCATATGTAAATCTTCATAAGGTACATACAAATCCTGAATGAAGGCATTGAAACTCCTTATTTATGGTCTTTAGCAGAAATTGCACTACTCCCTATAAACTTAGGCACCAGTCCTCTCCAACTGCCATCCATAGGGTAGGGGTATAACTGAAACCCTGCCAAATCAAACTGTCTGATCATTGTGGTATATTGATGAGGGGGAGGGTTAGGTGGGTACTGATATTGGTACATCGGGTTATTATATTATGTATTATGATGTGGTACATGATGCTGACCATGAGGTGGCTATGTGTATGTATATTGTGTGGGAATATGAGGTGGATGATTTGGATGTCTATATTGATTCCCAACTTGGTGGTGAGGGACCCCTAGTGGATCAGAAGGTCCTGCACCATGATTACCCTGTTTATGAGGTGGTACATACTTTGGGGGGAAATCAGCTGTCTGAGTAATGCTCCGAGTTTTCTGCAATTTGAATTCTCTCATAGCTTGTATAATCTGGGCCTTCTCCTATTCTTCTCTTTCCTTTCGTTGAGATTCAAATCGTGCTTTTACTTCCTCATATGTTAAAGATTCATAATCTTTTTGAGGAGTTTCAAGATCAGCGGGTCCATTCTGATTACCTTCCATTTTTTTATCATATTCATGTTGAATTTTGACTCGTTCAGCCTCGAGTTCAGCTGTAAACTCAACTTGTTTCTGAGGATCGTAGAAAGGGTTTCTTTGATCTTCTGGGGTACAAGGTTCTGTACTTGAATTATCTCTCCATGTATCATCATGTTCATATGTTTCACCATGTGGTATTGATGATTTGTCTTTGTTCGTCATGCACATGTCCTCACTTATCCTTTTACCCTTATCAACCCTGTCATCCTTGTGTGTCCACGTACTGCTTCCAACAGGAGCTCCAGTAAGACCTCCCCTGTATTTAGATCTTCTTCCATTCATGTTGTAGTGTTTTTATCAGAGTCTCCACTCACTTTTTTGAAAGTGAGAAAAAGTTTGTTACTTCTTATTCCCAGCGGAGTCTGTACAAATTTTTTGACTCTATGATTAAGGCCTTGATTCTGAATTGATTTGTCCCTAGCAGAGTCGCCAATTTGTTAGCTCTCAAAAATGTAGGTTTGAACCATGAAAGGTTTCCAAGCTTTCACAATGTTTTAGGGTAACAAACAAGGTCAAAAGATTTAGACCTTCTACTCTTCAGGTGTTGCTAGACCTAGGCAGGTGTAACTATATGAATTGGAAAGACTTGACTTATGATCTTCTCTCTTGCAGTGATTTGTCCACAATGGCACATGGAAGTGGACAAATGAAATCAAATTTGGTACAGATTGTATAGCAATATTTAAAATTAAATCTTAAGACGCTCAGTTATCAGATGTAAAAAATATGAATGAATCTAAATGGTGAAATGCAAAGACTAGTGCCTTATTGGGTATGCGGAGTCAAATGAAATAGCAATGGGCAACTTATTTCTAGAGAATACTCAAATTGTTTAGCATATGTTTTGTTTATAACTTGTATAAACATGCAAGAATGTGATTATTAAGTTCTTACTGATCCAGATGAACTCTCCTGATTACTATGGTTAATTAAAAGGATTTAATCCCTCCTTGAGAGAACTGATCAATCAACCACACAGATACAACAAATGTGCACTAACAAACTAAATATAAACTTGTTACATTCAATTTAAATAACCAGAAAGAATCAATCGTGGAGACAACTTAGTAATACTTTCAATAAATTCAATAGACAATTGACACTAGAATTGAGCTGCGACATCAACTGATTCTTATTAAAAACTCCATTTTGAAAACATACATCATGGTCTCTGTTCTGTGGAAATTTTTTTTATCCCACTGTATATTCTCTACCCTATTTACTCTACCTACTCCCTCCCTTTTCATGATCAAGAATGAATATTTATACATCTGTATCTGAACAGACATGTAGCTTCACATTCCAAACGTCAACCAATAGTATTTGGGCTCTTTGCAAAATAGTCGTCGAGACACTCCGTAGCTATGCCGAAGGAAAATGTATCACCGTCAGTCATCCCTTAGTTCTTTGTGTTCACTGTGACATCTTATTTTCGGGGAGATATCACACAGTCTACAAAATATGATATCGATTATGTTTTTCTTTGTGTTTTCCATTCGCTGAGACACAAGCATATCTCTCACCAATGTGCTCCTTTTGTTTCATTCATTGTCGCCATAACCTACTGATATCGGGGAGACCTCATGTAGATCACCTTATGTGTTTTTGAAAGTCTTCATCCATCTTGCGTGTCACTGAGACAAAAGCATACTCTCAATGAGACATATCTTTCATTCACTTTCACTGAGACAATATTGTTCTCACACCGAAAACCATTCATTAGACTTTATCGGCAAGACCAGACGGGTTCGCTGAGACTCTACATCGAAGCTCATGAGTTTTACCGAAATGTATTTCATTATCAGCAGTTGGCAAGCCACAACAACCTCACCATGACTTCATCTCGAATATGCTTTGTTTGCTCGAAGTGCATGCTTGGACCCCGATAGTCGGTGAGACAAAAAAGATTCACTATGACATTACTCCGAAGACTTTTGGTTTGGCCGAAACAAGTCCACACGCACATGGTCGGCAAGACATAAAACTTTTCGCTATGACCTCACTTCGATGAAAAATTTTCTCACTGAAAAGTTCTTTCTTGTGCCAGTCGGCAAGACATAATAAGTTTGGTAAGAGCCTAGTCCGACGGTGGACCTCCTGCCGATATGAATCATCCTCTGTTGCCAAAACCATGCAGAAGTCCTGCCGAGTGGTGCCTGTAAGTAAACTTCAATCGCTGTGACACTAAAACTATCTTGCCAATAGGCAACACAGACGTTTATCAGCAGAAAACACAAAATGGATCGGGGAGACCCTGGTATCCTCATGCCGATATAGACCACAATGTGAATTATTCAAGACTCAATGGATTTTATGGGGCTATATGGGCAAAATATGGGTAAAATATCATGAAGAGAGGAAATTGTGCTCAAGGTAGGACTCATTTGGAAAATGCATGGGTATGAACATCATGAAGAATCATCAAAATTTTATAGTTCCAACATCCCCTATAATTGTGTTATGGTTTTAATAGTTTACCTATTTATGAATGTTTTTCTCTATTTTATGTAACTTTTTAAAATTAAAATGAAATTTATTTGTATAATAATCACTTCAAGATTAGTATGGGAAGTTATTTAAACAAACCTTTCTTCGTCACAAGTGGTATTAGACCTTGATCACCTTTGGTTCTAGTTGTTAGGTAGATAGTTTTTGAGCTAATCATATTTGAATGGGATCTTATACAAAGGGAGAACTTTTGATCTTTATTGTAGGAAATAAAAATGACAAGCACATCTAGGAGGACTGAGGTAGAATTTTTTTAGGCATAAATTTTGAGATTTGAAAGTTAAAATTGAAAGATCTATTGATTGATGTGTGTACCTGTGACATGAATTTGAGCTTGATTTGAGTGGACAAGGGTACCAAAGATGCCCTAGATGGGGGATCTAAAACCAAAATTTGATTTCACTAGTCTTAGGTCCTTAGGCTTGGCTTCTTCCTTCTAGATCTTATTGTCAGATCTTCATCTGTTACTGAGATAATTGATTTTCTATATCTTGTCAAGTTGTAGGGCTTGAATGCATAAATAAGAAAATTGTCTTCAATCTTCTTACAATTCTCTTCAGTTATATACCAACACATTCAAAAGGAGAGGAAGGGTTGTGCCATATAGGTGCTTGCCTCAATCAAACCCTCTGATGGTATTTCTACCTCCACAATGGAAAAATGGATGACAAAGAGAGCTTATTCTTTTGAGGGATAGACACTAAATGATAAATGAATAATGAATCAACAACTCGCTGCAACTCACCACTCAAATCTAATATCCTTGAGGGAATGAATTCATGCACATTACCTTCAAGGTTTGATTGCAACTTGTCTTGATATGATTTGAAGACCTACAACCATTAGTAATCACAAACAAAATGCATGCATAAACACGAACAAACTCACATAAAACTTGACATGATGCTTAGATGATGAAATGCTACAATAATTCTATAAATTATTCTCTTGAATACTTTAGGACACTTTATTTTCTCAATTGGATTCTCAATATATTTCTTTCAAATTGCTTCCCCCCCTTAAAATTATAAAAATACTATGTATTTATATGCAATTAATCTAATTTCTTGAAAATTAAATCCTGATGGCCAACAATTAGGATTGAATTTTAAATAATAAATTATGAATACCAACATATTTAGATTCAAGGCCATTTTAAGGGGACAAGGGTGCCAAGGGTACCCTACTCTAGATCCACTTTTTTCAAGATCCAAAGTGTTGAGGAAAATATTAAATGCCTACTTGGGATTTTCATATTTTATTTTTTGATACATGATAAAATGGGCCATCAAATGCATAATTTACTAAATTAGGTGCATAATTAGGTCCAAGCATATAGGAGGGAGAAAATCCTAGTGTGAAATTGTCAAGGGTGACAATTTACAATGCTACAAAACTATCCTATGACATAGATCCCATGACATCTAAAATTGAAAATAGTGAAAAGAAAACATTATATGCATACTTTTGTTGTTGAAGTTGATCATGGGGATGATGAAATAAATATGAACACTCTTATATCTCTCCTTTTAGGTTTGAAAATCCTTGGCCACCATGATAACCTACAATACTTTGTGAACAAGACCTAAAATTTACAAAACCCTAAAGGAGGTTGATCTATCCCATTGAAACACAAAATCTTCACATGAGGTTTCCCTCCAATGTTCACGCATGTGGCCTTTTGGATAATTTTTACAATCTTAAGATATTTAAAACTTTAATGAATGTTAGGACTCCCTTCCAAATATGAAAACATGACTTATACCTTGAATATTAAAAAAACACCTTAATAAACTTTGGATTTTAAGAACACTTAATCTCTTTCAAATGCCTAAACAAGAATAAAAACATTGAAAACAACATGACCAACTTTTTAAAAGGCTATTTAAAAATGGGGGGGGGGGGTAAAATAGGCTAAAATGTGGTGGGGAAATGAAGCTTAGATTCATATCTTCTAAACCAACTTCCTAGTTCAACCCAAAAATTGAAGCATGCCCAAGGCATGGGAATCCTCTCTAATAGAAATCTTGATAAAGTAAAGTTAATTAGAATACATTTATTTTTGCCCAATGCTAGGAATTATTCCAATCTTGTTATTATCATAGCATGAAGTATATCCCTATATCTAACATTTTCAAACTTGACTTAGGTAAATTGGTTGTCCCTAATGTATTTGTGAGTGTTGAGATTTAATATAAGTTGTTTGTAGCAAGTATAATGTTGCCACCAAAACATTTTTGAATCACAAGTCCAATGCTTGTTATTGTAGACACGTAAAATGTATCGATTGGTCCTATGCACCTGATCTTGATTTTACTAACATGGCTTCATCCTAAATCATCTCCTTTGCTAATCATTTAATTGAATAATCCTTATTTAATTAAATTCATCACATTTCATCCCTTAATTAAATAAATAAAATTTATCTAATTAAGTCATCATCTCCTGTTAATTAAATAAATCAATTTTATTTAATTAACTTCTATAGTCTCTCTTTAATTAAATAATTCATTTTATTTAATTAAATCTCTAAAGTCATTCTATTAAATTAAATAAATCAATCTTTATTTGATTTGATCTAACATCATCCCCTTTTAATTAAATAAATCAAAATATTTATTTAATTAAGTCTAAATTCATTTTCTTTTCATTTTGATTTAAATTAATCCTAAAATCTAAGTCAAAATGGTCAAATCAACTAATCTCCTTTAAATTAATCAAATCTTGATTAATCTTAATCTTAATCACTCCAATCCTCTAGATTTTGCCACTTGCTCATGAAAATCATTTTAAATCTTCAATTACTTTAAAAAAGGCTTCAAAAGGGAATATTCTCCAAGTTTGAAAAATCCCTTCAAAAGGGTTTGTACATCCAACAAGGCATTTAAACCTCTTACATGTCCTTTTGCCTTGAGCCAAGTGGCATTAACTTCATTTTCTCCTCCCTCCAGCATGTCATTTCATCCATTTTGAAATTCCACCTAATTGCATTTAATTGCACAATGACCAAAGTGTGCTCCACCTTTGTCCATTCGCATGTTGACAAGTGGCTTTATGCTATTGGTTGGTCTTTTATCCCACATTAATCCATTTTTCCTCATTCTCCATCACCTTCATCTATAAATAAGAGGCTCTCATTTGGATTTTGGATCCACAACTTCATGCAAAGTCATTATCTTGAGATTTTGAATTTTCTCATCCATTGTTCATCCATCTTGACATTTTCATAGCTAGGTTATGCAAGAATTCAACCAAGGAGGATCAAATATTCATCAAATCATCATTCAAGCTTACAAGGGATTGGGAAAGGTCCATTTTCTACATCAAAATGGCACCAATTCCCACATGGGATTGAGAGTTTTCTTGCATTAAATAGGATTTCATAACTTTTGCTTGTGTTCTTCATTTTATTTCTTATTTTGTGCATTTTAAATAAATTCTATGGGGAATTTTGATTTAACTTGCATAATGGACTAATTGTGTGATTGTTTGTTGTGTTTGTGCAGGTATAAGATCACCATTCATATTTTGGCACTAGAAGGAGGGCGAACTTGAAGAATCTAACACGTTTTTTGTTTAATTTCATGATTTTTGTGTCTACAGGAAAACAACACCACTGACAAAGAAACTATGCCGCTATTAGCCCAGTGGCACCATTTATCCCCGCTACCAAACTCCAAAGTGTGACACTGGCTTCTTCCCACCCTAAAATTTGAATTACAAACTGTGACCCTGGAGTCATCCCTTTGTTGACCAAACGTTCAAACTCCAAACTGTGCCATAGGCCAAAACAACACTACAATCGCGCTCACTGGTTTTTCTGCAAAGTGTTGTTGTTAGTCCTAGCAGCACCATATAGCGCCGCTAACTTCTTCAAACTACACTGCCTCTACAAACTGTGCCACTGGAGTTGGGTAAAAGTCACATTTCAGATTAATTTCAACATGTACTTTTTCATTTTTGTTGCCCTTAACTACTAATTGGTTTTTGGCTTTTGTTTCTACAGTTTTAACTAGTTTTTTTAAGTTGGCTTGATCAAAGGTGAAGGGAGGAAACAAAGACAAAGGCTTCTATGGAATCATCATTTCATTATATCAAGTGTTTTTAAACACTTTGGGGAGAAATTATAATCCCTCTTCTAAGGATTTGCTATCTTTCATGCTTTTAGGCTCAATAAATTTCATTTTGGCTCTAAAAAGAACAACACAAAGGGATTAAAAAGAACCTTAGACAACTTACTAGATTTTTTTAAGGCTTAACAATTGAACAAGCAATTCTCACATTTCCTTTTGGTGCTTAAAAAGAATCCAATTATTGCTTTGAAGGATTAAAATAAACATGTGCTTCTATGTTTTGTAATCTCTTATCCAAAGTAATATCATCTAAAAAGATGTATGTGCTTCTCTCACACCTCACGACGATCTTGAGAATCAAAAGGATTTTTTGTGATATTAAGTTGTATAAGTGATTGCCTCCACACTTCAATTTGGATTCTTAAAATTGAACAAAATCTTGCGAGTGTGAGTGGAGTATATCACGTGTGTTCTCTCTTTGTTTCTCAACAAAGATTGATCAAACTACGAATGTGCTTGCTTGCTTTTGTTTATCCTTAGAGGGCCTTCCTTGTGGGAAAAAGTAATCACCCAAGGGAATGACCCAACTAGGAACATGCTAAAGCCAAGTGACTTCCACCCGGTATATAAGTGTGGGTACTTGAGGAAAGTTCAAGTATCACGAAGATTGTTTTGAAAAGAAGGGCAGCAATGGTCTCTTGCCATATGGATGATCCCCCATGAATGGAATGCCTATACTAGAATCATTTGTCTAAAAGACCAAAATCCTTATCTATTTGTTGGTGCAAGAACGATCGTTCTGAAGCTGCCCCACATTTTTACGGCTTTTAGTAGAGATTAGAAGTATGCCATGGGAGTTTCATAGGTACTGATGCTTGGCTGACCTGAGAAGTGTGTGTCGTGGAGGGGAGCCAGTGTGGCCAAGCATCTAATCATCCACTAGGAGTAGGCATAGCTGGATTTATCCAAGTGGGGATTCAACAAATATTATTTTTTTATCGATAGGGTTGTGCATGTTCTTAGAATCAAAACACTTTGCTTAATCTTAAACATTGGAAAACAAACATTCAAACATGATCATCAAATTTCAAACCCTTTAGGAAGCAAATACTTTTGACAAAATTCAAATGTTATTGCCTGTCCTAGGGATTCTATCCTTAGAGGCTTCTAAACATTTGAATTTATATTTCAATTTGCTCACTAAAGTCAACAATAGGGAACTTTTGCCTTAATTTCCTTGATTTCCACATAATGGACTTTGTGGGATGAGAGGAAATCAGGACATTAAAAATTTACTTTGAAAATATAATCAAGAATTGTTTGTGGTAAAAAAAACTCACTAAAGCAAAGATAAGAAACAATTGGACCTTACACATGTGCTCTTCCAAATGATTTCCTGAAGTAGCAAAATTTGAAAACCAAATTCCAAAGGTCATAGTCAAAAAGCTCGCAAGAAAAGGTTATCTATGCTTTACGAATTTAGAGAAAGACTGACCTTCAACTTTTACAAACGTGCATCAAGGAACAATCCAAATTTGTATTCATTTTACTATTGTCAAAATCCAACACTTTTTCAAAGGATTGAGTATCTCACATAGGAAGTATTACCATGTTCTTCAACACCTTGGTCTAGTAAACAAAGTCTCTCTAAGTCTCTTAGGATCAAAATCAAAACTCTCATCTGTCTTCCAAACACCAAATCAAAAATCACCTCACAAACAATTCTTGGGAATCTTGAAAAAATCCTTTATTCTAAACTTTGGGAAAATCCTTTGAAATCAAAATCCAAATCATCTTGTTTAGCTAAGTGTGTGTAGATGAATCCTTCTTTGCACACTTGGTTAAATTATCATCTTGTGGACAAGTTTACTCTAGGACAACATCCAACCTCTTAGATTTTATGAATTCATTATCCAAATCAAATCCAATCAAAATCAAAATCAAATCAAATCAATCCAAAATCAAGATCCAAAATCAAAATCAAACATCAAATCCAAAGTCCTAAATTTTAGTATCCCCCTCAAGGTTTCCTAAGAGTTCAATCATTCACCAATCATCCACCTTTTGTTATCATCATCACCATCCTTTGATCCTTGATATCTTAGACTTTCTTTTTTGTACCTAAAGTTTAGATCAATCCAAGGAATTAAAGGTTCACCTACCATTCCTGAAAATTGATCCTCATTTTATGGTCCAAACTAGATCTCAACACAAGAAGAGCATGGAAACCAACAAATAAACATCAACTTCGAGTGACTTGAATCAAACCACTTCTAAAATCAATCCCATTGGGTCTAGCAATCCCACACTCAATTTTCCTCCACTACCACAAGATCAAGAGGAAGGTGCCCAAGTGGAGGACATCACCAACAATGTGCTAGGGATGACTCAAGATGAGATTATTGAAATGGTTCAAAATATTGAAACACACAAAATTGTCAATGCCATGATGAAACTCAATCCCTCACAATACATGCTTGAATTAGCGAAAGAAGGAGATAAACTCCCTTCTGACTATGATTTAAGCACCCTTGTGGAGAATCCTCTTGGGATCATGACCCCAATTTCATCTACACCACCAATCTTATCCACACCTCCATTCCAAAGCATCACTCAAAGCATACCCCAAATCACATCATCCATTGCTCTGACTCAACCTATTGTCAACAAGGGGAGCTCATTGCTTCATGCATTACAAGCACACCCCCTTGTGAACAAGAAAGATTTGAATGTGAACACTATCTTGGGTCAATCCATCCCATTGAATCTGCTACACCCATATATCCCGCTCACCTTTCAGGACCCCAATAACCCATCATCATCTTTTCATGCAACACCTCTCAACACACAAACCTCTCTCCCTATGACTTCGCAAGGAGAAGGTGGAATATTTGGACTAGGAGGCATCTTTGACCCCTCATCATCATTTCCCCAAGGGAACACACCACCCCTTTTTCCACCACTTCCACCTTTACCATTAACATCCACACCACCCCTCGATTTAGGGCTACCTCCTTTACCACCACTCAATCAACAAAATCAGAACAACCCCCCAATCATCAATCAAAATTCCATATTGAATCCTCCAATCTTGTCATCAATATTGCAACAAAATATGGAAACCATCCAAGAAACACAAGCGATCACCACACCATCCATAAATGCGGTCTGCCAAGGACCCAACATATCAATTGCACCATCCACCACACAAATCCCCACCATCAATACAATGGTACCTCTCATCACAATGATGAACACTATTCTAAATCTTCCACCACCACTGCCACCAAGGCCAAATGTGGCCAATCAATATAGCATCACGTTGCAAACAACACAATAGGCCTATCAAAAGGAATTTTAGAAATTTCAAGCGTAACAAGCATAAAGCATGCAAGTTGCACATCAAGCTACTCAATAAACGCAAACCGCTCAAGTTGCACAACAAGCACAAGCACAACAAGTACAATAGGCTGCTCAAGCCCAAGCCTTATTACAACAACAAAAAGTCATCCAAGCTTCCCAAACTATGCAAGCTGCTCAAGCCGCACAAGTTGCATAGTGTGCACAAGCTGCCCAATAAGCAAAAGCTCAAGCTCAAGATCAATATTAAGCTCAACAAGTGCAATCTCAAGCTCAAGCTCAAGCTCAAAAAGCACAAGCTCAATATTAAGCTCAGAAAGCACAAGCTCAAGCTCAAGCTCAATATCAAGCTCAACAAGTGCAAGTGCAAGCTTAGTACCAGGCACAACTGCAGGTAGCCCAATAGCAGGCATATTAGCAATCCCTACAATAGTACCAAGCATAGCAAGAGGCAACATTACTAGCCCAACTACAAGCATTGTTGGCACAACAATAACAAGACCAACAAAAGGCTTTGTTGGTGCAATAACAACAAGACCAACAACAAGCATTGTTGGCACAACAAAAAATGCAAGCATATCATCAAAGCTTGCAACAAACTCCCACCAAAATATCCAACACTCTGCCCATCACTCAAACACCTTGACCACTTCAAAACACATTCACTCCACCTCTTGATCTGCAAGACGATGTGACAACACAAATCAAGTTGCTCTCGCAGCAAATGCTAGATCTTCAATCAGGGAAAATAACAAAGACACCAAGCAACTTGTGGCCATATCTTTTCGACAAGAGCCTTGCAATGGTACCATTCCCAAAGGGGTTTGAAATCCCTAAATTCAACAAATATCGCAAGATGGGAAACCCTGAAGATCACATCAGGGAATTCCAAGTACATTGCATGGAGGTCGCATATGACAATACATATTTGATGCAGCTATTTCCTCGAAGTTTGGTTGTTCCTACCATGGAATGGTTCTCTCACCTTCCTTTTGGCATTAAAAAGTTCCAAGAGATTATAGACGCATTAATAAAAAACTACGCCTTCAATATCGATATGGATGTTAGTCTAGAGGAACTATTGACTCTTAAACAAGCTAAAGGGGAATCATTCACTTCCTTCTTGTAAAGATGGCGATCCAAGGCCAATAGGAGAAAATTGGCCATGCTAGAAGAACAACAAGTTTGCACCATCATTGCTAATCTTGACAAAACCTTGGCATTCCATCTCAAGGTATAATTTATTGCCACTTACGACCAACTGATCCCCAAGGTGCTCAACATAGAAAGAGCCCTTATTGCACAAGGGGGAATACCCACTTATCCAAAACATCAAGACAGTCACCCTTCCACCAACTATAATGAAAAACCTCACATGTGGGGGAAAAAAAAAATATCACTAATGATGGTGTTGTGGATGCCAAGGTCATAATCAGTGCTTCAAAACAAAACACGCAAGCATACCAACAACTGCAACGCAACAATCGAAACAAAACACAAGCTAACACTATATCACAACAACCACTCAATAATCAAGTCAACAACTTGAATAATCAAGGGGGACCACTACAAAATAGAAATCTCCCCAAGAAAAAGTACAACGCCCTTGGGGAACCCATTGAATCGGTCATGAAGAAGCTAATAAACGAAAATCTCATCAAAACTCCCACTTATGAGAATTATCAAGAACCCCAATTAAAACCACTATGGTACAATGAAAATCACCTTTGTGATTTTCACAAAATCAAGGGGCACACAACAGCCAGCTGCATGAGGTTGAAAAATTTGATCCAAGACCTCATTGAGGACAATGTCATAAATGTTGGGCAACCAACTAGAAATCAAGACTTTAAAATATACACGAATCTGGTGTCAAATCATAACCAAGGGAACAACCGTGGAAAGACCAAGTATGCCAATGTGAACCATGTGTATGACCATGTTGTTGCATCCATAGATGAGTGGGTCATTGTCATTAACAACAAGGGAGCCAAAGCTGATTGTGGAGTCACCACACACAGTGGCAAAGTCACCATTGCTGGGTCATCACAACCACCTAGGGCATCCACCTCAAATCCAAAATTCATTCCTAATGGCTACAATGTCCTAGACCAACTAAAAAGAACCCCCACTCAGATCTCCATCATGGAATTACTAAAGATATCACCCACACATAGAAAAATCCTAGAGGAAGCATTGGCTTCATCCACTGTCTCTGCAGATCTAGATGCTAACCAGTTCCAAGCTATGATTGGAAATATCACCACCCCAAGTCTCCTAATGTTCTTTGATTAGGAATTCCCCACCCAACCATCTCATAATCATGCACACCACCTTGAAGTCCTAGTTCATAAAAACAAAGTCAAAAGGGATTTGGTGGATGGGGGTGCAGGTCTAAACATTTGTTCCCTCAAACTAATAAAGAATCTAGGATTCTCGAAAGATGCCATTGAAAAAGGTAAGGGCATCACAATCAGAGCATACAACAATCAAGAAAGAGTGTCTCAAGGCACTATCTAGCTCCATATTCAAGTAGCGCCAGCCATTATGGAAACAACATGCCAAGTCCTTGACCTTGATTTTCCTTATAACATTCTCATAGGGTGTCTGTCGATCCATGGGATGCAAGCAGTTGCATCAACCTTCCATTAGTGTGTCAAATTCCCATATCAAAATCAAGAGGTCATGATTCATGGTGATCCCGAACCCTTTGCCTACTGCAAGAATCTGGAAGCAAAATACTATAAAATCCCCCAAGTTTCAAAGAACGATGAAGGCCCTGCTACTTTGTATATAGACCCAGCTACATTAGCCTCCACTTCTGAGAAAAAGACACCTGCCATCCCTAATATATCTAAAATCAAGGTCATTATCCAAGACAATGGGTGTGGGGATTATAGAATGAAGAAAAGTGCTTTCGTCATAAGAGTGTTACCTCATCTCCTAGGACTCATTGGCAACCCCAACCAGCTGAAACAACATCCCATACCTTTAAAGCAAACTCGTCTAGATTCAGATCTTAGGGAGATCTAAGTCGGGAAATAGTAGATGAAAGAGACATATCCAGTCTCCTATATTAAGATGAAAGGCCTGTGCTTGATCTTTTAATGGATGAATGTAGCAAAGGTCTACAAATAATGCTCAATATGGGCTATGACAAAAACAAGAAACTCGGGTAGAATGACAACGGCCTGTTTGAACCCCTTGTCATTGAGAAGCGTATAAGAAATCTTGGTCTCGGATGTACCCCTCCGAAGGTGACCATACTTGGAAAAGCAACCTTGGTTAAGAAGGTCAAAACTCCCCCTCAACAATCAACATCTGCCCTTCAATTACCAGTATCCATAGGACGTCATAGATAACTTTACCCTTGACATAACTGATGTGTGTAGTAGTGATGAGGATCCCATAACAAACTTGCCCATACTTTTTGAAGATTCCTCCTTGCTCATGATTAGTACCTTTTCTTTTGAGTCAGACCATCAAACCCATGAAATAAACCTAGTCTACCCTCAACTCATTGATTACAACCAGCGAGGACCACCAATTTTGGACACATTTGAAAATGATGAGGTAATCTTTGAATTCATGGGACTGTGGGACACAATACCATACGAAGATCACAAGGTTGGGTGTGACATCACACTGGACACACATGCCTATTATGGGGAAATGATTGAATCCTTCAGTCGCAAAAGTGAAAAATTGAGAATAATCTCTAGGTCTTTAAGTGAAAACCACACTGTGGCACTCTCTAACCCAAAAATAGTAAAAATAAAGGACGTATCCAATGGTGAAAACCTCTCTGAGGCACTGGAGGATGAAGGATTCAATCTTCCTCTCAATGCAATTCATCAAGAGAAATCAAAAATATTAGCTGAGAAGTGCAATCTAGTCAACCTAGGAATAGAGGAACTACCACACATAACATTCTATGCAGAGTCACTTCTCACAAAAGAACAAGAACTTCTAGCTACGTTCCTAAAATAAATAAAGATAAATTTTGCATGGACTTATGCCGACATGCCTAGGCTTGATCCAGAGGTGGTGGTTCATCACCTAGTCGTGTATCCTAAAGCCAAGTATGTGAGACAAAAGCTAAGGAAGATGTATCCCTAGATTGCATTGTTGGTCAAAATGGAATTGCAGAAGCTCCTAGATGCAGGGTTCATACGGTCGATAGATTATCCATAATAGGTCTCAAACCTTGTACCTATTTCAAAACCCACTGGGGGCATCTGTATCTGCATGGACTTTAGAGATCTAAACAAGGTATGTCCCAAGGATGACTTTCTGCTACCAAACATTGATATGATCGTAGGTATGACAACAAGGCATGAGATGCTATCATTGATGGATGGATTCTTAGGCTACAACCAAATCATGATAGCAAAAGATGACCAACATAAAATGACCTTCACTTGCCCATGGGGGACATATTGCCGGAATATGATGTTGTTCAAGTTAAAGAATGCAAGAGCAACCTATCAGAGGGCCATGACATTGATCTTTCATGACATGATCCAAAAAACTATGGAAAATTATGTGGATGATATATTGGACAAATCCAAGAAATGATGAGATCACATAGTCGTATTGGGCTCCATATTTGACAGGTTAGAGGAATACAAAGTTAGACTCAATCCAAAGAAGTGTGTCTTTGGAGTACAGTTAGGGAAGCTCCTCATGTATATCATGTCTATGAGAGAGATTGAAATAGACCTTGCTAAGGTTAAGGAAATTATCAAAATGGAGGCACCAAAAACATTGAAACAACTAAGGGGTTTGCAAGGAAGACTCCAATCCATCCACCAATTCATATCACAACTAGTGGACAAGGCTATCCCCTATTCTCACCTACTCCACAGGGGGTAGCGTACAAGTGGGACGAGAAATGTGATCAGGTCTTCAACAAGATCAAGGAGTACTTACGTCACTAGTCCTCATACTACCAATTCCAGGCAAACCTTTGATCTTATACATATTGGCAACAACAATAGCTCTCAACGCTCTCCTAGCACAGCATGACAAAAATGGAAAAGAGAAAGCTATATATTATATCAGTAGGACTATGGTGGGACATGAGCTGAATTACATATCTATTGAGAAATCTTGCTTAGCAATCATGTTCGTAGCTCAAAAACTCAGACATTACATGCTAGCCCATCAAATAAAGCTCATTGCAAAGATAAACCCACTCAAATATCTGCTTTCCATAGTAACACTTATAGGGCGGACAACTAAGTGGGTTATGATCCTGATAGAGCATGACATTGAGTATGTGGAACATAAGGCCATCAAAGGATAAGCAATTGCAGACCAACTGGTAGAGGCACCAATATATGCAAAAAATCCACTTGTCCCAGAATTCCCCAATGAATCAATCTTCAACTTAAGTGTAGCAGATCACTAGAAAATGTACTTTGATAGATCCTACACACAACATGGGTCAGGAGCAAGGATCTTCTTCATCACCTCGCAAGGGGATTGCATTCCAAAATCATACAAGCTGTCGTTCCCTTGCACAAATAACATCACAAAATATGAGGCTCTTGTCATAGGGCTACGAATTGTAGTGCAATGGCAGATAATGGCACTCAAGGTCTATGAAGATTCATAACTCATAATCAACTAGGTCAACAATGAGTATCAAAAAAAGGATGACAAGCTAACTCCATAAAAGAAATTGGTGGAAAGACTCAAGGAGTCCTTCATTGATATCACATTCGAGCAGCTACCAAGAGCAAACAACAGAGCGACAGATGCAATGGCTACAATCTGATCCCTCCTAGATGTCCCACACAATGTTCCAAAACAAGAATTCTTCATAGAGCAGCTTCTCATGTCTACATTTGAGGTACCATAGTCCAAATTTGTGTGTGAAATCATTGGTCCTGGTTATCCATGGTACCATGATATATACTTACCTGAGAATAGGAGTCCTCCCAACTGACATAACCCTGAACCTCAAAAGAGCCTTTGTCAAAAAGTCATCTTGTTTTGTCATCCTAGGAGATACCCTTTACCATAGAAGCATTGAAGGAACCTTGTTATATTACTTAAACACTAAGGAGGCATTGACCACCTTAATCGAGGTACATAACGACATATTTGGTTCACACTTGAGTGGTATGACCTTGGCCAAGAAACTGTTGAGGATAGGGTACTCTTAGCCTACAATGGAAAGAGAAGCACATGACTATGTCAGAAGGTGTCTAGAATGTCAGCAGCATGGGGATCCCATCCATGCACCAGCTCAAGAGCTCCATCTGATTGTCACACCTTGGCCATTTTCATAGTGGGGGTTCAATCTCATTGGAAAAATCACCCCCACCTCATCCAGTAGACATAAATTCATCATCATTGCCACTGAGTACTTTACAAAGTGGGTAGAAGCCATCCCCATGACCTATATCATAGGAAAGTAGATATCAAAGTTCATCCTAAATTACTTAATTTTCTATTATGGTGTCCCTCAATCCATTATCTCAGATAATGGGACACCTTCTAAGAATCAGGGTGTTCGCGACCTATGTCACAAGTTTAATATCCAACATCACTTTTCAACCCCATACTATCCCCAAGGAAATGACCAAGCTGAGGCTACAAATAAGACTATCTTAAAAATCCTCAAGAAGATGATCAATGAAGTTGGTCGTGATTGGCATCTCCAATTGAATCCCACCCTATGGACCTATTGAACAAGTATCTACACACCGACAGGGGCCACCCCCTTCTCCCTGGTCTATGGATTAGAAGCCATACTCCCTATTGGGATTGAGCTCCTGTCCCTAAGAATATCATTGCAGAATCTCATCATGGATGAAGAATATCAAGTATCAAGATTAAATGAGCTAGAATTGCTAGATGAGCAGCACATGGATTCCTTAAACCATTTGCAAGTATACCAAAACTATCTCAAGCGAAGTTATATCAAGAAGATCAAGAGACAAACATTCCATGTAGGAGAAATTATGTTGAAGGAGAATCAAAAGAACGTTCCAAATCCAGATGGCAAGGGCAAGTTTGAACCCAATTGGTTGGGACCCTTCATCATCACAACAAACTACAAGTCAAGGGCATATCAATTGTCAACACCTAAAGGGGAACCTCTGCAAGAGCCCATGAATAACTCCCATCTCAAAAAAATTTATGCCTAATCTTCCAGTGTATAAAACTAAAATTACAAAAATCCAAAAAAATCAGAAAAAAGGATTAAAAATAGTAAAGAGAAAAAAATTGTCCTCTAGTGAAAACCCCTTCGGTGGCACTTTGGGCAAGTACCTTGGTGAAAACCTGGAAAATAGATGCCTTGTGTACATAAGCATGTTTTATCCACTAGGATCACCATGACTCATTCATCCATCCATTACTCTTCCATCATCCATCGCATTCCATATCTCCATCCATCACCCATCCGCATCTGCATCATAGCTTGGTCTTGTGTTTGCATCATGATCCCTCCTAGTACTACTTGACCCATTCTTAAGGTCAATTTGTCTTGCCTATATTGGAGTAGTCTATTGCATCATACTGGGGGCATGTTCTCATTAGATTGGATTTGTGTATATTGTTGAAGTCTTCCCTAAAACAAAAGAAATTTAAAAAAATCAAAAAAATCCAAAAACATTCATAAAATAAAAAAATCCAAAAACATTCAAAACATATCAAAATCCAAAAATAGGTCAAAAAGTCTTCGAAAAAGTCAAAACAGAGTCATCTTGTCAAACTACGGGTCTCTAAACTCTGAATGTAGGCAAGGTTGATCTTTGATCATCCCTCGAGACACTTAGGTCAATCCCTTAGGAGTCCGTCATAATAAATTGGCAATCCATTTGTTCATATCTCATCAATAAACGAGTATGTGTCAGTTGAGCTACGTGGTATCTGCACGTATAACGTAGGCAAGGATAATTTGTTGATCATCCCCCAAGGCCCCTAGGATAGGTCTTTAGGTTAGTCTCTTGGTAAAAATCTTAGAAAACCCCAAAAACATTAGAAAATTTAAAAATCAAAACAATTGTAAAACATCTTGAAAACACCAAAAACAACCTCAACATTTCAAAACACCAAAAAAATCCAAATATTTCAAAAAATCCATCCATCCCATTTCAATTTCACCCAAAATAAGCATCACTCATAATAAATCAATCATCATCACCCTCAACCTTTGGTAACACAATCGGAAACAAGTCTAGCAAGTTAAAAGTGAAAATCAAAATGTCACAAGTCTCAAGTCTAAGTCAGTAAGTAAACAAGTTGGTCAAATATTTGCATCAATATCCTATCATCCAATCAATCCCAAGATCATCATTTGATAACATCATGTCCTAGGATGCATCCTTCCTACAATGGACATCAACATCAGGCATCGCCATAGTTTAGTCTTGGCTAGCAGTATTGAAGAACATTAGCTTGTTTGTTTACTTTTTCTTTTTCTTTTGGATTATCTTATTGTGCTCATTCCAATGACCTCTCGATGATGTCCAAACAAAGGGATTTAGAGAGAAATAAATGGGGCAACAATCATTATCTTTTTATTTTCTATGCTTGTGTGATACTTTTGTAATATAACCTTGGTCATATGTGCTTTGTTTGGGTGTAGGGAGGGTGTTTTAGGTATCTTGTTGACCACATAGGAAGGCTTGTCTTTCTATGTTTTGGTTTGAGATGTTTGGAATATCTACTGTATTTTGAACAAGGTTTTGTGTGTCAGGTGTGAACATAAGTACTCCTATCTGATTGTCGAGTCAAAGTCCATCACACTAGATGCAACGCCATCCTGGTTCTTTATACCTTGATGCATCGTGCCTATGTGTATTATCAAACATAAGGTAAATATCCCTTTTAAAGTCCCAATCCCTAGTAAGAAAATCACCATCATCATCATCATATTTTGACTTGTCAGATTCTCTTATTTCTTCTTGCTTCTCTCCGCTCTAACATGGTACCATGACAGTTAATCACAAATCATTGCTAATGCATCCATGTTGCATCCACAAAACCATTAGCATGATGCATATCATATCATGACATTTAGGAAACACTAATCATCTCACATTCAATACATTTCATCATTGCATAATATAGATTGGTTATTCTAAATCATCTCATGTATCATACATTTGCATTCCTTACATAAACATAAAAGAATCATCACATAGGCATTATTAAATCATATCATATACATCATCAAAGAATCCATTGCATCATCACATATACATCATAATATCATTATCATCCATTGGCATCATCATATAAGCATTATCATGCCATGTACATCATATCATGTCATACACGGACATCATTATAAAAATGCATCATCGCATCATATCATGTGCATCATCATGACATCCATAAATGCATTACCATATCGTACATGAGAAAGATAATGAAAAATAAAAAAGATTGCATCTCATACATTATATCATCATTGGTCTTGCCCACAAAAGGATATGAAAATCACAGCAAAACCTATCTTGGGAATTGGGCATTCCAGCAGGTGACTAATACCTCTTCATAGACGTTCATTTACTTGTCAAACTAGGGAACGTAAACTTTAAATGGAGTGGCACAATATATGCACTAAGAACCAGTTTCAGTCACAATCTACTGAAAAATAAACACTTGGAAAGAAATTTCTATCTATGCAATAACGTAAAGTTCTCTTAACTCAATCATAGACTAACCAAAGCGGAAATCATAATAGCTACAGTTGAGAGAAAAACTATAAACTAGCCTTATGCTGTAGGAACAAACACAGGGATGGATTCCCAATGCTATAGGAACAGTATAAGACTGAGCTTGTGTTGAAACTTCTAAAATGAAATCTAACTTGAATTAACAAAAGATAAACAACTACGCTCCTACAGATAATTACTAAGTGGGCCCCCTTAGCAAGCATCAACTAATTGACATAGAAGATTGTGCTTAGAACTCCATCAACTTTTATTCATAACGTGAAATCATTTACATTGACTGTTCTGCTTTTGAAAACTAACAAAAACTCTGATTCATATTATATTTCTAACTCTTACATATTATGCTTCTCTATCTATCTATCTATTTCCTTCTCTAATCTTGTTCGCACACACAGGAGGAACACTTATTTTTAAAATAGGAGAACAACTAACTAACTAACAGAGAAAGACGTGGATACGAAATGTATCTTGAAATCGAGGAACAGACTCATAAATGATTTATCTGTTCAACCCGATCCAGAGAGAATCTAGCACTCCACTCCTTCCAGATTAAATGTCATTTAAAATCCTTCCCAATGGTTTCGGTCAAAGAGTCTTCGCCAGAGCTTCCTCGAAGTTGTGCAGGAAATGGACTTTACTATAAGGCCGAGATTGGCTGCGCTTGACTCGATCACACTTTCTTCAATAACCTGTGAAACACAAGGTAATAGATACGAAAGAAAAGGTGCATGGCACATACACAATATCCATTCATTAATCACATATTTAAATCTATTTCATCATTCAAAAACTACATGCGCTATACCAGTCATTTGGGAAGTCAACAGGGTAATAAATACAGACATGTAAACATTATCGGCTACAGGAACATGAAAGTGTATTGCTACAGGATATCCCCCAACAAAAAGGTTTCAAGAGAGTTAAACAACCATAATCAACATAAGTAAAGGTATTAAAAGTACACCATGATAACCAGATGATGAGCATATTTTGGGCTCATCATTTTTCCCCCTACTTAACCTAATGCTGGTCTTCCAGCATTAAACTTCCTGGTGGTCTCTCTGAAATCAGTGGCTGAGGAATGACCCTAAAATGGAACTCCAAATTTGTAACAAAAGCCTCTGTAACTCTGCCATCCTTCATACCTACGGGCTTCTATGTCTTCATTAAGTTTTGTAGCCTGATAGAAATAAAGGGGCCACATTAGCACAAGAGGTCTAAATGTTAATGGCAACCACAATTCAAACCTCTTTTGGAGTCCTAGCTGTATGTATTTGCTTGACTGTTTAAGAGCTGCTGTAAAATTTAGTGGACTATGAGGTTTAAACTTTCTTAACCCAACAGTTAATCTTTCCCACCTCTTTTCAACTTTGGAGTATGACAGTCTCCAAAACGAGTATGATTGTTCCTGAAATTCATCATATACCTGTTTCCTGAGATCAAATATTTTCACTCTGGCTGTATCATTATTAAAACCATATGCCAAAGTAAGCCAGGTTTTCAACATTGTGCGGGGGTCTGAACTCTCAGAATGCAATGGAACAGGTTCATTCCTTTCTGCTTCTTCATAGGTTTCCCATTGTCTGCCATAATTTGCTTCATTTGCTGCCCAAGACATAAGTGATCTCAAATGGATATCGCCAATATACAAAAGAGGATTCCACTCTGTTTCAAATGGAATTAAGAAGCCATGAAGGTAAAATTCACACAAAGAATTCCTGAGCCAATTAGGGGCTGTCTGATATGCATCATAAAATTCTTTAGCATTGTGAAGAATAGGATCCTAATTTCTGAAAATTCTCATCAGTTGAAACCACAAGAACTGTTCTTTGAGGCAAAAAGAATAAACTCTGGGTGGTGGTCTGCATTCCATAATCTGACCAGTTACCTTCAGCATTTCATCCATCTTTTCTTTTAACTCCTGAATTTCCAGTTTCTGCTCTTCAATTTTCTTTTTCGGTTTCTTCTTTTCCTCCTCCCAAAGACTCTGTTGCATTTTAGTCTCGACCAGGTGGCAGAAAATCAGGGTTTGTAATGTAACCAGTTTCCATGTAGCTTTGACATATTCCAAAAATTCAATTAAAAATGTTTTCTTATAAACAACAATGGCTTGACAAGTTGCAGGGGGAATTGAGGCTTCAATAACCACTTCTAATGGTTCAGTCTGTTCTTCCTCTTGCTGCAGGAAAAATTCCTATTGCTGCAGTGGAGAAGACTGTGCTTCCTCTGAAATCTGCATAGCCGTAGCAGCCAAGTCATCAAGACTTGGTACTCCCCTTTCATTATGCTCAACTTCCCTTGTCTCAACTTGTTCTTCTTCAAGAATAACAAATGAACTCTGTGCAACACTTTCAGACACATTCTGAGAAACATTAGGTTTAGACTCAACATATTCTTCTAAAATTATAATAACCTCAGGTTGAGGTGAAACAGGGGATACTTTACATTGTGTTCTTGTAGAAACTCTTCTTGGTAGTGTTGTGGCTGCAGGAGGTGTTCTCGTAGCCTTCCTCTTTTTGAATTGCCTAGAAGGTTCTCCCTTGTCAGAGGATGATGGTGAACTGGTGATGGCAATAGGTGTTGCTGTAGGAGACAATGTTGTAGGGGAAGAAGCTGTAGGAGAAGAATGTTGCCTTTTCCGAGAAGGGGGTAGATTCTAGGATTTGCTCAACCCCAAATGACTCTCCGACCTTAGTTTTTCCTCTCTTTCTCCTACTAGTAGCCCTAGTTTGCACTCGGGTAGAGGACTCTGGTGTGAGAGCTGCAGGACCAGGTGCTATAGGAGCAGATGATGCTTGCCCTGTTCTTCTACTAGTGGACGCTATTTCTTCTTTCTTTTTATGAGGCCATGGGGTAAGTGCTCTAGGGAGTTCTAGACGTTGCAGGCTCTTATGGGCAACAAATTCTTCCCAGGAAAGAGGTGATACATCTCTTAAAGAGCGTGCAATCAACAATTTTATGAGGCCATGGTGAGCAATAGAATTATCTTTCCCCTATTGGGTTCCATGGGCACATTGTTCCAGAAAGTTTAACAAAAAGTTCAGAACATTAACAACTAATCCATGCCTCATATGACTTAGCAATTTGAAGTGGTAAGAATGCAGGTAGGAGAAACGACCTTCACAAGTTAAATACCTGATTATGAAAGTAGCATATTCTGGGTATGGAGGAGGCAACGACACCCGCTTGCATCCCTGCTTTGAGACCTCCAAAGGTCCATTCGTGGGTATTGAAAATTTTGCCCTTGCAGAGGCAGCATCCGAAGAAAAAATTTCTCCAATGGCTAGGAGTTTGGTTACTTCTGCAATTCTTTCTTCAGTCGCAACAACTGTTAGACCCCATATAGTAGCCTCCCCTTCAGAAAGGGTTCTCAAAAATTCACCTGCGGCCTCCTTGTCAAAAGCATCTAAACTCAAGAAGTAATTCAGCCAACCACAGAGGCTGAACGCTTGGGCCGTTTGAGGATTTTGCATTAACAACTCATGAGCTACAGGCTCATGCCTAACCAAATGACCACCCATGTTCATATTTTTGCCTTACCTGACTCAACTCCTTTCTGAATATCAAGAATTTCCCCTGTTCTACTCTAGGTTTTTTTTTTGTGTTTTAGTCAATTTCCTTTTTTTCCAAAAATGAACTTAATGATCTTTTTTTTAAACAAGCAGTTTTTTTCTTTTTGAATGTGATTCTCAATGAAAAATATGTAATGAAAAAGACATGTGATCATATTTGGAAAGCACCAGAAAAATAATAAAGAAATATTTTCTAAGCAGTTGTGACAGCGATGAAAGGACAGGTTTAAAAAGTGGATTATCTCACCCACTACTTAGAATATGACATGTGTCCTCACATGTACTAGGGAATAGGCAAAAATCAGGTGATAATGACTGATACAGATAGTGCAGTAAATGAATAGAATGAAATAAATCAAAAATGCGATAATCACAAGATAATGTGTACCTTTCATTAAATGTTCATATGTGCTGAGAAAGTTGACAGCCTCGGCATGAGATGACAATTGGGAATGAGATCATAAATAGGGGTGGTGCGGATGGATGAGGTGGATGGATGACGTGGATGGATGAGATGAATGAATGGAATGGATGGATGGTACGGAAGATAAAGAAGTGAAATGTGGTGATAAGTGAAAACGAAGAAAAAGGGGTTCCCTTAAAAGGAAACCTTTATTATGAGCATGCATTAGAAAATCACGGAGAAGCTGCAGGAGCAAGGCCAAAGCCTTCAGCTGCAGGAAGAGTTGTGGTAGAATCCTAGATGAACTGCTACATGAAATCCTCTTTTGAAACTGGTTTATGGTACAACCGGAGGCGGTATCCATTAACTAACAGCTTGAATCTAACAAGATCAATTGTAACAAATTGCACTGAACCATTAGCAAATACATTCTCAATTTCATATGGGCCCAACCATCTGGTTTGTAATTTGCCTAGACTGTTCTTATATCATGAGTCATAAAGCAGGGCCCAATCTCCTACTTTGAACTTCTTCTCCTTAATGTATTTATCATGCCACTTCATTCTCTAATTTTGTATCATCTCAGTGTGTTGCAGGGCATTCTTTCGGAGCTCACCCAAAGCATTGAGCTACATGATTATGTCCTTTTGTGCATTTGTTAAATCCATGTCCATCTCCAGTGCTGTTCTTAGAGTCTTGTGTTCAAACTCTATTGGCATCACAGCTGTTTTACCATACACCATTTCAAAAGGTGTAAATCCTATAGCAGTCTTCCAGGTAGTACGGTAGGCCCATATAACTTCTGGTAACCTTGTGGCTTAGTCCTTCCTATGCAAATCTACAGTTTTAGTCAAAATGGCCTCTATATCCCTATTTGTGACTTCAATCTGGCCATTGGTCTGGGGGTGATAAGGAGTTGATTTCCTGTGCTGTATATTATATTCATTGACTAAATCTGTGATAAGTGTAGAAGTAAATTGTGTTCCTTGATCTATCACTATTTCCCTAGGGACACCAAACCTAGTAAATATTTCCTCACAGAGAAATTCAGCCACTTTATTGTCCCTAGCATGTTTCCTAGACTTAGCCTCTACCCATTTTGTGACATAGTCTATGCATACAAGGATGTAGGACTTACCATTGGAAGGTGGATCAATTGGTCCTACAAAATCAAGTCCCCATTTGTCAAAGGGAGCAACTACAACTTGTGGAAATAGAGGCATCTCATCAGATTGAGTTGGTCTTCCCATCCTCTGGCATCTGTCACACCTCCTGGTATATTTGGATGCATCTCTATGCAAGGTTGTCCAGTAGTAACCAGTATTTAGAATTTTCATCGTTGTTCTTTTGGCAGCAAAATTTCCACCACACGGCTCATCATGGCTGGCATGTAGTATATCATGAGTGTCCTCCTATGGTACACATCTCCTCATAACTTGATCTGGCCCTGTATAAAACATGCAATCTGCAATCCAAGAAAAGTCAAAGCTTTTCTCTACCAATAATCTCTTTTCCTTAGGGGAGAATTGAGGAGTTCTTCCTGTGGCCAGATAATTTGCTATATCAGCATACCATGGGTGAATAACCTTAATTGCAAATACGTGCACATCAGGAAAGGAGTCTTCAACAACCACAAAGTCATCTTTCCTTTGAAGTCTGGAAAGGAAATCAGCAACCACATTGACTTTACCTAGTTTGTCCACAATTGTAATGTCAAATTCCTGCATCAGCAATAACCATCTTGCTAGTCTCCCGGATATTGCTACTTTGTTCATAAGATACCGGATTGCGGCATGATCAGTATGAACAAATATCTGATAACCAGTAATATAATGCCTAAATTTATTGAGGGCGTAAATGATTGCTAACATTTCTTTTTCTGTAACAGTGTAGTTCAATTCAGCTCCTTGCAAATTTTTGCTTATGTAATAGAGTGCATGTTCTATTGAACCATCCTTCTACCCTAACACTACACCAATGGCATAATCTGATGCATCTGTATGAATATGAAATGGAAGTGACCAATCAGGTCCTTTCAGAACAGGTTCCTGTGTAAGGGTGACTTTTAAGTCAAGGAATACTTTTTCACACTCCTCTATCCAGGAAAAATCTGCATCTTTCTTCAACAGACTATATAAAGGGTCTGTTGTTTGGCTGAAGTCCTTGATGAATCTTCTGTAGTATCTGGCATAACCTAGAAATCTCCGTACCTCTTTTTGCTTGGTAGGAGAGGGTAACTTAGAGATAACTTCAATCTTAGCAGGATCAACCTGAATTCCTACAGCAGAAATATAGTGACCAAGTACTATTCCTTCTTGCATCATCATGAAGTACTTTTGACTATTCAATGATAGGTTGTGATCTTCACATCTCTGTAGTACTTTCTCCAAGTTAGCTTGAGCTTCCTTAAATGTTGTACCATAAACAGTAAAGTCATCCATGTATATTTCCATGCAATCATATGAGATATCTAAGAAGATACTTATGACTGCCCTCTGGAAAGTTGCAGGAGCATTACAGAGACCAAAAGGAAAAATTGAATAGGCAAATGTTCCCCAAGGGCATGTAAAAGTAGTCTTTTCTTGATCTGCAGGAGCAATCTTGATTTTATTGTACCCACTAAAACCATCTAAGAATGAGAAGTATTTTTTCCCTGCTAAATTATCTAGAACTTGATCAATGAATGGAAGAGGAAAGTAATCTTTCTATGTTTTCAAGTTGAGCTCTTTGTAGTCTACACATACCCTCCATTTTCCTCCTTTCTTAGGAACAATGACCAATGAGGAAACCCACTGAATATCAGAGATTTGGTAGATAAAGCCAGCTGCTAACATTTTCTACAATTCTTCTTTAACGATTTCTCTCAAAGCTGGATTAATTCTTCTCTGAGGCTGCCTGATGGGTTTGAAGTCACTGTCAATATATATGCAATGTGTACAGAGTTTTGAGTCTAAACCCCTCATATCCCCATAGTCCCATGCAAAATCTCTTTTGTGGGCTTGCAACATTGTGGCTAGGGCAGTTTGCTGAGATGGAGACAACTTATTATTAATATGCAGACAGTTGCCTGAAGATACTTCTATCTGTTTGGTGAGATCATTTATTGAGGTTGCTGATAAAGGTGGTGCCTGTATATCACATAATAGCAAATCATGATGGTTCTAAGGATCTAGTTGCTGCAGGAAACATTGCAGAGGGCGGCTGTCCAAAGCAGATGGGTTATTCAAACCAGAACTAAACTGTAGAATGTGTAGAAGCAAGTTATCTTCACTCTGAAGCTGGGAAAATGGATCAGTTCATAGCATCATCAACTGAGCTAATGAATTGACTTCTTCAAATTCCTCTCATAGATCTAGCCAAATTGGTTGAGACAAATCTGGAAAAGGTTGTGTAGGTGGGTATAAAGCCAATTTCTTCCTTGACTGGCCATCAGAAATTGTCATGTCTCCTGAATGACATCCTATAAGGGCATCAACTGTAGCCAACCAAGGTCTGCCTAGGATAATAGGATATCCCCCGAGGGTTGCCTTAGTGGACAATATGGTGAAATCAGTAGGGTATTCCCAAGATTCAAGGGTGACAATGACATCTTCTATTACTCCATCAGATGTAAACGTGGAACTATCAACAAGCTGTAGGACAATCGGTGTAGACCGAATGTTTGGAATATTCAAACATTCCATAGTGTGCTTGGTCATCACATTAATGGCTACACCAAGGTCAACCAAAACATTTCTTACTACTTGGCCATTGATATTGATTTTTACTACAAGACTTCTAGGATCAGTATATTTTAGAATGACAACTTTCCCCAACAGAATATCGGCTAACTGTCCTAGGACATGGATAGTTTGGGGGTCCTTTTTCTTTCTTCCTTGTTTCTTTAAACAAGCCTCTTTAATGGCTTTTCCATAAACTGGAACATCTTTGATAGCTTGAAAAAGAGGGATTTGAACTTGTATATTCTTTAGTTGCTCCAAAATATCAAAGGTGGGTTCTTCAATGGTCTTGGGTGTAGTAATCTGCAATCTCTGAGGAAAAGGTGGTGTAGCCTGAGGCTACAGGATGGGTTCTTTGGAGGTAGTAGCTGATACAGGTATATCTTCTACATGATCAATAGATTATTTAGCATTAGAGTCTAAAATCTATGTTATTATAGGTGGCTGTGGAGCAGGAAGAGTGGTTCCAGACCTGAGATGGATATCATTGATGTTTAGGGTATAAGCTAGATATGGGATGGCTTCTGTAGAATACATAGGTTGATGTTGTTGCTACTGCTTGCTATTAGGATTGGGCAATGGTTGAGCAGGCATAGGCGTTTGTTTTGGAGGACCAGTATTTACTGCAGGAGCTGCAGGAGTTGCAGGAGGAGGCATAAGCGCTGGAGATTGTGGCTGCTGAGACTGCAGGAATCCAAGTGGTTGGTTCAACCATTGCTGAGGACCTCTCCATTGAGGGTTCTGCTGCCAGTTTCCTGGAGGTGGAGTCCATTGTCCTTGTGGGTGTTGCCAACCTCCTTAAGGAGGTTGCCATTGAGGGCTCTGATAATTAGGCTAGTATGGTTGAGGAGCATTCCAAGGTGAAGATGGACCATACGTGGGTTGCCATTGGTTATTATAACTAGAGTAAGGATTACCAAAATTCAAAGGATCTTGAGGAATACCTTGTCTTGGAGCCCATGGTCTCCTTTATGCAACAAAGAAGACTTGGTCATCATCACCTTCTATCATCTTAAAATCAGTAGGTAGCTATTTTGCCTCCACATTGGCCACCAACTTGCATCTACAGTCACGTTTCTTCTATCTACAATGTGGACAGAACTCAGCCAGGATTGCCTCAGCCTCCTCATGTTTCTTGCGAGCTTGCATGGTATCCAACTGTGTAGCCATATTGTTTATGATGTCTTGCTTGAAATCAGACATCAAGTTTGTGAGCTCCATCTTGGAAACTTCGCTAGAAGAAGACTTTCCCACTATAGCTTGATGACCTCTACCCTTCTTCACATTTGCTCGGGAGTAATTGAGACATATCTTCATGAGATCATCCCAAGATGCTTGAGTGATATCACTGCCTCCCATCAGGTCCAAGGCATCTATGCAAGTATCATTGATTCCCCTTAGAAAAAAGTAATTTATGAGATTCTTCATTAAGAGTATGGTTTGAATTCTTTTTCAGTGAAAATAGGAATCTTGATATATAATCCTCCAGACTTTCATCTTCCTTCTGTTGAATTTAGAATATATCATCACCTTTACTGCCACTCTTACAGTATTCTTTGTATTTCTCAAGAAATTTTGTTTGCATGACTGGCCAACTATCGACAACACCCCTTCCCAAACTCATAAACCATCTGAGAGCTCCCTCCTTTAAGGTAGCAGGGAACAATTTCAGTTTGTGAGCATCTGAAGTGTAGTCATAACTATGACAGAGGATATCAAACTCGAGCAAGAAGGTCTCTGGATCTTCTGTGACTAAGCCATAGAACTTGGGAAGCAAAGAAGAAGGAATATTCTTAAGGTTGTCATTGTTTTGTTGAGGAGTAATGGGGAATTCAAAAGCAAGAGGTTGATTCGGTGGATTACATGCCATGTTCACTTGACCAAGTATAGGAGCAAATAGATTTCCTCCAGGTTCTTCATCAAATGGACCAAATAGCAAATCAACACACAGGCTTTTAGCAAATGGGTCAATATCTAAGTCTCCTTCATCCTCAAATAGGCTATAAGCTGGTTCAATTTTCTTGGCAATGAATGGTAAGTTGAGGAGAAATCTTCCCTGAGCATCTCTCCTTCTATGCATGCAATGAAAATGAATGGTGTTTTGAAATATTTTTGAAAAACTGACTAAATTACTGCTAACAATGACTATAGCAGGTTCTTAGATTGACACCATCCCCGGAAACGGCGCCAAAAATGGTCTCGCCCACAAAAAGATGAAAATCATGGCAAAACCTATCCTAGGAATTGGTCATTCCAGCAGGTGACTAATACCTCTTCATGGACGTTCATTTACTTGTCAAACCAGGGAATGTAAACTTTAAATGGAGCGGCACAATATATGCACTAAGAACCGGTTTTAGTCACAATCTACTGAAAAATAAACACTTGGAAAGAAATTTCTATCTATGCAATAACGTAAAGTTCTCTTAACTCAATCAGACTAACCAAAGTGGAAATCGTAATAGCTACAGTTGAGGGACAAACTATAAACTAGCCTTATGCTGCAGGAACAAACACAGGGATGAATTCCCGATGCTGCAGGAACAGTATAAGACTGAGCTTGTGCTGAAACTTCTAAAATGAAATCTAACTTGAATTAACAAAAGATAAACAACTACGCTCCTATAGATACTTACTAAGTGGGCCCCCTTAGCAAGCATCAACTAATTGACACAGAAGATTGTGCTCAGAACTCCATCAAATTTTATTCATAACATGAAATCATTTACATTGACTGTTCTACTTTTGAAAACTAACAAAAACTCTGATTCATATTATATTTCTAACTCTTACATAATCTGCTTCTCTATCTATCTATTTCCTTCTCTAATCTTGTTCACCCATGTAGGAGGAACACTTATTTTTAAAACAGGAGAACAACTAACTAACTAACAGAGAAAGACGTGGATACGAAATGTATCTCAAAATTGAGGAACATACTCATAAATGAGTTATCTATTCAACCCGATCCAGAGAGAATCTAGCACTCCACTCCTTCTAGATTAAATGTCATTTAAAATCCTTCCCAACAGTTTCGGTCAAAGAGTCTTCGCCAGAGCTTCCTCGAAGTCATGCAGGAAATGGACTTTACTACAAGGCCGAGATTGGCTGCGCTTGACTCGATCACACTTTCTTTAACAACCTGTGAAACACAAGGTAATAGATACGAAAGAAAAGGTGCATGGCACATACACAATATCCATTCATTAATCACATATTTAAATCTATTTCATCATTCAAAAACTACATGCGCTATACCAATCATTTGGGAAGTCAATAGGGTAATAAATACAAACATGTCAACATGATCGGCTACAGGAACATGAAAGTGTATTGCTACAGGATATCCCCCAATAAAAAGGTTTCAAGAGAGTTAAACAACCATAATCAACAGAAGTAAAGGTATTAAAAGTACACCATGATAACCAGATGATGAGCATATTTTGGGCTCATCAATCATCATCCATTAGGTGCATAATATAGATCTGTTAGTCAAAAGATCTTAAATCATTTTGCATATCATAACATTTGCATTATCCATACATCATCATCAAAAGTGCATAAGAAAAGATACTGAAAAGGAAATGCATCCATAAATCATTGCATCACATCATAACATCATATAGAAACATACATCGCATTGCATCACATAGAATAAAAAAAGCATACATGCATCACATATAGACCATCGCATATAGAAAGCAAAAAAAATCCATCCATAATGCATAAATAAGATAGGACACATCATATCAGATCGAACCATATCATCTCATATATCATCAAAATAATAATACACTGTCATGGTACAAAAAGAATTAGGATCAGATATATATCAATCAATATAGTACAATCACCCACTGGGCTATCAAAAATGAGCCCGTGGATCTTAAAAGAGCAGTCTCTCTAATAAAGTGAATGAGCTAGCCCTGCTGGCTACTCCCCTCGCTTGTCGCACCCACAAAAGGATATGAAAATCATGGCAAAACCTATCCTAGGAATTGGACATTCCAGCAGGCGACTAATATCTCTTTATGTTCATTCATTTACTTGTCAAACTAGGGAACGTATACTTTAAATGGAGCAGCACTATATGTGCACTAAGAACCAGTTTCAGTCACAACCTATGGAAAATAAATACTTGGAAAAAAATTCTACCTATGCTACAGGAAGGTAATGCAAAGTTATCTTAACTCAACCATAATTTAACTAAAGTAGAAATCATAACAACTACAACTGAGAAACAAACTATAAACTAGCCTTATGCTGTAGGAACAAACACAAGGATGGATTCCGGATGCTGCAGGAACAGTATAAGACTGAGCTTGTGCTGAAACTTCTAAAATGAAATCTAACTTGAATTAACAAAGGATAAACAACTACTCTCCTACAGATACTTACTAAGTGGGCCCCCTTAGCAAGCATCAACTAATTTACACAGAAGATTGTACTCAGAACTCCATCAACTTTTATTCATAACGTGAAATCATTTACATTGATTGTTCTGCTTTAGAAAACTAACAAAAACTCTGATTCATATTATAACTCTAACTCTTACATAATCTACTTCTCTATCTATTTCCTATATTTCTGTTCTCTTCCTTCTTGGTCACCCACGCAGGAGGAACACTTATTTAAATCATGAAAACAACTAACCCTAACAGAGAAAGACGTGGATGTAAAATATATCCCAAAATCGAGGAACAAAATTCATAAATGATTTTATCCGTTCAACCCGATCCAGAGAGAATCTAGCACTCCACTCTTTCCAGATTAACTGACATTTAAAATCCTTCCCAACAGTTTCGGTCAAAGAGTCTTCGCCAGAGCTTCCTCGAAGTCGTGCAGGAAATGGACTTTACTGCAAGGCCGAGATCGGCTGCATTTGACTCTATCATACTTTCTTCAACAACCTGCGAAACACAAGGTAATAGATGCGAAAGAAAAGATGCATGACACATACATAATATTCATTCATTAATCACATATTTAAATCTATTTCATCATTCAAAAACTACATGTGTTATACCAGTCATTTGGGGAGTCAAACGGGGTATATGATAGGCTGCAGGAACATGAAAGTGTATTGCTACAGGATATCCCCCAATAAAAGGTTTCTTAAAGAGTTAAACAACCATGAACAACAAAAGTGAGGGTAGTAAAAGTACACCATGATATCCAAATTGTGAGCATATTTTGGGCTCATCATTTGCGCCCTACTTAACCCAATGCTGGTCCTCCAGCATTAAACTTTCTGGTGGTCTCTCTGAAATCAGTGGTTGAGGTATGACCCTAAAATGGAGTTCCAAATTTGTAATAAAAACCTCTAAAACTCTGCCACCTTTCATACCTACGAGCTTTTGTATCTTCATTAATATTTGTAGCTTGGTAAAGATAAAGGGGCCACATTAGCATAGAAGGTCTAAATGTCAATGGCAACCACAATTCAAACCTCTTTTGAAGGCCCAATTGTATGTATCTGATTGATCTTTTGAGAGCTGTCGTAAAATTCAGGGGACTGTGAGGCTCAGACCTTCTTAACCCAACAGTTAATCTCTCCCACCTCTTCTCAATTCTGGAGTATGACAGCTTCCAAAACGAGTATGTATATTCCTAAAACTCATCATTTACCTATTTTCTGAGATCAAATATTTTCATCCTGGCTATATCATTATTAAAGCCATATGCCACAGTAAGCCAGGTTTTCAACATTGTATGGGGGTCTGAACTCAACACTTGTCTGAAAATCCAAAAATTTCCCTTTCTGTTCTGGTTCTTTTCTGTCCCGCCATCACTTTTCTCTTCTTTTCCAAAAATGAACTACTTAAACAAGCAGTTTTAATTGTGATTTACAATGAAAAACATGCAATCATATTTGAAAAGTACTAGAAAATAATAAAGAAAGATTATCTGAGCAGTTGTGATAGCGGCAAAAGGACAGGTTTTAAAAATGGATTATCCTGCCCCCTACTTAAAGTATGACATGTGTCCACACATATACTAAAGAATAGGCAGAGATCAGGTAATAATGACTGATACAGACATAGTAGTAAATGAATAAAATGAAATAAATCAATGATGCGATAACAAAAGATATTGCATACCTTCAATAAATGCTTGTATGTGCTGAGAAAGATGATGACTTCGGCATGAGATGACAGTTGGGAATGAGATCATAATTAAAGGTGGTGTGGATGAATGAGGTAGATGGGTGACGGTGGACGAGATGAATGGATGGAATGGATGGATGGGACAGAAGATAAAAAAGTGAAATGTGGCGACTAGTGGGAATGAAGAAAAGGGTTTCCTTAAAAGAAAACCTTTATTATGAGCATGCATTACAAAATTACAGTGAAGCTGCAGGAGAAAGGCTAAAGCCTTTGGCTATAGGAAGATTAGTGGTAGGATCCTAAACGAACTGCTATATGAATTCTTCTTTTAAGATTGGTTTATGGTACAATCAGAGGCGGTGTCCATTAACTAACTTGAATCTAACAGGATCAATTGTAACAAGTTGAACTGAACCATTAGCGAATACATTCTTAATTTCATACGAGCCCAACCATCTAGTTTGCAATTTGTCTAGACTGTCCTTATATCATGAGTCATAAAGTAGAGCCCAATCTCCTACTTTGAATTTATTTTCCTTAATGTATTTATCATGACACCTTATTCTCTGATTCTGTATTATCTCAGTGTGCTACAGGGCATTCTTTTGGAGCTCATCCAGAGCATTGAGCTACATGATTCTGTCCTTTTGTGCATTTGTTAAATCCATGTCCATCTCTAATATTGTTCTTAGAGTCTTATGTTCAAATTCTATTGGCATCATAGTTGTTTTACCATACACCATTTCAAAAGGTGTATATCCTATAGCAGTCTTCCAAGTAGTACAGTAGGCCCATATAGCTTCTGGTAACCTTGTGGCCCAGTCCTTCCTATGCAAATCTACAGTTTTAGTCAAAATGGCCTCTATGTCCCTATTGGTGACCTCAACCTGGCCATTGGCATGGGGGTGATAAGGAGTTGATTTTCTGTACCGTATATTGTATTCATTGACTAAAGTTGTGATAAGTGTAGAAG
>VDFB02000003.1:618808113-618991032 GCA_007258455.2 Sequoia sempervirens | reverse complement strand
TTGAGAATCTCCCATAGCAAAGATACTTGGACTAAAAACAGCTGCATACTCATTTTGATATGGTTGATAATTGGGTATATGAGCAGAATTTTCATGAAATGAGGGATGATTAGTAGTTTCATGACAAGCTAGATGATAGAACATGTCTTCATAAAATGTAGACATTTTGGAGCATTCATAGAAGCTGAAAATGCATTAAAATTTCTTGTAAAATAAGAAAACTAGATCTGATTTTATGGAAATAAGAACATACCAGCACTTAATCTGCTTGAAACTAGTTGTTATTCTCCCAAAGTCACCAGGTATGTAAAGAAAATGCATCCAAAAGGATAAACTATTGTTGCACACACCAAACAGCAGCAATAAAATGCATAAACATGAACTGAGAAGCAGTTCACGGTCCCATCGGGCGTGCCAAAAAACTGTTATCACCTGAAATTGCACCCTGTTGAAGCTGATGTTCAACACCTCAGTGTAACATGGGAAGACCTATAAAGTTTTGGGTCACTTGTGGACAGAGGTCAACCTCCGGAGAAGGTCAGCTTCCTTTGCTGGTAGTATCACCTAAACTACTGATTTTGTAAGGAAAAAGGAGTGCATGAAAATAAAAACTAAATCCTATGGTGATACACCTAAATGACAAGAAAAATGAGACACTTGAGTTACACTTGAGTACTGATGATGGATATGGTACTGCACAACAAGTTTTTGTAGATTATGCATAAGTATTTCACAAATAGGTTTGACATGCACACACTTTCAAGAAGGAAAAGCATATTTTCACAAATTAAAAGCTCATGTGAAATTAAGTAAACACAGTTTGTAACCTACATAATACTACTTTTGCAAAGAAAGGCATGCTAACATCAGACAAAGCTATAAGGAAAAGAAATATTTCACAAAGTAGCTTGATCAATCACCTGAAAATGCACAATATTTTACAAGAACTAGAAGGAAAATTGAACCATCAATGGTAACCAAGGTAAATTTTATATATATCATGCTCCAAAATGAGTTACAAAAGTTTTCTAATCTAAGAAAGGACTACAAAAGTCACGAACTTCAGAAAAGCATAAGAACTCTATTACAAAGAGGCAAAAATGCCTTATATACAAAAGATGTGTCGGCCCCTACTCTAGGGCTTACAAAATATCGGTCTTCAGAAAGATCTCTCTTTAGATCTTTTAATGAAGTTAATTCTACATTGAATGTATATCCCTACTGTCCATGTTCGAGCCTCCTTGAAGGACCGCTTTGAATGCTCTAAAGCATTAACATTAATGTCGATGCCCCTTTGCCAGTAGCAATCCTAGTTGTCACTGTTACTCACGGTTTATTCTTCCTTTGGCATGATTCTCGCTCTAGATCTTTCTTCAAGTCGACCGTCTTTGAGAAGCAACATCCGACTTTCCCTGTTAGATTCAAACACCATGTTCACCGAGCTAACTGATCACCTTCGATCTCTGAGTAGATCATTATGATCTGTTGATCTCATTCATAGGGGGTAGTCAAACAGTCAAATGGCTCATGGTCCATCCTTAGCTCCCTCTGATTGGTTGAACTTGTGCCACGTAGATTCCCAGACGGTCAAAGGTTGCCTCATCAGAATCGCATGTTGGTGAGACACTAATCGTGTCTCCTCGATGCGATTAGACCTCGCAGCAGCATTCGGTAGGACATACGACGGTCAGCAATACCTCATAGCGAGCGGCCAAAGTTATATCGATATCAAAAAAATGTTGCCCAAACTCTCACTATCGGCCAAAGGTCTCACGGAATCCTATAACAGATCCATCGCTATTGGCAAGACACCACCAAGTCGGTGGGACTTCATAGCGAACTCCTCCATTCTGCTCGAGCTCACTTCATTTCGACAAGACACCTTCTTGGTTGATGAGACCTTTCATCGAGATATTATCAGGTCAACAAGACCTCTCCCTGATACCGACCTTGTGAACAACTTTCGGTGTGACTCCCACCGGTTGGGAAGACTTCACAGTGGGTGGTAAGAGTCTTACCAATGTCCCTTTCTATTTCGGCAAGACTATCAGCGGTCGGAAAGACCTCTCATAGATATCAATCCCTCTCGATGAGACCTTCGCTATCAGAAAGACCCCATGCCGAAGGCAATCCCCTTCGGTGAGCTGAGACCATTTCGGCAAGACCTTAGCGGGTCGGGAAGACCTCATGCCGAGCTCAAGATCCTTGGGCAAGCTCATTTCATATTGGGGAGACCTCCATTGGTCGGGGAGACATTATAGCGAAGTAACCAACTTTTTTGGAGACCCCATCCTTTTAGGAAGACATCTCCCCGAGACCATTCGCTTTGGCAAGACATCCATCATTGGCGAGACCTTTCTCTGAAGCTACCACATTACGTCAAAGCAGTTCCGCTTTCCTCGAGCTCTGATCATTTCTTTCAATGAGACCCCCATGTTTTCGTGAGATAGAAGTTGATCGACAAGACCTCATGTTGATGATGTATCCTTTCGCTGAGATGTCCTCTCTTGTCGGCGAGATACTTCCCATGCGGAGGGAGATACAAAACCTCACAGTGATTAAAATGTCTGGCCAATTGGGACATTTCAAAATGAATAGAACCCCTACTAGTCGGCAAGACAACTGGAAGGTCTTTCTGACTTTCTCCTTAGAGGAACTCTATGCCAAACTTGACTGAGGCAGACTTTTCAACTGATCTCCTTGAGAAATGCATCAGGGGTATGATTCAATCATGCACAACAATGTCTCCATTTGGACTTCATAACACCTGAAACATAGGTTGCCCTGCCTGATTGAGCCCGTAGGTGAAAATTAGGTAATAGGTATGTGGTGATTGATCATGCTATATTGTACACTCTTCATGTTTCCTCGTAGGGGTCCAGGGCCGGGCTGGGCCCCAAGTGGGGGTTTAAGGGTGGCAGCCCCTGAGAAATTTTTTTCCTACTTTTTCGCGTTATCACCGAAAAAGGAAAAATCACTGAAAAAGAATAAAAAAACTAACTTTGTAGAACCCTAATATGGAAGCTTTTAAGCTTGTTATAAGGGGTCATGAGATTGTAATAAGTTTTTCACTGGATAATAAATTCATTGGATGGCTGCAGTTTTGTGGATGTAGCCTAGATTGGGTGAACCACGTTAAATTCTCTTTGTTAATTTTTCTGTGTGTGTTTTATTTCTCTGTTTTATTGATTAAATTTTTATTTAACTTGTTAGATATCTACCTTCTAACCCTAACATCTTTGATAGATTAAGACAAATTGTAAATGATGAAATTGATCCTTTCAACATAGAAACATTTGAATAGTATTTTGTAATGACATACTTTACACTCTATCAAGTTTTGGGAATTGATTATAAGTTGTAAATACCAATTCACCTAATGATGAAAACAACCCCACCCTCCGAAAGCACAATACTATTGTATTATCTGAAATAAAGATTACAATACATCCCCAAGTACAAAGCTTAGACTTCAACAAGTGTTTCGAAACAAACACCTATTCTAGAGTGAATCTGACAACACTTCGTTGCTTACAAAAAAAACTAGAATTATATCTAACACTGATATCTTAATAGAGGGTTTGACTTTCATTCTTCATTATTGATACAATATATAAGAAATTGACATCTATGAAAGTTGATAATATAATCCTATCTTTCAAATGATATTCCATGCTATGCAATATTTTATTGTATAATGGAGGTGATATCTAGGATCGTGCCCTTTATTTGAAACATGAGACCCCAAAAGGAAAACACATGCCTATCCAAGGATAGACTTATATTTAGGATTCACACTGCCAAATGTCAAACTATGTCATGCTTTAGAAGTATCTTGTGTAGAGAGTGTTGATAATATTGGGCCATAAAAGGATGAAATTGTTTGATAATGTCACAAGGTTTTTAAGACCTAAGGATCTTCATCCTAGTGCAAGATGTGATCATAATTGGAGTGATTATTTCTTTAGTTCAAATAAAATAATCATCAAGATCTATGGAGTCAAATTTGATCCACATGATTTTCCTATGTGGGTGTTTGATAGGGTGGATTTTCTTGAAATTATGTGGTAGCTAAATGAGGCAGATAAGGCTCATTTAAGAAAACATAAAAATAGATCATTTTTGTACCTACTTTAAAATTATAATCTAGTTTACCACACTTCAAAGGAAGGATTAGAGATCCTAGGTTCTAAATTAATGGAGTATAAAATGAGAACACAAAGGAAAATAATTTTAATCCAAAGAATTACATTGACAAGGTCAAAAGAGGAGTCAAGAAATATATATATATATATTTGAAAATAATTTTAATGAAGTTGAATACCAAATTAGAAATTGATAATGAGAGATATAAATGGTTTAAAATTCACCTTGGAGAAAGAGAGAGAGAGGTTCTTAATGCCAAATACAAGGGTTCCTTTAGTGATATTAAAGACCCTATTCTGAGGATGCAAAACATGTTAGACAATGCAAGTGGTTTGGGGTTTGTCCCTGCAAAGAGTATCAACATCAAGAGGTGCAAGAGGTAGATAAAGTTTTGTACCAACCTCTAGAGACACCTAATATAGAGATTAAAAATGATACTCCTCAAGTAGGGGAAGTGCAACAAGAGGGAGTTCAACCATTAGTTGATTATCTAATCACAAAGATAATTGGAGAAAATAAAGTTGGTGTTCAAGGATTGTATCAAGGTATTGACTCAGTTGAGAGGCTTGATATGATTGATATTCCTGTAGAAAGGACATTTTTAAATCTAGAGGAATGAGGAAAAGTGGTGTGTGTTTTGAGAGATTTATCCCATGAGAATTTCTTGTCTAATAATGAGTTCATCCAATCTACTGAGTTCAAAACCCTACTTTTGAAGAATAATTTTGAGGTGATTCTGCAAAGGATGGAGGATGAAGGAAGCAAGATAAAGAGGGTGATAATAAGGATGTAGCTCAGAGTGTCCTAAAAAATATTGATTTTGATGTTAGCAAGATAACTCTAGAATAAGGAAGAAAATTTGTCCAAGAAAGTGGGTGTTTATTCTTCCCAATATGGGACATAGCTTCCACCATAGCTTTGGACACTATCAAATGGCAAGACAATGATGAAGACATCTTGACATCTTAGGAGTAAGAAAATAAATTTTACTTTGGGTCAAGTTTCAGCATAAAGTATGGAACCCTAGCTATATGGGCAATATATCATAAGTACAATAAGCCTCAAGTGGCTAGGGATATAAATGAGCTCACATAGAACTTGATCATAATATTATTGTCATATTACTACTCCTTAGGTAACATCCTTGATTGTCAACACAACCCTATTCAATGAAGTAGCAACAAAAAAGTTGCAAGCATATTTTGATAAATTACAAAAAGATCATATTAAGCTATTGCAAAAATATAATAGGGTCAATCAATGGTCAATTTTCCTAAGTGTATTACATTAGATCCTATGATACCTCCTTTTACTACATGAAATATATTCTGCAAGATAATGATACGTTTATGCTAAGGATTGTAGATTTGATAGAGAAGCTAAAGCATAGTCAAAATGTAGAGGTTGAGGTAAAAGAGAAATGAAGGAAATGTATATTGACTTATTCAATAATATTATAAATCATAGTATGTCTTGCATTCTACATAAGGTAGATTATGGTTTGTCTTTTTATGAAAATTTGAGAAAATCCTAACTTAGCCATGTCAACAAAGAAGAAACCTTGAGGAAAATATTGATCACATGGATTCTATGTATGTTGATAATGGTAAATATACATAGCAATAAAAAATTTAATCTCAATGCTCCTACTGAGATATCAAGTACTTATGAGGTCATAGGGATCTTAAATTACATATTTGCATTCCAAAGCTAATTTTATTTGATGCTTAAAGACAAATTGAGAATTTTCAAGTCCCTCAGATAATGTTTATTACCTTTAGTACTTGAAGGTGGTAGTAGGATGAAATAATTTTATGATTGGAAAGCTAAATCATATAGTGTTGCTCTAGCTTTAATCACATCCATCACCTAGGAGGATAAATTGGATCTAATTCTATGTAATGCTAAAGTGACAAGCTACTAAAATTGGAGTCTAGATTGGATAACTTCATAAAGAAAACTAAAGTACTCCTTGATGTGAGATAAACAACCCACATGAATAAGTTAGAAAAAATATTTGAGCACAAATGGTTATCAAAATAAGAATTTGTTATATGGATGGTGAAATATTTATAAAGCTTGTATGATGTTAATTCTTCACACCGATTGAGCTCTGTGAAATCTTCATAGTGTTTGTACAAGAATTCCAAGATGCATCAGATGATAAAAAAAGGCCTACTTATGGATACAGGATGATTAATATGAACTAATCCAAATTAAGGACTTAATTGAAGGTATAATTGACCTTATTTTCAGCAATAAAAAATAGACCACAAGCTCATGGTAGTTCAAAATTAGATAATTAGTCTATATTTAGACAATTTAGTATTCTATCAGCATTCTTACAAGTTAGTTACAATGGTGCCTTGGTATTTCTAGGGCTATTTTATGCTCTCTTTCCCCAAGCTTTGTGAGTTCAGAGGGAGAAAAGAAAGAAATTTTATAAGAATGGGAAAAATTGGAATGAGGAGGGTTTGGTCCAATTGACTCTTGAACAAAGGATTGGACTAATACATAGGCTTCTCATGGATCATGTTGAATTCACTTAGAAAGAGGGAGTTTTACACCTCCATCTTTTCCAATATGAGGCTCTATTAATTCCATAATCCTCTTACAAAAAATGATATATTTCAATTCCTCCCTTGCAGCCTTTGATGTTCTCTTATTCAACTGGGTGGATGTGGGAGATGAGTTGGATATCAATGAACCACCCCTGGTTATTACTACCAAACCATTCATTGACAATTTTTATGGTGTGGGGAAAGATGGTGCTATATCTTTTGGGTGTTCATCTTCATGTCACAACTACTTATTGGGGTATGGGAATAACAGAGGCATATCAAGCAATGTCTATCTTGGTTATTATATTCTATAGGTAAAACATAATAACATCAACCTCACTCATTCCCACCTGTATGTCCAAGATGTCTAGGATGGATGCACCTGATGAATCCCAATATCCAATATTTTTCAACAAGGTCAGAGAAATCAAGAAAGGGCATACTACATATTCATTCCTCATTTCCATGATTACAAGTAGCAAGCCACACTTCAACTTAGGTGGATCAAGTATGATATATTTTTAAGTAATTCATCACTCTAGCAGGTTGTTGTGAATCGCTCTCAAGTAGTTTGCAAGTTGTTGCACTCATTTAATTGTAGAAGAGTTTATCAAGTTGATTGTAAAGTGGTATGTCACCCATTTGTGAGATTTCATGAATGTTACTTCTATAAAAGGGATGTACCTCAATTGTAATAAATGATGGAAAAATATGGGATACTAGAGTTGTAGTGAGTCTATAGTAGGAAATACATTGTTGTAGTCTATGTAGAAGTCTATTGTAATATTTTTTTTCTAGAAATGAGATTATATGAATACATGACATATAGTGTTGTCATTTCCATTTATATGATGTAATATTTCTCTGAAATGAATAATCAAGGATTATGAATTTTCTTCACACACACTTCTTGTGTTGAATTATTTGTTTGTGTTAATCTTTGTTCAAGGAATAATAAAATTATTTCATGGAAAATGATTAGAATGTTTGCATTATGAATGGATTATTAAGTAAGGAATCATCTATATGAGTCAATTGTAGGTTGTATTATTATAAGGAAATAATATTTAGTCGAGGACTTATGACTCTAATAATTTTGTTAGTAAAGAAAAATAATGTACTATTTTATGACTCTATGTTCCCTAAAAATAGGCACTGAACAATCTCTGAGTGCCCTTCCCAACACAAACATATCCTCAAAATGAAACCACGACGATTTATAATTTATTTATAATTATTTTATTTCTTCATATACAAGCATCAAAGTTACAACAGATAAATCACTTGTGCTTACAACTTTACAAATCCTTGACATGATGTATGAAAATTCATATCTTAACACTATAACCTATAATTATTGCATATATTTTTAGTTAGTGTTGTAAAGGGATACTCAAATTGATCTTGAAAAAACAAAAGTGTCAGAGAGATCGATCATAGGATCCCTCTTGCTCATTGGCCAACTCTTCAATTGTTTCAAGCATAAGATCTTAAAAACTCTTTAGAAAATATTGAATACATATTGGGGAACCAACAAGAAGGGAATCAAGCAAAAAAATGGAATTACAAATTTGAGTCCCAACAAGGGAAATGAAAAGAAAATTTTTATAGCATAACCCTTAATATTTCTTAGTAATAGTTAACATAGAGGTTATCCTCATATAGAAATTCTACTCATGTGATACTCAATGGTCTTAAATATGTAGTAAGGTCACCTTTGGCATCATATATTAAGAAACAAGGTGCCACAAAGTTTATAGGTAGTGGATGTACAATAATATCATAAGCCCATGGTGTATATCGAGCATCTTTGAATTCCTCATTACCTTTCCCATTGGGGCTTCTACTCTTTTCTCTATTCAATACATATTATGAATTAGCACTGTTAGTGATCCAAATCTACACCCTAATGCCAAGCTATGAATGAACTTAGTAGGTTTGGATGTAACATGGGACTGCTTTCAGATTGTGGGTGTCCTATTCAAAAGAAGACCTCCAAATTATGGGTTGGCTTCCCATTTTGATGCCACCTAACTATTGATTTTTAATGTAAAGGGTAAGAATTGCATGAAAATGAACCTAATACTAAAAATATCTAAGGTGATACACCAAAAACAACTAGGACCTGATAACAACCTATCACATTCAAATCAATATCATCAAACTCAGTTTACACAACTCATTTTCTAATGTAGTTTACATAAGTAATTTACAAGGAGGTCTCTAAATAGGGATTTGAGAAGGAAAACAGAGGTTTCACAACTAACAACACTATTAAATAACACAAATTATAACCTGTTAACATACATTTTCTGCTAAATAGATGCCTAAACATGAGACAAGTTTGCAAGGAAAGATAAATCTTCACAAGACAAACTGATCAATCATTAACAACATAACATTAAACATGAAATGAGAAGGTAAAATGCTCTATTTTATTAATTCAATGTGCTTACTATATCACAAGTCCATCTGAGTTACAATACCGCTCCATGATGAAAAATAGCTCCAAAAAAACAAAGCTATCCTACTGCTGGAAAGAAAGAACTAACTCCAAAATTCCCAAAATGAAAATACTTAAGCAAAAAGATCACACAACTCTCATGCTTTCCCATCTAGAAGGTTCTGGTCAGATGAGGCACAAAATCCAAAAAAGAACCTTCCAAAATCACTCCAAAAGGCCTATAAAATGGTGAAAAGTCAAGCTCAGACTCAAGTCATGCTAAAAGTGTGACAAAACTCCCTCCAAAGTAGCACATGTTTCTCCAAAATAGTAAAATACATCACCCCCCACTCTCCTCATGTCTGCAAGCCAATCATTTTGTCTCCCAACTTTGACTCATGCAATGTGTGTTTTGAAAACATAAGTCTCTAAAAAAGGCATTAAAGATAATAACTTGATTAGGTGATTCATAATACATCACATAATCAAATTATTTTACATTTCAAAGCAAAATATAAGAGGGCCCACCATCAATATGAATTACATTACATTTGCAAGTGAAAAATATCAAAGTGATTAGCAAATCACTTAAATCATATTTTTATATTTTGAAACAAATGCAAAAATAATAATGAAATTCCAAAATGCTTTCAAAAGCATTAAACAAGATCACAATTCCTCCAAGGCACTTGATCATTTTAGTTTTCTCATTCTGCACTCCAACGCCACATGTAGTCAACATTCTTCTTATTACAAAAGGAAAAATAAAAGGCTCAAGTTTGGCCTATATGGCCGACCTCCACACTTCTTGGAAGGCATATTCTAAGTCTTCAAGGCACTAAGGCATTCATGATCAAAAGGTCAAAGGCATGACCTATGACTTGGCACACTCCATATGTTTCATTGCTTGAAGGACTTAGCAATATTTCACAAGGCATAACAAATGCCTAAATCAAAACACATGCCTAAGGAAAAAAAATGCCTCGTCCCCCACTTTTCATTCACATGAGTTTCATTTTTTAAAACATGGGATAAAAATACCATCGACAATCAAAATAGGGTCAAACCCTAATCATCAAAAGATGAAAAAATGTGGAAAAAGGACATCATTTTGCTATCGAGCACTTTGGAAACCTCCATTGAATTATCTTCATTTTTGTTTACATGATGAATCCTTGTGAAGTTGGATTTATTGATTCAATCACTGTTTATAATGCTCATTTGTAGATGTAGACACCTAAAAATGGTCTGGAGAATCTAATTAATTAAATACGACTTATTTGATTAATTAATCTTAAATTCATCTACTTAGTAAATAAATAGAAATATTTATTTATATTAAGTTCACTATTAGTTTTTCTATCTTATCATATTTTCCTCTTAATTAAATAAACAAAATTAAATACTTTGTTTTATTTAATTATTATCATTATTATTTCTTTTATACTTTATCAATTAAATTCTATCTTAAATTAAATATACAACTTCAGTAGTTGGCATTATTTAATTATTACATCATACTTCTTTTCTTCTATTTAATTTAATAAACAAACTTCTATAGTTTATTTTATTAAATTATTTATTCCTCTTTTGCTGAATTTAAATAAACCAAAAATATTTAAATAATGCATAACTCTAATCCCTCTATTCACTCACCAATAAAATTAGATTTTTCAAATCTAATTAATTCATCTAGCATTCACAGGAAAAGCCTCGGGGACAAACCTGTAGGAAATCCTCTCAATCTTCTGCCTCAAATATTTCCTCTCATCTTGCCTGGTGTTTTTATGCACATGGACAATCCTCCATGATCAACTCCACCTTCTCATCTTGTACCATTCAAAATCTTCAAATTTAATCTCAGCCTCTTTTGTGTTACCCCTGTGCAAATGTGCTGCCGGGAATCTATATATACAACCTTCTGAAGCATCAAAATCATCTGAGAATCATCATCCTTTATGCAAACTTACTCTGCAGGAATTAGTACTCAAGCAACCAAGCAATCATAATCATTTAGCATTAGTATTTTAGTATTATAGCATCATAGCATCAATAGATTTTATATCACGCCAGCATCATAATTTCTTTTTACTATAGCTTTCATCCATCAGGCTTCATTTATAGTAGCTTCATATCATTTATAATTCATTAGCAATCATAACATCATTGCATTTAGCATCCATTCCATTCTCTAGATAGGCATTTCAAACAGTTACAATGCTTACAAATTTGAGCGCTTCTGTAATTTGATAAATCTTTGGAGATAGGAGACAATGAGACGCTTTCAGGATTTTCTGTGTTTTAAATTAGTTTAATTCATGTTTAATCTTGATACAATGTTTCATTAAGAGGTGTATTCAATTGTAGTTAGTTTACATTTTCCACACTTACATTTTGGCGCCCACCGTGGGGCCATACCCCATGTTTTTAACAAGTTTTTTTGGAAAGTTTTCATACAGGAGTCTGGCATGATCCATTTTAGTGCATTCAGAGGATTCTATAGCACTTCTAAGGACTATTCTAGCACTTTTGATGAAAAGTATAGCACTTCTGAGGATTGTTCTAGCACTTCTGAAGAAAAGTATAGCGCTTTATAGGACTATTTTAGTGCTTCAATTCACAATCTAGCACAGATCGACAATAATATTTAGCATCTATTTTAGCACTTCTATCTATTTCTATAGCGCTTCCGTCTATTTCTATAGCACTTCTGGAAATTTCTATAGCGCTTCTATCTATTTCTATAACGCTTCTGTTGATTTTTATAGTGCTTTTGATCACTGTCATAGCGCTTTTGTGTAACTCATTTTCTGGATCTGACACATCCGCGATCAGTAAATTTCATTTCTTCAGTTGGATTAAAAAGAATCAATCTAGGATAGACACTTCTTTAGTTGGTTTAAAATGGATCAATCCTAGGATATTCACATTTTCAAATTGGACTAAAATTTATCAATCTAGGGTAGTCACCAAACTTTGCAAAATTGGGATTTAAAAATGAACACCATGTCTTTTTGTGAAACAACATCTTCACATAGATTAGAAAAATTTTCGTTTGGGATTTAAAATTTAAACAAGTGGTTTCTGTGTTTGAATGGTTGATAGGCATATGCTCTCCCCTTAACTGGGTGATCCAAAAATCCAGACATCCTTTTTATGCATCCTTCAAGTTTTATTACATCCTTTAGAAGGCCTGTCATAGTGGGAAAAAGTACTCACCCTACGGGAATGACCTAAGTGGGTTCAAACCAAAGCCAGGTTTTTCCACCCCACTATAAAATTTAAAGCAAATCTGGGGAAACCCACTTTTGCCAGAAGTGTGCAAGATAACCATCCCTAAAACCTTTGTTCTAAAGGTTGGGAGGTCTCCTAAGGGAGTCTATTATTGTCGCTCCAAACGGAAACCCTTTTTAAGAACCTAGTGTAGTATCCAACTGAGTCAGTAACCAGACATTGTAATACTCGCAGTGCAAGGGGAGGGAAGAATCTGCCCCCAAGACACTTACCATATAATTTCCAAGGACCATTTTCTCAGGGGATCTGGTATCCACTTTCGTCACTCTAAGTACACACCTGGAAAAGACAAAAACACGAGCGCCCTCTAGAGGGTGACATGGCTATGTGAGTCGATGCAATTTTAAGCTGTGGGCTATTGAGTATAATGATGACCTTTTGACTATTAAGAGTGAGTCTGTCTGAAGTGTCTTCTTGTTATCAAACCAGTGAAAATAGGACCATGTGTGGTTCTTTTGAACATGCACTATTTGTTTAGATTACAACTCTTAAAAAAAAAATGTCTTCATTTGAGTGCTGTGTATTCCAAAATCATTAAAATTCAAATAAAAGATCATCCTGAAAATTAAAAAATCATACATGATTATAGATTGGAAAACCACTAAGTTTGTCAAAAAATATTTGGCCAAGAAAATTAAAAAACCCAAAAAAACACTTAGTTACAAACATCTTTTGCAAAGATGACGTTTCTTGTATCAGAATAGGAAGACTTTGCTTCATCATAGAACATTCCTCCATAGGTTCCATAATTTTGATAGGGGCTACACTGATGATTATGTTGTAGAACCTTTGATTTCACAAGCCTATATTCAAAGAAATGCTCTTTCATAGGAATTCAACTATAGTCATCGTATTCGACAATCCTCCATTCCACAACCTGCCATAGAATACTCCACTAGACCAAATCAGTTCTTATGGTAGACAAAACTTTGAAAACCTTAGAGTTACCACCTTATGACCATTTGGTAGCCTACAACTCCCATTCAACAACCAGGGCTAACCACACCAATATTTCAACCTAGTAATATACACATTGAAGGCACTCAAACTAACATCATCAGTAGTTTGAGGACATTTATTTTTGAAAAGAAAAAAACACCCCATCAATTCCTTACAACATCCATAATCTTGGATGAAGAAGAAGAGAAAGCAGACATAGCAGCTTAGAGACCCATATTGCCACACCCTACTTGGCATTAAGCAGAAACTATAGCACTTCTGAAACAAACTATAGCACTTCAACCCTCTATTTTAGTGCTTCAACCCTCTATTTTAGCGCGTCAACAACCTATTTTTGGCACTTCTGAACAATCTCATAGCGCTTTTGTCACAACAAACCAAACTACCAGGAAATTCCAGTATCCAACATTCTAGCACTTTTGCTCTCTATTTTAGCGCTTCCAAAGAAAAACATAGTGCTTCTGAACTCTATTTTAGCGCTTCTACTGACTGTTTTAGTGCTTCTGCTCTCTGTTTTAGCACTTTTGTGTTTTTTTTTAGTGCTTCTGCCCTCTGTATTAGTGCATCCACATAAGGAGAAAAATAGAGAAACTTTCAGAACAACCATCAGATAGACCAACAACAGAAACATAAAATTTTACCAATCAGAAAGATTTTACAGACCAGATAGTTTCCTAACATCGTGAAACAAAGTAGGTTCTTACAAGTTAAAATTGTTTTACACAAAACCAGATCTTGCAAAATACAAAGTGTCCAAATTATCAAAACAAATCCTGGATTAGTGAGCCAAGTTTCCTCATCAAGATTTTTGACATCCTACCATCATGAGACAAAAAGACTCAGTAATCGGGAATTTTAAGTTAGCCTCATCAATAGAATACATCATTATATTTTGGATTCTTTAAAAAAAATCAAATTGACACTAACACCACATAGAAGATCTAAGTTTAGTGAGGGAAAACAACAAAAAACTTGTATGTCGATCTTAACAAGGTTACAAAGGCAAAAACTCAAAGAAAAAGAAACTAAAAATGTAAACATGACTGAAGAGAACCCTTTATTTCGATACCAACAAGATGAGAACAACGAAATAACTCAAGAGGATATACAACACGCACAACAAGACCCAAATTTTCATAAATTTATGGAAAAGGTCTTAGAACAAGACATGGAGAAATACCTCTTAATGTTAGCAGAGTTAGGTGCCAAACTTCTGAAATATTTTGACATCAATCGATTGAAGGTGTCACCTAGAACTAATGAGACAGAACCAAACCACACCTAGGATACAAATCAAGTAGTAGTTTTAACAACTCAAATGCAAATTCTACAACAACAAATTCAAAACATGCAAACAGGAACCACAAAAACATATTTATTAAAGGACATTTGTCCTTACCCTTTTCATCCATGTGTGGATATGATACCCTTCCCAAGACATTGTGAGTTTCCTAAGTACGAAAAATACAATGGAAAATCAAACCCAATTGACCATGTACTAGAATTTAGAACAATGAGCATCAAATTTGTGCAAGAAGATACATACCTCATGAGGTTGTTTCCTAGGAGTTTGGAAGCCCATTGCATGGAATGGTTCTCAAAATTACAACCAGGGATCGGATCCTTTGAAGAATTGGTTAATAAATTCATCTCTCAATTCTCTTTCAACATAACACATGACATAACCATAAAGGATCTCTATAATTTAAAATAGAAAAATGGTGAGACATTTTTATCATTCTTACAATGATGGAGAAAGTTGTTCGCTAGGTATCCTCGATCTATACTTGAAGAGGAGAAGATTGAATTATTTATAGACAACTTAAATGATCAAATGAGTTATCAACTTGAATTACAATGTCCATCAACATTCGAAAAAGTAATTGAGAATGGGCTCAAAATCGAAGAAGCCCTAGTCAAACGAGGAGTGATCAAGCACTACAGTGAAACATCCAACAATGCAAATCACTATGGAAACAATGACAAGCCAAAATTTTGGCAGAAAAATAGAAATAGTGGAAATAATGAACCTACAACTGACAATGTAAAACTAGTATTCAATTTGACAGCGTCAACTACCAAAGTAAACCAAAATGAAAACCAAAACAACAATCAGGGCACTATCCAAAACAACACCAACAATGGAGAATCACGACCATCATACCAAAGGCAATCAAATCGACGAAAATTCACCCCATTAGGACAAACATTAGAATCAACAATGAAAGAACTCATTGTGAACAAACTTATTACTTTACCAGAAGCTCGAAACTGGGAGCCAAAGGTAAAACCATCATGGTGGAACGATGCAGATTATTGTAATTTCCACAAGAATAGAGGACATAAGACAAATGACTGTATGCAACTAAAACACCTAATACAAGACTTGATCAAATCCAAGAAGGTGTTTGTTGAAGGGCCTCAGACAAACAATGATCACAGTGCATTTATCAATCCATTACCCAACTATGAAAAAGGAGAGTCTTCTTCTTCTAGTGGTAAGGGAAAAAGTATAAACTATGTCTATGACACCACCATTCTTTGCCTTTATGAGGTAGAGAAAAATGACATTGACATCCAAAAGGATAACACAAACTGTAATAACATTGAATCCCTGAATATGAGGACAAGTGTATGAACATTTGATAATCAAATCAATGTTTTAAAAATAAGGGAAACACAAGATCATCCACAAGTCAATATAACAACAAGGGGACAATACAGGGTAATACTGAAAGGAATTTCCTCCAAAAACAATGCTCCCCCATCACATAAATACAATATCATTGACCAATTACAAAAGACACCCGCACAAATATCCATTTTAGAACTTCTCAAAATTTCACCATCACACAAGGAAGTTTTAAAACAAGATCTCATTGCCACAACAGTCCCTAATAATTTGGATGTTTGTCAATTCCAATCCATGGTGGGACATCTCACCACACCTCATTGTCTATCATTCTCTGAACAAGATGATGTATTTGTAACTCACCCACACAATGCAGCCTTGCATATCGAAGTTCTCATCCATAAACACCGTGTTAAGCGTGTTCTAATAGATGGAGGAGCTGGTCTATATATTTGTACCTTGAAACTAATTCATGCACTAGGCTATTCTGATAATGCCATTGACACCAAGAGAAAAATAACAATAAAGGCATATGATGAAGAGGAAAGGTCTTCTAGAGGACTTATCATACTTCCAATCCAGGTAGGGTTGATTGTCAAAAACATTGTTTGTCAAGTGTTAGATAGAGATCTAACATACAACATACTATTGGGTCATCCATGGATCCATGACATGCAAGCGGTACCTTCAACATACCATCAATGTCTAAAATTTCCAGTAAATGGACAGGAAGTCACCATATCAACTGACAACAACAATCCACATATTTGCAACATGTTGAAGGCAACTCAAGACACTTTGATACCTCATAACCGAGAAGTCAATACTTCTAATTCATCTACTATGGATAGCCAACCTAATTTTATATCTAAATGGGTTAAGAAAAAGAATCTAGAGAAAGAAATAACTGTCACGAACACATCAAAAGCCAAAGGTCCTATAAATGCATTATCACAACTTTCAGAAAAGATTCAGATAAAGGAAGAGGGTGTAGGAGAATATTCTCTTGAGCAATCTTTGTGCCTATCACAGTTACTACCATCACCAAAAATATATGGACAACCCATATTAAAATCTCCAAGATCATCACAACCCATGACAACTCTAAATGAAAGGTTCATAAAAGCAGATACACTCGAAGAGGAGTCTGAAGACAAATCCATTCTCAGTTGGCTATACAAAGATGAGGAAGCATCAACATCAACAAAGGTCAGCATCAAAACAGATCAGTATGGAAAAGGGAAGACCATTTTAGAGAAAATGGGTTACAAAGGTCAAGGACCAATTGGCAAGAGAAAGGAAGGTATTATTGAACCCATTCAGCCTCTCACATTACATCCTAAAGACAAAACGGGATTAGGCTACATAACTGAGCAAAAAGAAAAAGAAACCCAAAAAGCAGTGGAAAGGATACTACAAATGAGAGATGCCTCTGACACAGACTCAAATGAATATGAATGGGATCATCTATCTGCTACATCATATACTGATAAAGAGATTGATATTATCCAAACATATACACCCTTATGAGAGGAGGGACAAGGTTCAGGAATTAGAACATTTGTTATGGGATCAACAAATATTGATGACTCAAGCGAGGATGATCAGACATCGAGTGAGTTAGAAAACTTGGAAGTGAGTACCTTCAAAGACCTTGAACATCCTACAAATAACTTTGACCACCTAGCTATCATGACACTTACAACAGTTGAACTTGTTAAATCTAATGAATTGTTACCATTAATACACCCTGAACTTATTGACTGGGAACCCATCGAACCTAGTCTTATACCAGTCTTTTCAAATGATGACACCATCATAAATTATCTATGTTGTGACAAAATTGATACAAGTACTATCCATAACACTCATATCGATACTTTACATCAGGAGGGTGTCAAATCTTTTAGTTACAAAAATGATAACAGGAAAAATAAATCTAATGATGAAAACCTCTCTAAGGCAACATTAGATTTTGAAAAGAGAAAAATAAAGAACGTATCCAACAGTGAAAACCTTTATGAGGCACTGAAGGATGAAAGATTTGACACTCTCCCAGAACACTACCATGATAGATCATCAGTACTGGTAGAGCCAACACAGTCTATAAATCTGGGAACATCTGAAGAAGCAAAGATCTTACATCTAGCAGCATCCATGACAGAACAGGAGAAGCCGACATTCACTAGATTCTTTGACCAATGACAAATAAATTTTGCATGGTCTTATTCTGACATGCCAGGATTGGATCCACAACTTCTAATGTATCATTTATCACTACCAAAGGGAATCAAACCAGTCAAACAAAAATTAAGAAAGATGCATCCCCACATCACCCTTTTGGTTAAAGCTGAACTAAAAAATTATTAAATGCAGGCTTTATCAGATCCATAGATTATGCAGAATGGATCTCAAACATTGTGCCAGTATCAAAACCTGATCAAGCATCGGAATATGCACAAATTTTAGAGATTTAAACAAGGCATGCCCAAAGGATGATTTTCCTTTGCCCAACATTGACATAATTGTTGATCTAACAGCAAGACATGCCATGTTATCTATAATGGATGGCTTCTCAGGGTACAATCAAATCAAAATAGCACCTGAGGATCAAGAAAAGATGGCATTCACTTGCCCTTGGGGAGCATTTTGCTGGAATGGCATGCCTTTTGGATTGAAAAATGCAGGTGCAACATATCAGCGAGCAATGACCAAAATTTTTCATGATATGATGCGTACTTTCATGGAAGATTATGTGGATGACATTTTAGAAAAATCACACACTAGGACATCTAGAAATACTTGATAAAATCTTCACTAGACTGGAAAAATTCAATGTAAGATTGAACCCAAAGAAGTGTATCTTTGGGGTGACTTCAACAAAACTTCTTGGTTACATAGTTTTAGAAAAAGGTATTGAAGTGGATCTAGCTAAGGTTAAGGCAATCCATCAAGAGATTTATCTCCCAGCTAGCATATAGGAGTCATCCATTTAATCATCTACTTCATAAAAATGTTTCATTCAAATGGGATCATAACCGTGAAACAACTTTTCACTAGATAAAGCAATATTTGGTGACACCTCCAATACTCATGCCACCCATAGTAGAAAGACCACTATTACTCTATATTGCAACAACTGAAATATCTTTAGGAGCTCTATTAGCACAAGAGGATTCTGAAGGAAAAGAACAAGTAGTTTACTACATCAACAGGACTCTCAATGGATATGAAATAAACTATAAATTCATATAAAAGGCTTGTCTAGTAGTGGTATTTGCAACTCAGTAATTGCGACACTACATGTTGACTCATACAGTCAGGCTCATAGCAAAAATAGACCCATTAAAATACTTACTCAGTAAAGCTACACTAACAGGAAGACTTGCAAAATGGGTCATGATATTGAGCGAGTTTGATATCCAATATGTGCATAGGAGAGCCATGAAAGGACAAGTAATAGCAGATCAAACAGCTGAAGCTCCATTACAGGATCATCATCCAATGCACATTGAATTTCTAGACACTGACATCATGAATATTACAACTCAACAATGGAGACTGTACTTTGACAGATCATATACACAGAGAGGAGCGGGGGTAGGAATTCTATTTGTCACACCTCAAGGACACACTATTCCCAGATCTTATAGGTTAATGTTTCCATGCACAAACAATATAGCTGACTATGAAGCATTGATTATTGGCATCAAAACAACTATTGAATGGAAAATCACATAAATACAAGTATATGGGGACTCACAACTTGTCATCTATCAAGTAAATAACGAGTATCAAACAAAGGATGAGAAGCTCATGCCTTATAAACAAATGATAGATAATCTAAATAAATAATTCATGGATATCAAGTTTGAGCAAATACCACGGGTAGAAAACAAAGCTACAGATGCCATGGCAACAATTGCATCCCTTTTGCAATTATCAGAAAAGAAAGGTCGATATGAGTTTATGGTTGAACAAGTATCTAGTCCTGCATACGATAACCCTAATTCACAAACCATATGCCACATACCCACATTCAACCCTCACAATATGGAGAGATCTATACTTATCTCAAAGACAACATTCTTCCTCTTGACCTCTCTAGAAACCAAAAATGTAACTTTATCCATCAATCAACACGACATACATTAATCGCTGACATCCTTTACCATCGAGGTTTAGATGGTACTCTTCCCCGATGTCTGGAGCATCACGAATCTGAAACATCCTTACGAGAGGTCCATGAAGGTATTTGTAGGACTCATTCAAGTGGGCTAACCTTAGCTAAGAAACTCCTCCGTTTAGGGTATTACTGGCTGAATATGGAGAAGGAAGCATATCAATATGTTAAAAGATGTCAAAAATGTCAAATTCATGGTAAAATAATTCATGTGCTGGCGCAAGAAGTACAACCATTCTCATCCACATGGCCCTTTTGTCAATGTGGATTGGGCCTGGTGGGGAAAATACGTCCTTCTTTGTCAAATGACCACAAGTTCATCATCACAGCAACAAAGTATTTTACAAAATGGATAGAAGCAGTTCCTTTGACAACTGTCACTGGAAAATAGATTTCATCTTTCATACTCAACTATCTCATCTGTCGATATGGGGTACCTCAATCCATTATTTCAGACAATGGAAGGCCTTTTAAAAATCAGGACATCCAAGAATTATGTGAACCATTCCATATTCAAAATCATTTTTCAACACCATACTATCCACAGGGAAACGAACAAGCAGAAGCCTCAAACAAGACAATCCTAAAAATATTAAAGAAGACGGTAGATGATGGTGGACATGATTGGCATGTTCAGTTAAATCCTACATTATGGCCTACAGAACCAGCATCAGAACACCAATAGAAGCTACACCATACACCTTGGTGTATGGATCAAAGGCCATTTTATCAATTGAGATAAAAATACCATCACTTCGTGTATCACTAAAAGGTCTCATAGCAAATGAAGATTATAGAGTTTCAAGGCTACATGAGCTGGAATTACTAGATGAACGTTGTCAACAAGCAGTAAATCATTTGAAAGCCTACCAACAAAGAATGTCAAGGAGTTACAATCATAGGGTAAAACCTAGAATTTTTCAAGTTGGTGACTTGGTCCTAAAGGAAAACCCTAAAAATCAGCAAGATAGAGGAAAGAAAGGGAAATTTGAACCTAACTAGTTAGGTCCCTTTGTTATCATATCAGTTAATGGATCGGGAGCATATCAATTGTCTACACCCGAAGGGGATCTATTTGATGAACCTATCAAAAACATCCATCTCAGAAAATTCTATACCTGAATCACTTAGTGCATGAATTAGTTTTTGCAAATGGTTACCTTGATGAAAACTTGGCAAACAGGCATCCTGGTGATAGAAAAATACAAAAAAATCAAAAAAGACACAAAAAAAAAACAAAAAATTCAAAAAAGACAGAAAAAACAAAAAAATCAAAAAAAATGAAAAGGAGCAATAAAAACATATAGTGAAAACCTAGAAACAGGCACTATTTGTGATTTAAAAACCAGCTCTCCCATCTATTTGGACACATGTCAGATCATTTGATTCCTCCGTCATTTTTTTTACATCCATTATCATTTCCTATCACATGGTCATATCTCACCTTGGCTTGGGGGCAACATCTGAAAAATCATTGGGGGAAACATAAATTTTGAGCTTCACAAAATAAACAAAAAAAATGGAAAGAGTGATCAAAACACAACCCAACATGGAATATCAATCATCATCAAAAATGCATCAAACATCCAATTCACATCAGAAAATCCAAAAAAAAGTCAAAAAGTCAGTATGAAAAAGTCAAAAACATGAGTTTGTGTCAGTTGAACTACGTGGTCTCTGCATCTATAACGTAGGCAAGGCTAATATTTGATCAAGGACCCGAGGACCCCAAGATAGGTCTTTAGGTTAGTTTGATCCAAAATCTCGAAAACACAAAAACATCACAAAATCAGGATGGATGATCTAATCTAAATCAATAATTGAATACTATAAGCAAATGAAAGATATGTTGTACTTTTGATCAATGTTATCATTTATTTAGAGCAACTCAATGATTTATTGAACTAGAGAAGCTAGGAAGAAGAAATGGTATTTTATTTGTCTGTTGTATGTGAATTAATCATAATTACTATGTGAATCGACATGGGAAATGCTCTACAAAAGTATCATGGATGACATTCCAATTCACATAGGAAAGTGGTTAATTCTTGTTTGTTTTATGCAAGAAATGCTCAGGTCATCTTGGTTTAATTATACCTCGATGCTTGTGTTAGCTTGAAATACCAAAAATCATGAAAGTAGTACTCAGGTCATCATCAGTTTATGTTATACCATTGATGCTTATACTCACTTTCAACATTTTAAAGCTCAATGATGATACAAAAGCACCAAAGTATTGTTAAAATGCCTAGACCAACATATAGATTTGCATAAAAAAAGTAGACCGCATCCATAATAGTGACATATCTACAGATTATTTGTTACAAAATAAACTAGTGAATCATTCCTTAAATAAATTATCTTTTTTTCATACAAGACTGAGTATACTTGACAACATCATCATTTGCATCATCATAATCATTTGCATATATTCAAAACATTTGAATCATCATTTCATCATTCAATCATTTCAACATACATATATCTATATCATTCAATTATACTTAAAATACATCACCATCATCACATTCATCCTTTTGTTGTATCACATATTCACATATAATCCATCCATTTAATAATAAATTCCAACATGTATCATTCCACATTTTCATCCAATAAGTAATACTTACATCACATATAGTATATCATCTACACACATCAATCCATAATCATAAATCCATATACATCATAAATCCATGTACATCATAAATCATGCATCCATATACGATGCATCCATACATTACCATTAGTTGCATCATAGATAGAACAACATCATATCAAAGCATAACATCATGACAATAAAACCATCACATAGCATATAAACATCTAAAAAAAATGCATCCATCAGTAAATCAAATGGAACATATCAGGAACCATGGAATATACTACATCTCATATATATCAAACTCTCAATGTCAAGTATACAATGATGTCTAAAAATGAAGAAAGATAACACATCAATAATGGTTGCACATCAGAATAATCAAAGTACATGGACACAATCATGTGCTACTAGCTGTGGATGGTGTAGGCATAGTAGGATCAAGACCCCTCCCACCAGAGGAACCGGGATCCCTAGCATCTCTGGGTAATGACTAAGTAGCACTTGCACTAATAGTCCTGGATCATGATCTACCCTAACAAGACCTCGCATAGCTCACTCTCTGCTTAGATGGCACTACATCATAATACCTCCCTCTATAAAACTCAATCTCCTCACCAATACGAGCAACCTCTCACATGTAATATGCTAAGGATGTACCATCTACTAGTCTCTACAATCTATCAACCAAAGCCTGAGCACCCTCTACTGCAAACCTAGCCGCATCTCTCTCAGCAGTCAATGAAGTAACCTATGCTTGAGCTGTCTCAGTTGTCTGTCTCGCCACATCTCTCTTGGCTATCAATGTTGCAATCTATGACTGAGCTATAACTAACTGAGCCTACACACCCAAAAGAGTCTTTGTATGTAACTCAGCCTATGACTGCATCTGAGCTTATGTCTACTCTAATAAACCCTGAGTCTGAAGAAGCTGCTCCTGAACAGTCTCTAACTGCACCTAAAGATCTGCTAGCTGTAGTCGCACTGAAACATCTCCCACAACTTGCCTCTTACAAGGCACGGTCTCACTAAGAAAATCTAAGGCAGGGCCCGATCCAACTGCAGCCTCTCCACTATTGAATCCCTCATCTCTGTTGCTCTCATCTCCGCTGCTCTCGCCACCAACATCCTCATCACCACCAACATCCACCTCAATATCCTCCTCTACCTCAGCATCAACCTCTGCCTCTCCACCAACATCCACATCCTCTGCCTCAACTCCTCCAACATCCTCTCCTCCATCTCTAACCACGAGCAACGGGAACATCCTCCTCTACACATAATGGAGCAGGCTCATCTAGAATAGTAAGGCGTGGAAATGGATGCAATGCACAATACTTAGCATAATCTATTGTAAGAGGAGCCTCGACAATATCTGGTCGAATGTCCCATACAAATGGTTGTAACCCCTAAAACTCCTAAATTTCCATGACATATGACAAATAAGGCCCCCAATCTATTGTATAAGACTGTCGATGTGCATAGTGAGCGACACCCTGGGGCATACCCTGTACCATCCCATACTGTCTGTAGAAATGTCTGATCAAGAATCTCTCTAAAACCCAACAAGCACAACCAATCAGGATCATCGATTGACAAAGAAATGGCAGTTGAACATCATCATCATCCCAATGATCACAATCAAGGTAGGGACGCCATGTCACAGACTTTATATCATCAATCACTCTCCTCCAATACTCTAACTTACCCAGTTTAGACTAGGTAAACTTTCCAGAATATCAGAATACATAAGGTCTCCTAGATGGCCTTTGTCCAACTAGAACTGGATGTGTGACAACTATGTGCTCCCATGCCCATACCTAAAGCAAAGTAACACCGACCGATAAACTCCGACCACTAAGATACTCAACTGAATGTAAATCATGATATAATTGGGCAAGAAAACACATGCCCCAAGCAAATCGATTTCCATGAACAACCATGCTCTCCAGAACTCGGCCCCAACCAAATAAAAATCCCTTAGACCTATGATCAGGACTAAGGAATCTGCCAATAAAACCAGCAAGTACTATCGGCAAAGTGGCATATGCATCAACCATGTCACGCCATGGAATCCACTCTCCTACAATACGATCATCCTGAAACACTCTACAAAGAGCATCTTTCCCACCCTACTCTCTCGAATCATAAACGACATCTCTAGCAGTTGGAAGCTGAAGGATCTACTAAACATGCTCTGGGGTGACTGTCATCTCTCCAGTAGGAAGGTGAAAGGTGTTGTGCTCACTATGCCACCTCTCAGCTAGAGTTGTCAACAAACCCTGATTAATCCTAATATGGGGCATGTAAAGAAGAGGAGACAATCCACAACATGTGATGATGGCTGTCTCAGGCTGTGCTAGCCTAGGAATGAGATCAAATGTCCAATGGAAATGCTCTCAAATTTGGAGGTTCCCTAATCGCTCCTATTATCACAACAAAAACCAAGGTCAATAAATTCATGTCAATCATCAAATAACATCAAGATACCATATCAAATCAAGTCAGCTCTTGGTGATAATTCTAATCAAATCTCATGAGCACACATCAAATCAACCTCACCTATCATGAGGTCATCATCAATGCATCAAATCAACTTCACCTATCATGAGGTCATCATCACCACATCAAAATCAACCTCGCTTATCATGAGGTACATCAATTCTAATTATTCCTCACCTATCATGAGGGTAATTATCATCAAAACAAAACATCAAACCTCACCTATCATGAGATCAAAAAATTAGGTATTTAAGTAGACAAATCATTCATATCACACCAACAGCTGATATAATTAGAAATCAAGAACATCAAGAAAAAATTGACGAAAATCATAGAGACTTTGATATAAATGCGCTTACAAGGACATTATAAATGCTAAAACAAAGAAATGTGCCATTTCATTAGATAAAAGTGCTATTACATTTCAACAAAGTGCCATTTTATCGGGTCAAAGCACTAATGTTTTTCAAAAAAAGTGCTAAAACTTGAAACATGCTAAAACAGACCTTAAAAGCGCTACACAATCTATCCTAAGCACTAAAAATCTTGATGTGCTAATCTACTTTAGAGAAGCACTACAATGGCTAACCTAAGCGCTAAACTTTGAAAAGCGCCAACCTACACTATAGACGCGCTAAAACAGACTCTTAAAGCGCTAAAAGATCTAAAGTGCTAACACAGACCCTAGAAGTGCTACAACGGAGTCAAAATGCGCTACAACGGAATGTTGAAGCACTAAAACAAGTTTCTTTTGCAAAAAACCAAAAATACACTAAAAAATAAAAAATGCACGCAAACCAAAAAAAATTATAGACATACCGGAGGTTCGAACATGGCCGAGCGCTGATGTCATCGAACATGCTCAAAACAGTGAGTATGAAAGGGAATCGACATCTTGCTCCACCTAGCACAAAATATCTCTCTCAAACTTTCAAAAGTCACAATCACCAAATGATTTTGAAAAGGACCTTTTTAACCTTTTATAGGTTATTTCAAAAAGGGATTTTTATGACATTGATTTAATTTTTTTTTTTTAGAGGGGAGATTAATTGAAACTCATTCAAGACAACTTTCTACATCAATTATCGGAAGATAATTTTTTTTTCATCAAATCTTCATCGAAACTATATTAAATCATCAGAAAATCATAAAAATTTGAAAAATTCCAAAAAATACAAAAAAAATCAAAAATTCATTAATTTATCTCCTGAGGGGGCATGTATCCATCAATCACTTGAAAATCATGTCTGGGGCATTCTAAAAAATTTCTTGGTGATACTAGCAGCAGCAGCACAAATTTTTCTTTGAAGCAATGCATAAACACATCACTTCAAAGAGGGGCAAAATGTAGACACCTAAAAATGGTCTAGAGAATCTAATTAATTAAATACGACTTATTTGATTAATTAATATTAAATTCATCTACTTAGTAAATAAATAGAAATATTTATTTATATTAAGTTCACTATTAGTTCTTCTATCTTATCATATTTTCCTCTTAATTAAATAAACACAATTAAATACTTTGTTTTATTTAATTATTATCATTATTATTTATTTTATACTTTATCCATTAAATTCTATCTTAAATTAAATATACAACTTCAGTAGTTGGCATTATTTAATTATTACATCATGCTTCTTTTCTTCTATTTAATTTAATAAACAAACTTCTATAGTTTATTTTATTAAATTATGTATTCCTCTTTTGTTGAATTTAAATAAACCAAAAATATTTAAATAATGCATAAATTTCATCCCTCTATTCACTCACCAATAAAATTAGATTTTTCAAATCTAATTAATTCAACTGGCATTCACTGGAAAAACCTCAAGGACAAACTTGCAGGAAATCCTCTCAATCTTCTGCCTCAAATCTTTCCTCTCATTTTTCTTGGTGTTTTTATGGGGAGGAACAATCCTCCATGATCAGCTCCACCTTCTCATCTTATACCATTCACAATCTTCATATTTAATCTTAGCCTCTGTTGTGTTACCCCTGTGCAAATGTGTTGCTAGGAATCTATATATACAACCTTCTGAAGCATCAAAATCATCTGAGAATCATCATCCTTTATGCAAACTTACTCTATAGGAATTATTACTCAAGCAACCAAGCAATCATAATCATTTAGCATTAGTATTTTAGTATCATAGCATCATGGCATCAGTAGATTTTATATCACGACAACATCATAGTTTCTTTTTACTGTAGCTTTCATCCATCAAGCTTCATTTACAGTAGCTTCATATCATTTAGAATTCATTAGCAATCATAACATCATTGCATTTAGCATCCATTCCATTCTCTAGATAGGCATTTTAAATAGTTACGGTGCTTACAAATCTGAGAGCTTTTGTAATTTGATAAATCTTTGGAGATAAGAGACAATGAGACGCTTTCAGGATTTTCTGTGTTTTAAATTATTTTAATTCATGTTTAATCTTGATACAATGTTTCATTAAGAGGTGTATTTAATTGTAGTTAGTTTACATTTTCCACACTTACAGTAGTTGTTTATCATGATGGGATAAAAATACCATCGACAATCAAAATAGGGTCAAACCCTAATCGACATAGGTTACATGTGTCTGTTGTGTCCTTGATGTACCTATAGCTTATGTGGACTGCCTTTTGATGATGGTACTTTTCTTTTATGATGTAGACCTGTTTCTCTTTGAGATGTATCATGATTTGTTGTTATCCTAATTGCACCCCAATCTTTATGGTTCTATAGCTGCTTGTTTCCCTCATGAGTTTGCTACCTGGTCTCCACAACATTTGTTTACCTTTTGATCATGTGCAACACATAAACTGTCTCCTCACTTTGATCCTAGTGGGTAGACACATGTCACCTATGTCGATGACCTGAAAGCTCATTGTTCTATGTGATGTGTGGTTGTCCAATAGGGTTAAGGTGAGAGGGACCTGACAATACTTTGGATTGCTCCCTCATTATTTAAGAGATGCATAATTGAACTTGATGCATCTTTTGAATCTGATAATGAAAGTTGATCAACTGGTGTGATTCCATATTGATTTAATGCATTAATAACAAGTATATCTTTGATCAAGTTGCTCAATTTCCTATTTCTCTGAAAGCATGTTGAGCTCTACCCTCATGGGAGCCACATTTACCCCACATGCTGTATTTATCTGAATCAGAATAGTAACAAGGCTTGTCCTAAATCTGCACATGAAGAAAACAAGTTAGAAAAATAGATGCATATTTTGGATGTGTTTAATGACTTCATTGTTTTCTAGGACATCCAAGGTTTGCATGCTTATTTAATGCACTTAGGGATTAGTTTATACATGCATAGGTAAGTGTTCATGTAAGGTTTGAGATCATTCATTGCTTAGAGCATTGCTCTAATGTCATTGTGATTTCCATATGAAGGAGCTAGGAGCACTGCAGAGCTGGGAAGGACATAAGCAGCTTGAGGGTAGCAGCAGAACGAGAGGACACCTTCAAAACCAGTCATTCTCAGGTAATGACTAGTCTCCACCCTTATATGCACATTCTATTTGTTTACTTATTCATGTATAAACTATTCTTTATTTTTGTTGAATAAGTAAATTTAGTCCCTTGGCTTGTGAGGGACATGTACACTTCATGATTATCAATAAAGATTACATTTGTACACATATGATTCTCTTTTCTCATTTGTTGTAACTGCAATATTGGAATGAAAATGTAATTTGTTTCATTTGACAATATTTTTCATGCATATTGAACTTAGCAGACTATGGTTTATCTTTTAAATGTTTAAACAAACAACACAAAAAGAATAAACACTAAACCTGATTTCAGCTGAAAGCTAAAAATTAGGTAACAAGCACACCTAGGGTATAGGATGGAAGGGTGACAAGAGGAGGTTGAAGGCCACTATGGTGTGTGAGAAATATGAGGGATGAAAGAGGTAATAGGTTGGAAAAGAGACATAGAAGAGGAAGGATAATGAAGTGTATGCATGGTGGATGGAGGGGTAGAATAAGGACTAGACATTATATGAGATAGAATTGTAGATGAAAGAATAGAATGACAAAGAATAGTTGTGGTTGGTTGGATAGTGATGGATGAGATAGGAATGTAGGTAAAATAGAAGCAAGTGGGAAGTTGGGGAAAGGATAAACACTATATGGTGCATACTAGTGTAGGTGGGAGAACCACTATAGGGTTGGACAAAGGTAGTAGAAGGATTAATGTAGAAGATGGGTTAGTGGTAGAAGAGGAAGAGGAGGTAGATCCTTCAAAAAAATTAGATAAAGAAATTTTATCACTAATAGCTTACATAATCTCCAATGAATATGGCTAATTGATGAATGCAATGTGTGTCATGTTATATGGATGTGTAGGATTCTTAGTGTTAGCCAAAATAGCAAGCTCATCCATAAATCACTTTTCCATGAGTATCATAATTATAATTCTCCATATTATTCTCAAAATTAACATTAAAATAGATTTTAGTCTCATTAGATTAGGTTCCCATCTTATTGTTTAGATGATCATGTTGGAATATGTGCCTCAATCTCACAGGTTGTAACCTCTGGAAAATAAAAGTTGGTGTGACTTACTTTCTGTCTGGCCGACTGGCAGTTTAGTAACCTTGTGTATTTCTCATGTTGCTGAGACTTTGCTTCTGTCTTGCCGACTGATGATGTCACTATGACTTGTGGCCTTCGTTGTAACCTTCTGCCGAGTGGAGACCTCTGGCCAACGGTTTGGTGCCTAGCGGATGTTGAGGAAACTCATGGCGACTGGATCATCGAGGTAACTCAAGTGTGTTGGTATGTGGTCCTAGTGACTGTGAGATGTCTCGCTGATTGAAGTCATCGGGGTGACTTGAACACTCGGGAAGATCTCTTGGTGACTAGGAGATGTCTAGCCAATGGTATACACTCGGAGTAACTCAAGGGTTTTAGCATGAAGTCTTGGCGACTTATGTTTGTCTCACTGATGCTCATTGGGGTAACTTGGAAGTCTCAGTAAGAAGTCTTACCGACGGTGGGTTCTCTTGCCGATAGTTGTGAACATTGCTATAACCTCTTGGCGATAGAGGGAAGTCTTGCCGACTATTAGATGGATGCCGATAGGAATGCGATGGACATCAAAGGTTTCAATATGACTTTGGAACCTCGGTATGATCTCCTGGAAAATGTGGAATGTCTGGACGATGGTAGGTCTTTGGTATGACTTAAAGGAATCGATATGATGTCTTAGTGAAGAGTGATTGTGTCGCCGATGAGGTAGTTTGTTGCCGGTATGACTCCTGGTGACTGTTCGGTGCTTGGTATGACTTGAGGGCTCGGTATGACCTTTGCCTAAGTCTTGTCGATAGTGACATCAGTATAACATAAAGAGCTCGATATGATCTCTTAGCGAAGGGCTGTAAGTCTTGCCGACTGTTGGGCATTTCGGAGTGACTTTTGAACATCGATATGAAGTCTCATCGAATGCCGATTATCTCACCGATGAGAATGTTGAGGTCGATGCAACTTGGGAACTTCAGTGCGATGTCTTGGTGAAAGATGATAGTCTTTCCGATGGAAAAACTCATGTCTATGTGACTTAAAGACATCGGTGTGATGTCTCGGTGAAAGCGATAAGTCCTAGCGATAGCGATACAAGTGATGTTCATCAGTATGAGGTCTTGGGACAAGTTGAAGTCTGAGTGACAACTTTTTGGACTCGATGTAATGTCTTGCTGATAGTGAAGACTCTTGGTGATAATGACGATATGGGCTCTATGGCATCAGGGAGACACAGTTAGTGTCTCACCGACACATGACACAGGTTGAACGCCTTTTGACTGAGTGAAGATTGTCCGACGTGGTGTGATTTGGACAAATCAGAGAAAGCAGGATGTGAACCATTTGCTGAACCTTTTTCTGTGTGGAAGTTGGAAAACTAAAACACAAGGAAGTGGAAACATCTAATGATGCTAGGCTGGATGATTCATTAGTTCTAATCTGATAGTTGGAAAAGAATGATTTCATAGAGCCTATAGAGAACAAATGTATATACGTATGCATTAGACGTTCTGAAGGTGTGGCTAATAAGCCAAGGAGCTGAAGAGCTAAGAGCCAGTGAGAGAGCAATAGAGTGAGGACCGCATGGTTGGCCGAAAGGCCGAGGCCATGAGGTCGAAGCAAAGGAAGAGATTAGGCAGTGTTATGCTGGAATCTCTCCTAATTTCTCAGGGATAGTGTGCTACCAGTTGTATCCAGAATGAACAAGATGTAATCTCTGAAAAGGCTAAGAGCCTAAAATTGTATTGTAACTTTCTGTTGCTGAATAATAAAATGGCTCAAACTTTGGAGAGTGGGGTTTTTCACCTGAAAGGGTTTTCCCCACATAAAATCTTTGTGTTCTATTTTTTGTAGTATCTTTCATCTGTGTTGTTGCTTGTTGTTGAATTTACATGTGTTTTTCTCAAAAGGATTAATGTGGGAAATAAACTATCTGTTTCTGCTTTAGGACATAGTAGTATGTGTCTTTGAGGCAACCTAATGAAATTAAAGTTATCGAAGGCACTACTATTCTTGGAGGTTTCTTTGAGATGCCCTCTTTTTCCTTACAGATCACTCAATGGAAGATAAGGTTCATACGTACCTCATGCTATCAATAAAATATAGGAAACTAAATCTCAATAGTTTAATTTCAAATTGTAAAAATTAGAAATATCATTGGTATAGGGAATTCAAGGTGGGAGACATGGTGTTTGTGTATTTAGAGCCCTACAATTAGTCACCCATGAATATAAGTGGAGTAGAGAAGCTTATAACTCTTTTTTATGGGGCCAAAATTTTTTTGAGGCAAATTGGTAAAGTGGCATACAAGTTGGAACTATCCAAGGAGAGTAGAATTCACAAATTTTTCTATGTTTTATGTTTGAAATGAGCCCTTAGGAAATACACTACTCCATCAACTAATTTTCCTCCATTGGATGAAGAAGGAGAACTAATTTTGATTTTAGACTTAGTTATAGATATAAGAAAAAGGAAGTTGAGGGGCCAAGAGATTACCAACTACCTAGTTCAATAAAAATAATTTATTGAAGATGCCACATGTTGGTGTAATTATTATTTAATTACACTTTATTATATTTTCTTAACCTCACTTAGGGAATTTTTAGGGTTTCCATATCCTTGCACATAAATCAATGTCCTTTTCCTTTTTTCATCAATTTTGTAATCATTTTTACTTGAGGAAATTGTAATTCTTCTTCAACAAGTGGAATGTGTTCTTATTTTTGTTTATATCTTGCATTTGTTCATGTTTCACATCTTCAACATGGTATTAGAGTATGGATTCAACAAACCCCTTCTCCATTTTTGAGGGTTTTCTCCATCAAGTATTATAAAAGCTCCAGATTTGGGCTCTCTGACTCCTTTTTTGTAAGATCTGGACTTAGATGAATTTCAAGTATACTTTGGAGCCAAAAAAACCTCACCAATGTGTTCAAAAGGCCCAAAAACCTAAGAATCACTATTAAAATTCAAAAATCTAAAAATAATGAGTGATTTTTTTGGGGTCAATAGATCTAGTGGTCAGGTTTTCGTATAGTGTATGAAAATACAGATCCATACCTGTATGGATTGATACAATATGATTACCACTAATTCTCACTACAAGTCTATGTAGCCGCGTGCAAACATGAATTTTTTTTTTTTGGCTAACGTATGAAATAACAACTAGATTTTTGTGTGGCTTCCTTTTTTCATTTTCTTAGACTTTTTTTATTGATCGACATACAACCTATTGGGGATGACGTCAACCATCAAATCAAGGGTATTCAAGTGTTGATTTCTCATTTTCATCACCATTTTTTAATTTCATAGTGATTGATGGTCGGTACCACCATTGTGTTGAGATTAAGGTGTCTCAACCTTAGAGTCCTAATATTTATTTATTTGATTTGATGTAATTAAAATATTTATTTGTATTATTTAAATGCCTATGGTGTCATATCATAAATTGGGACCCACCGACTGGGTGGCATCCTCGTTGGAGGTGATTGGATGACACATCATCATCCCAAGTGGACATAGATGTCCCACTTTGAAATCTATGACATATGAAAAATTCTATGACGCGTCATAAGGAATCTTTGAATGCAAGGAGAAAGTTGGCGCCCAAGATGGGTTATGACAGGATGTAAGAGAATCGACTATTTTTAGTCAATTATGACATATTCTCTTATGGATCCTATGACAGATTCTATGGAAGATTTATGACATATTCTATGACAATTGTAAGGTATTTTTCATAAGCTATTTTAGCATATTCTAGGCACCCAAGCTTGGAAGAAGAATAGTTTGACCATTGTAAGGGGTGTAAGGGAATATTGTACATGTGTCCAAATGCATGTCTAAGGCACTGGATTTTGTGTCATGTGGATTTGGATGCCCCTCACCTTCTAGATGCTTCTTGAAGCTTGTAACACTCTATTTATTGAGTTCCTTGAGTTGTAGAATGCATAGTTTGTTTGCAAGTAACAAAGTGTTGCTGGATTAACTCCAGAAAAAGTGTTTGTGACGAAGCACTTATGTAGAAGCTTTGTACTTGGGCTATGTTGTAACTCTTATTTGAAGTAATATAGAAGTATTGCACTTTTGGAGGGTGGGGTTTTTTACCCAAAAGGGCTTTCCCCATGTATATCTAGTGTATTTTGTATTTGTGTACTTGTTCTATTTCCATTTTTCTCTATGTGCTTCTCTTGTTGTAATTGTTAAAGTGTTAAAACAATTTTTTTTGTAACTCTCCTTTACTTAGATTAGTGCAGGAAGTTGTTTATGATCACCTGACTTCCTTTCAGTTGGTATCAGAGCCTAGCCAGCCTTGGTTCCTTTGTTGGGTAGAAGGGTTTTTTGAGCTAATCTCTATTTCAGTGGGAGTTTTGTAGAAGTGTGTGTTCCATTACCTTGTTGTAGGAAAGATATGGCAGGCACATTTGGGAGGATTGATACATAAAATTTTAATGGTGGTAATTTTGAGTTGTGGAAGCTCAATATGGAAGACATGCTCATAGACCATGACCTATGGGTATCTAATTCTAGAACCAAACTATCAGGCATGAAACAAGAAGATTGGGATCTCATGGATAGGAAAGCCAAGGGTCTTATTAGACTATGTTTGGCTGATTTTGTCCTCTTGAATGTCCATGAAGAGAAAAAAATTGCTTCTTTGTGGAAGAAGCTTGGTGATGTCTACCAAGCCAAATCCCTAGTAAACAAGCTTTTCTTGAGAAAGATGAAGTATTCTTTGAAAATGGAAGACAGAGGGTCCATAGAAGATCATCCAAATGCATTTAACATGTTGGTTACACAACTGGGTTCTATTGGAGACAAGATTGATGAACAAGACCGTTGCATACTCCTTTTGTGTTCTTTTTCAAACTCTTGGGATCACTTGGTAATGGATATTGGAAGAACTACTTCCACCTTTAAGATGGATGAGGTTGTTGCCTCATTATTATCTGAAGAGATGCAAAGGAAGTATTCTAAGATGGCCAAGGAGGCCCTTGCAATCCATGGAAGACCAAAAGAGAGAAGCAAAAGAAAGACAAGAAATATAAGTCAAAGTCTCCTGGTAAGAATTCCATGGAAAAATGTTGGAATTGTGGTGAATTTGGTCACATTTAGAAAGATTGCAAGAAGAAGAAGAAGAAAAACAAGTCTTTCTATGCTTCTGAATCTAAGAAATCATCTCAAGATGATGGAGAAGAATTTATTGCAGCCTTGGTAGCCCATGCATCAGATGATGTGTGGTTGACAGATTCATGAGCATCCTTTAACATTAATTCTCATAAAGATTGGTTCTCAAAGTATGAGGAGTGCAATGGTGGAGAGGTGTACCTGGGTGATGACTCTCACCTAAATATTGTTAGTCGTGGAAGAGTCAAAATCAGATTTCCTGGTGGAAGAGTGAAGGGGATTGATGGTGTCTTGCATATCCCGAGTTTGGCACAAAACCTTCTTTCTCTAAGTAAATTGAATGATTCAGGAGTGCAAGTTGTTTTCTTTGGTGGAGGATGCAAGATGACAAGAGGAGCTATGGTGTTGGCTAACAGAGTTCATAGTGGCACTCTGTTTCAGCTTGATGCATGCATTATACAGTGCAATAGTTCTTCTGATGTACCGAAGAAGAGATCTTTGGATTCTTCATCCTCACCATCAGATTATGCAGAGAAGAAGTGTGTTGTAGCTGCATTAGATGGTCGTGCATTTTGGGTACCTAAGGGTGCTCATTCCATGGAAATGAAGCTTCTTGCAGAGAAGACAAAGTGATGGCACCAACAACTTGGTCACATTGGTGAGAAGGGTCTTAGAACCCTAAAAAATAAGAGCCTTTTTAAAGGCCTTGATGATTGTAATCTCAAGTTTGACTTTTACGAACATTGTGTATATGGAAAACAACACCGTGTTTCTTTTTACTCTAGTTCTCACAAGTCTTCTAGGGTCTTGGATTATGTACATTTAGATGTTTTTGGTCCTATAAATGTTCCTTCATTATCAATATATATATATATATATATATATATATATATATATATATATATATATATATTTTCTTTCATAGATGATTACAGTGGAAGGACATTTTTTTATTTCCTCAGAAGTAAATTTGAAGTCTTTAGTCGATTTAAGGAGTTTAAGGCATTAATAGAAAATCAAACTAGTAGAAAGATTAAGTGTTTGAGGACTGCTAATGGTGGTGAGTTTTGTTCCATAGAGTTTGACAAGTTCTGTAAAGAGCACATAATTGATAGACATAAGACAACTCCCTACACTCCACATCAAAATGGAGTTTCAGAGAGGATGAACAAAACGTTGATGGAGAGGGCTAGGAGTATGTTGAGTGGTGTTAGCCTTGAATATAAATTTTGGGCTAAAGCAGTTTCCACTGAATGTTATTTGATCAATAGATCTCCTACATTAGTGTTTGTTGGTAAGAAACCCATGGAGGTGTGGCCTAGTAAAAATCCTTCAATGAGACATCTCAGAATATTTGGTTGTGAAGCTTACGCTCATCTTTCGATTAAGAAGAGGTCTAAGTTGGAGAACAAGGCTGTTAAGTGTATCTTTATTGCCTATGGTGTCAATGTGAAAGGGTACAAGCTTTGGGATCCATAAGTTCAAAAGGTTCTCTATAGTAGAAGTGTGATATTCAAAGAGATGAAACCTTCCATTGTTGAGCTACAACAAGAGAAAGAGGAGAAACAAAATAAGGAGGTAGTTCATATTCCACCTACTCCGAAGAAAGAAGAAGCAAATACTCCTATTGGACCTGATGATGAGGAGAGATCAAGTAGCTCTGAAATTTATAAAGAAGAATGACAACCTCAACCTCAACCTTTGAGGAGGTCTACTCAAGTTAGGCAACAACCGGAAAGTTTTTGCTATTCATTATTGGATTCCAGTTGCATTTTTTCCTTGATTACTAACACTAATGAGCCTAGGATAGTTAGAGAGGCAATGGGTATGGATGATTCAAATTATTGGATTCAAGCCATAGATGAAGAGATGGCTTCTTTAAACAAAAACAAGACTTGGGATTTGGTACCTTTTCTTACTGGACGTAAACCTATTGGTTGTAAATGGGTTTTTAAGAAAAAGTGTGGTCTTGATGGCAGTGTTGAGAAGTATAAGGCATGGTTGTTTGCTAAGGGGTTTTCCTAGGTGGAGGGAATTTATTATGGGGAGATATTCTCTCTTGTAGCGAAGTTGACATCTATCTAGCTTTTGTTGTCACTTGCAGCTGCATGTGACTTAGAAGTGGAATAGATGGATGTGAAGACATCGTTCCTTCATGGTGATTTGGAGGAAGAGATTTACATGTCACAACTAGAGCATTTCATTGAAAAAGGTAAAGAAAATTTGGTATGCAAACTAAAGAAGTCTCTTTATGGTTTGAAACAGTCTCCTAGAATGTGTTATTAGAAGTTTGATACCTATGTGTTGTCATTGGAATTTTAGAGATCTAAATCTGACCATTGTGTGTATTTTAAAATTGATAATGGTCGCATTCTCATTACTGTCCTATATGTGGATATGTTGTTTATTGGGAATGGTAAAAGTATGATTTCAGATTTGAAGTTTCAGCTGTCAACATAGTTTGAGATGAAAGACCTAGGTGCAACTAGGCACATTTTGGGAATGGAAATCACATGAGATAGAGCTAACATAAAGCTTTGGTTAAGCTAGAGAAAGCATGTGAACTCCATGTTTTAGAGATTCAACATGGTAGAAAGCAAACAATTGGATGAAGCTTTATGTGAATGATTGTCCAAAACCTCTTATTGAGATGGAGGAAATGACCAAAGTACCATATGCATGTGTAGTTGGTAGTATGATGTATGCGATACCAATGTGTATGAGACCAAACATTTCCTGAGCAGTGGGAGTCCTTAGCCATTTTATGGCTAATCTTGGACGAGTGCATTGTGATGCAGTTAAGAGAGTGTTCAGATATATATGGGGTGCTTACAAGTATGCCTTGTGCTTTCATGGTTATCCTACTAGACCTCAACATTCTATGAGCATTCAAGGATATGTGGATTCAGATTGGGTAGGTGACATTGACAACATAAAATCCACTAGTGGTTATCTATTTCTGATGTTTGGTGGTGTTATTAGCTGGATGAGTAAGCGATAGGTTGTCGTCGCATTGTCCACGATAGAGGTAGAGTACATGGCAACCAATCATTCCTGTAAGGAAGCCATTTGGATTAAGAGATTGTGTTCTGTTATTGGTTTAGATGCAAGACATATTACTGTTTGTTGTGGCAGTCAAAGTGCAATTTTCCTAGCAAAGAATCCTACCATCCATGCTAGAACAAAGCACATCGATGTTCAGTATCATTTTGTTTGTGATATGGTAGAAGATGGAAAGGTGAACCTAGAGAAGGTTGAAACTTTGGTGAATGTTGTAGATGCACTAACAAAACCAGTGAACACCGAGAAGTTCAGATGGTGTTTTGATTCCATGGGCCTTGGGGCCCTAAGCAGATGCTTTCGTATGACTCTCGACAGGTCTTCAACAAGTGGGAGAATGTTGGGATTAAGGTGTCTCAACCTTAGAGTCCTAGTATTCATTTATTTGATTTGATGTAAATAAAGTCTTTATTTGTATTATTTAAATGCCTATGGTGTCATGTCACAAATTGGGACCCACCAACTGGGTGACATCCCTATTGGAGGTGACTAGATGACACATCATGATCATCCCAAGTGGACATAGGCTTCCCACTTTGGAATCTATTACATATGAAATATTCTATGAAGCGTCATAAGGCATCTTTGAATGCATGGAGAAAGTTGGCGCCCAAGATGGGTTATGATAGGATGTAAGAGAATAAGTTATTTTTAGTCGGTTATGATAGATTCTCTTATGGATCCTATGAAAAATTCTATGGTAGATTTATGACATATTCTATGATAGTTGTAAGGCATCTATCATAAGCTATTTTTAGCATATTCTAGGCGCCCAAGCTTGGAAGAAGAATATTTGCATGTTTGACCATTGTAAGGGGTGTAAGGGAATATTGTACATGTGTCCAAATGCATGTCTAAGGCATTGGATTTTGTGCCACGTGGATTTGGATTCCCCTCACCTTCTAGATGCTTCTTGAAGCTTGTAAAACACTATTTATTGAGTGCCTTGAGTTGTAGAATGCATAGTTTGTTTGCAAGTAACGAAGTGCTACTGGGTTAACTCCAAAATAGGTCTTTGTGATGAAGCACTTGTGTAGAAGCTTTGTACTTGGGCTATGTTGTAACTCTTATTTGAAGTAATATAGAAGTACTGTGCTTTTGGAGGGTGGGGTTTTTTACCCAAAAGGGTTTTCCCCACGTATATCTGGTGTATGTTGTATTTGTGTACTTGTTCTATTTCAATTATTATCTATGTGTGTCTCTTGTTGTAATTGTTAAAGGTGTTAAAACATTTTTTTTTGCAAGTCTCCCCTACCTAGATTAGTGTAAGAAGTTGGTTCCACTCAGCTGACTTTCTTTCATGTTGGTAGTGTGATCCACCACCTCTACTAGCCTTCACTACCTCTAAGTTGTTCACTACACATTTTCACTATGTGTCACTACTTTACAGACCAAGCCCTTCTCCCAAACCCACCTACAATCACATGGGTAATCAGGGGTTCATAGCCTAGGCTTACCCCAACACCCAATAGGCTTTCATCGAGGCAGCCAAGGGCTTAATTTTTTAAGCCCCAAACTCCTTTTCTAGGGAAAATTAGACCAATTTCACAAAACGGTTATAATTTTAGCATCCTATGTTTGATTTTTACAAACCATATATCATTGAAAAGGTAATTCAAAAAATACTATAGTGGTGTAGTAATTTTTACCATATTGTAATTTTGGATATTTTTATAGGATATTGAAGTGAAATCTAGTAGTTTGAACTTTTGAGGTCATAACTTGAGAATATGAAGTTCATTTTTGCAAACAAATAGGAATTGGAAAGATAATTCAATGCTTTGCACAAAGCTACCTAGAAATTTTACTAGGTAAACAAAGATCAAATTGAAGTGACTTTTTTCATTTCTAACATTTTTGTTCTCAAAGTTGTACAAGGGCCTAGCTTTTCTTGTTCTGGGGGGTGGAATTTTTTTATCTTTTAGTACTTATAAAAACCACAAAACATTCAAAACTAGCCCATAAACATTATAAGAAACTTTAAAATAAAGCAAGGTCTATTTTTCTTTTTTCATCAATTTTTGTAATAATTTTTACTTGAGGAAATTAAAAATCTTCTTTTGTAGGTTGAAGGTGTTTTTGTTTGTTGTTTTGATCTTACATCTATGCTTGTTTCTCATCTTCAACACTCGGTGGGAAGGACCATAAATTTTGGAGCATCCTAATTTGGACTTGCTTGAGGGAAAATTATTTTGAGTGAGTAGATTTTCATGTCTCCTTTTTTTAAATAATATTGATATGTGCCAAAATTCCTTATTCCTAGGATCCCTAATAATCTCTCAACCAAGAATTATGTGTTTGCATGCCTCCTCTTCCTCTTTTGGTGTCATTATAGGTTTCCCAAGTTTTTATGCATTTGGGCGAGTTAGGTATAGTAGATCTAAAAATGGAACATCAACGGGGTATCCAAGGGTGGGTATGGTGGCCAAAAGAGATAGCCAATAGTGAAGGTTAACCTTAAAATAAATTGTGCATTTTAATGAAGTAGAAATGAAAAGAACACAAACCCTAGCAAAGTTGAAAAGTGATAATGCAATAGAAAAGTAAGGCTATCAAACCCCAAAATAATGAAGGTATAAACCCTAGAGTAAAATCCTTGGGTATTGTAAGATAAGGAAGATTCACTAAAATACAAAGGAAAATAATCTTTCCCTATTCTTAATATAAGCTAATCAAATGAAATGCAACATGCATATAAGCATAAAATAACCTAGATTAATAATTTTATTGCTATGTGAATATATACTTCAAAATTAAATGCTAAGAAAGGAAAGTAAATGCAAGGGTTTTGGGGTACTTAGTTTGTGGAACTTTAAGGAAGAATGCAACCAAATGATGTGCAAATCTAAATTGTCTTCATAGAAAAAATAGGCTAATTAGTTGTGCTCGATATTTGGGATTTTGTGTTAAACTATAACTATCTCTTAGTCAAATCAATGAATGTAGTTTGATTTCTAAAGTATAGATCTATCATATGACTCGTGAATCTAATCGTAGTGATTGGGCATTTATAACTCACTATATTCATTGCTTCAACTATTAGTTATCAAGGACTAATGTTATTTAAAAATACCTCGAGGATGTCAAATCACTAGGGGAAAGTTATCCTAGGTTAATCCCCAAAAGAGATTATCTTTACAAACATGTTAAAGATCAACAAATAGAAAATGTGCAAATGTCCTAGATGATAATTAGAAAATAACTATTTTTCCTTTTAGTGCACTAATTAAAGTATTCCTCTAATGAATTCTTTGTATATGTGAATGATTGTTCAATAGTTTATGGATGTGAATTTCCAAATGAATGTCTGTAGATACCATTATAGCATTAATTATGCAAAACATTTGCCATGATATCTTAGGGTAGGAATGAAATAGGCACGAGTCAACCAAATTTGAATTTAAATTTTTGAATTCCAAAGGATAAATATGTGGGTACAAGATCAAATTCATGCCCTTGCGATTGATCCAAGATAAGGGAAGGATAATTTATTGTGGGGAATGAATGTCTAGAAATGGAGGATGTTATTTATGTAAAGTATACGAGAAAGTGCATATAAATGAGTAAGGCATAGTTAGATATGTGGGTGGGTGTGTTAATGGATATAGATGAAAAATTAGAGAATGAGCCCAAGTTTATACATGATTACACCAATATACAACAATATTTATATTAAGATCTCAAAATGAACATAGAACTTATCTAGAAATTACTATAAATATGTAAATTATATCATTATAACAATTTAAAAGGAAATAACAATAAATATACAACTTTGACATTAATTTTTATTTCTAAAGTATGAGAGGAGACAAAATGTCCAGTGAGCTTTAGTAGTAAGCTCAAAGTATCCATGCATCAGCTAAATCTGAAATCACTCAGACATGCTCAGAAGTAGTCAATCCAGAAATTATTACCTACAGTTATTCTTTCTGTTGCACTTCATAGTTGTGCTTAGAGACAATACAGAGAATATACAGTAAACCCAAATCTTGTTAACAGAAATGATTTGCAGTGGTCCATGAGTGTGCCGCCTTCATAGAATCTAAAAGTAGTAGTTTTAAATAAACTTATTCTTCCACAGCCATTAATGGACATATCAGAATCTAACACTAGTTTATTTTAAGATTGACCTCTATGATAGGTATATCTTCTTAATAATGGCATTCATAGCTAACAAAGTATGAAGATTGTGATGCCCATTTTAGTTGTATGAAGTGACGGGCAGAGGAATATTTGTTTATGGAAGATCTCATCACCTTTCTGTTGAGCCTTCTACCTGTCGAGCAGTTTCTTGGTTAAGACATGTTCTATTTTTAAAAACATAAACAAAAAGTATGAATAATAGAGTTGTAAATGTATATAAATAAAGTATAAATTAATTTAGATTTAATAATTAAATGTTAAGAGTTAATGTCTTTTGAATTTAGTGTTAAAATATATAAAGCAAATAAGAAAAATAGATGTATTTATCTTTATGAGTAAAGAATGAATGAACTTGGTTTTAAAATTTAAATGTGTTTGAATTAACAAGAGATCATTACAGTTAATCATTTATCTTAAGGCCAAAGTTGTTATCTACATAGTGGAGGGTTAAGTTTACATATTTGGGTTAGATTTGTACTTGGGAAATATCCTATTCCCACATAATTGATTTGGTAATCTACATAACTTTGCTCTATTTTTCTTAATTTACATTTTTTTTGTTTTTCTTTTCTATTATCTAATACTGTTGGTATTTTAAAATACTTTAAAAGGATTATTGTTGTGTCACAAGGGGACACATGATTATCTTAGGTGAGCCCCCATACTTAGGTAAAAGATCGAGGACAACACTCTTCAACCCTATATATGCTTCTAAGATGAATGTGATATAAATTCATTTAAGTGCATCCATTGAGATGTTTCTTGATATGAAATGATATGTGAATAATGCTTGAAATGAATGCAATCAAATGCCTTTAAATATTATTAGTAAATAGCTCACCAAATACACAAATGTATATTAAAGCCAACTCAAGGAAATAAAAGTAATGGTCACCAATCAAATAGAATCTAAATTTGAATCTTCAAAAGGTAGTGTCCAATTATGTGATCAAACCTTACAAACACATAATTGACCCTAGGTAGGTAAACAATCAACTATCCTAGTGGATAATAATCATATTAGGATATGTATAGGGATAGGTGTAATAAATGCATAGATAATACATGAATATATTAGAACATGTGTCTATTTGGATAAGGTAGCTAGATGAAATGTGTGGAAATAAGTGTGTGTATAGGAATAAGTGAAGGCTAGGGAAATTTGAGTCTAACCTTGCACAAGATTGTAATATTCATCAACATGTACATGTATTAAGGCCTTCCCTCAAAATAGAAAAAAATAAATGAAAATGACTTGGATATGCAAAATTTACCAATTACTAGTATGTTTTGAGCTCCCACTCTAAGGTTTACGCGAATCCTAAAATATCATGCATCTTAAAGTATGTAGCACTCACAAACAAACATGTAAAGTAAATATTTATATATAAAAGGATACAATGTGGGGTCCATATAAAGTAGTGGACTATGTAAGAATTCATCATTTAGATTTGTCCTTTATCATGTAGTTTCCATGGGAATAAACAAAAGTGGGAAATATTCTATAGGTATTTTTTATAAATCAAGTGGGAACAAATGTATTCTAACTATCATTAATCATAAAGGAGAGAGAAAGGTGGACATAGGATTTGATAGATTTTACCTGTATAGAAAGTGGTAATGAACAACCTTGATTTGTGTTTAGTGGGTGATAAGGTGCATGGGTCACTTGGCACATCACATGTTAAATGTGAGTCTCTATAGGCACATATAACTATCTACAAAACAAAACATGAGAGTGCTAGTAATAGAATATGCCCACTATGATTGGTTGCATCCATAGGATACAAAAAATGTAGGAGAGGGGAAAATAGTACATGACATGTAAATATAACCTAATTAAAGTACTAATCATAAATTAATGATTCATTTAATAAAAAGGTAAAGTGCATCAAATGATAGTCATGGTAAGCTCATAGGATAGAGATGATATCTAGAAAATTACCTTGAATAGGGGAAAATAGTGAATAATGATGTGGCTCTAAGTGGCTAGGAATACCAATGTATGTATTAAAGATACTAGGAAAACATATACCACCAATGTGACATTTAAGAGCATGAGCATGCATTGGTTAGGGAAGGTGATCTATGACCCTAGTTGCAATAGAGATATTGATACATGACATATCATATAATTAATACTTTTGGGAAGGCTCATAGTGTCATTAGTGTAACTCTTAAAAAATGGTTAGGTCATGTGGGAACATAATGTGATAGAGAAGTCATGACTCTTAATGCCTCCAATATGGTAAAAGTATATTTTTAAGATGTGATTGGATCACACGAGCATAATCTAGTGTAAGATGTAAAAATGAAAGCTTATATCAATATAATTCCCCCACATAAGTGAAATATTTCTATGAAGTAGAAGGAGATATGGTGGTGAATTCATGATTCCCACAATGTAAGATATGAAAATGTCAAGAAAAATTCCCTTGAAAGTAAAGAAGTAATGAAAGCATAATATATAAGGGGGAAGATATGATGAGATTCTAAATGTAAGGATTGATAAATAAAAGAATAGTAGGGAAGGCATGATGACCCTAAATGTAAAGGTAACTTTGATAGTGTGATATAGAGATATAAGAGCATAATCAATGTCAAATTATCTAGATGGTGAATTAAAAATGGCCATGATTGGCCTAATATGGTTCATATGACGATTAATGATAAGTAGTCATAAAGCTAGATAAGCATGAAATTGTAAATAGGAAATACTTGAAGATGTGACCATGAAGACACATATATATAGCTATTTTTCTCTCTAATAGGTGTAGAATTATGAATTTCACAATGATATGAGGTGAGAAAAGATAATGATCAATGAAGCATGTCCTACACATACAATAGTCAACAATAGTATCATTTTAAGATGCATGATGTAAACCAAGTTTTTCATCAAATTTTCATAAAGAGTGGAAAGGTCATATGTACCAATGCCAAACCATTAAGTGATGACAAATGGGCCAATCCAATTATGTAAAAAAATATCTACTAGTTCATTTTTCTATTAAGGTGGTTTGGGTTCACATGAAGAACTAGTTCTCCAAGTTTAAGGTATCAATGGATAATATCTTTATTACATGTCTCCCTTTGTTTTCTTTGTATAAATGTAGGTTATAGATAATTTGTTAACCCTTTTCAAGCATCAAGGGTCTCAATATCCTCTAAACGATATTCTCAATATGTATAATCATTAATTAAGGCACAAAGGGAAACACATAACAATGAATCTCGATCTTAAGAGGCATTATGACTTGTGTACCATAAACTAAAGTATAAGATGTGAATTAAATAGGATCGTGTATGCCGATATGGTATGCCATAATGCAAAAATAAGTTGTGCATGCAAATTTGATATATTTATCAATGATTTTTTAAGATTTATCAATTATTTATCTTAATATTTATAATATTAGTTAGTAAGTAGCCTCAACTTTTCAATTTCTTTGTGTATAGTACAATGTGAAAAAATGTTGTTATGCGTGGAATTGTTCTAATAATTTATTTTCATGTTTGTTCTTAAAATATGTAAATTGTTATCCATCACAATAGTGGATGGAAATCCAAATCTATAAATGATATATCCCATTAGAAAATTATAGATATCAACTATTATGGTAGACTTTAAAGGTATTGCTTCAACCTATTTCATTAATTAGTGACCTGATAGAGCCCCTAAAATTTCAAAATTTTAGGCCCATTTTGTGCTTGGTATTGGTATGTCACATGTATGCCCATAGGTAGGGTTTAGGGTTTTAACTATGTACCCTCACCTTCATTTTTCTTCATGTTTTAAACCTTGGGTGTTCTAATTTTAGGTTCACCTACTCTACCCGGTTGCTGGTCGGTCAAGTCACAACTTGAGTCATTGCAAATATTATACCGGCCCCTTTCACTTAGGTATTCACTTAGGTATGTTGGTTGCTCGATTCTATGTCATCATTTTAAATAATGTCTAAGTCGGGTTGAAAATCTTATAAAGTTGCCTTTATAAAATGTCCACCTTGAGGGTCAAAACCCGTTGGCCTAGTGTTTGTCCCATTTTAAAAACTAACTTTGTTGGCATGTGCAAAAAATACCATCTATCTAATCTAAAGACAAGATCCTGACCGTCTATCACACACTGCGCAAGAGTTGAAGAGTGCCTGCCAGAATACGTGTGAGGTCTGCGATTAAGTGACGCGTGTCCTCGCCATGGTGGGGTCCAGTATGTTTGCATTATGTATGATGCCCAGTACTTCCATGATCGATGATTCATGAGCATTTGCAAGGATACATCTCATCTATCAATCGCACACCTTGCAACATTAATTTAATGAGCGACGAGAGACGTGGACAACACATGTACTGTTTTATCCAAAGGAAAAAGGAAGTGGAGCCCACGAAAAGAGATGACAGGGTTTCCAGTCAGCACTCCCCTATTGGCTGACGAGTTGGCAAAGTATTATGAAGTTAATTCAAATCTTGTTGACTCAATTTGAGTCACTTATCGTGCCATCTCAGAAAGAAATCAATGACTATCATTTGAAATTGAACGCACGAACACTAGAGCTATTTTGCTTCGTGCAAGCAAGTAGTAATGGCTGAAAGGACATTGGTAGTGATGGTTATTAGGTTGTAAAACACTTCAAATTAATTTCCTCACATTGTTGAAAATCACATATTAGTATAGATGTACCAGAAGATTCAGCCAAGGTGTTTGAGCCGAGACGTGAGAAAATCAGGGTTCCTATTAACGCAAAAATCCATGAGTATAATTAAAGTTGAATTCTATGCTTTATTTTAAACTATCTTGAATTAGGGCAGGTTGTGTTTTTTTTCGTCATATTTATTTTGCCTGCATGCTTTAATTATCTTTTTACATTAATTTTATGTATAAAACTGTTTCCCTTGGAAAAAATTGTGTAAGTTTGTGTCTTCTAATCACACCCTAGACTATTGATTGAGGGAGTTAGGTTTTGAGCCTTCTTTTTGTTTGAACCCTAGCCTGTGTAAACTTTCTCGAATATCCATGGCTCCCAAATCATAGAAGCCTCGTCCTAAAACCCCAGCTAGGGTACTCTCTGATGACATTGTCGACTAGCTCAAATCCTCAACCAATAAGAAAATTCAAGGAGCGGCGATATATTATGGCCCTAGGATTTATGAGGGATTGCAGGACAAGCAGGCTTGGATCAAGGATGCTAAATTTCCCTATATTGGTTGATAAATGTTTAAAATTTGGTTTGGGAAAAGGAATTGTGAGTATCCTATTTTCCATACTTGGAAGATGGATATGGGGAAACTTGTAGTCCCAAATGTATACGTGGATGTGGACCTGGTCAAGGATATTGCAGCCAGATATGATCCAATGTCCAGAATTGTTAGGGCATGTAATGGTGCTGAGGTGATTAAGATCACCAAGGAGGAGATTTCAGAATTTTTCAAACTGTAGGAATAGAGTCAGGATATGGTCCTTATTGACATGGATACTTTCAAAAAGGAATATGAGAATACCAAAGTCTTATTCCAAACTATAATGTTACCAATGCACATGGCTTCAACAAGATATGGGAAGAATAAGAAGCAGATTAAGATTGGGAGAGATGAGAAAGAACCTTTTCCCCTAGATTACTTTACCCCTTATTTCAGAAAGACCATCTTCTCCTTGTATCAAATTATTGGTTTTGATGCACCTGAAACCATACCAATTGAATATATGTACATGGAAAGCAATATTCAGTATGCACCCTTTAATGTGGTTTATGATTATGCCACTTATCTATCAGAAAACATGCATAGCCGCCTAGTTGAGCTGAAGGGAAGAAAGCATTGGGTAAAGTTCTGGTGGTATTCTCTTTTGATGCATATGATTTTGTGCAAGCGAGAGAAATATTTTGAGGAAGATGTCTCTAAAGAAAGTGGATGGTGATATTGAGCTACCTATCCAATTTTGGACCCAAATCTTGGATATGGATGACCAAAAGTTTGATTACCTGGTTTTCAATAATATTTTTGTAGCTAAACTAAGGAGACTACTGGTTCTTGATCTTCCAAGGATCCCTAAGGAAATTCATGACTTCCTACAACCTATGGAGAGGAGGCCTGAGCTGAATATGACCCATCATTGGGGAGATATCATTCCATATCCAGATAGGACCATATTCAGGGTGTATGAGACTCCTTTGTACCCTCTTGTGCTACCAAGGGATGTACCACTCAAGATTGGATTTATAGAAGTCATGAGGCAGTTGGATGGATCCCAAGATTGTCATGTGTCAGAAAAAAAGAAGGGCTCATTCTTCCCAGAATACACAACATTTGCAAATTTTGTGTTGATCAAAGGGAAGTGGAATGCTCTGAGTGATGTCCTCAATCCCTACAAATTCATGATGACTCACCCTAGGAACCATGATCCTGAGGGATTCATTCATGCAGTAAAAGCAAAGAAGTCATTGGGTGTGTTTATTCACAATTTATATTACCCTGGGGATGTCATTAGGAATATTTTTGATTTCCAAGTGCAAGAGGAAAGGAAGGCTATGTATCTTTCCTTCAACAAGATGGTAGAAAAGATTAGGAGGATAAATCCAAAGTATGGTCCTCTCCGCAACATTCAAGGGGAATTCAACCAGTTAATGCATGCACTAGAAAATTTTGAAAGTGTTGTTGGTGTGTTGAGAAGGGTAGAAATGGTTAGGGATAAGGGAAAGGCTTTGGCAACTGAAGAGGGACCATCTGCATATTTAGAGGAGAGGCCTTCCTATCAGCCACCCAAAATAATTCAGGTGTATACTAGGAAAAGGGAAACAAATAAGGAGAAAATAGAGCCAACTCCTGTTGTACCGAATGATTCAAGACCAACTTCTTCAGCTGGATCAGTTCCATTGCCTCCTAGGCAATTCTTACCTGTTATTATTGACATTGATTCTCCTCCAAGAATTTATTGTCCCCCAGAGCAGCCACCAATTAAGAGACAAAGGGTAGAGAAGAGTCTGGTAGTGGAGTACCTTGACAGTGATGAGGATGATATTGTGATAGCTTTTGAAGATATGCAACAAGGGATGCCTTCTCCCCCAAGAGAAGTTGCATTAAGCTCTGGGACAAGTATCTTGAGGTTGGGAAAAGTTGAATTGAGTGGTGTGAACAATTTTGATGATATGAGGGTGGAGGATTGTAAATAATTCATGGAGGATGATTCTTTCATTGAAACACCAGCGTTCAGGGATTTTACATGGAGAGAAAAGGCTGGAGAATATGCAGAGAGGCTTGTAGTTGAAAGAAGTTTACATCCTTAATTTCCAGAGAATTTTATCCAAGCCAATGTGATGCAAGATATGAAGAAGCAATTTAAAAAGATTGCGCCTGAGGAGGGAAGAGAACTTGTACGAAAGAGTGGTGTTTTGTTGTTACCTGAATGAGATATTGTTGATGAAGTGGTACTTGATACAATAAGAAGGGTTGATCAACCTTTATTCCACACTGAAGAGGAAGCCAGGTTGGCACTTCAAGGATCTGCATTCAGTGAGGAACATGATGCTCTAGCAATATGGTCATTGTCTCTTAGTTCAAGAAAGCCCAAAGTTGTAGAGCTTTCAAACTTTAGTGGAAAATTGATTGTAAAGAGAGTTCTAGATACTCCAACATTAGAAGTCATTGATATGACTATAAATGTTTCTAGGTTCACAAAGGAAACAATTGAGCATCTCACTAGTGACAGGGATACGTTTAGAAGCAAGTACCATGATATTCTAGGAGAATACAATAAGATTCAATAGAGGGTAGCTGAGCTTGAAACAAAGTAGGAAATTTTGAAACAACAAGTGGAAATGATGAAGTCCCAAGGGACAGTTAGTTCAAGTCATATTGCTCCCGTTTCTCCTATAATTCATCCTCGGTCTCCTCCACATGAGAAAGCATTGTCAATTGTGCCTTATAACATGGGTCAAGAGCCCATTGCAGTAGAGAAGCTGAGTACATCAGAGGAAGCTCCATCCACTGAACCCACAAAAGAACAATTACTTTAGCAAGTTGAGGAATACAAGAAGTTGCTTGAGGAAACACAAAGTTTAATGCATGAGAATAATGCTAGGATTTTTCATATTGTTTTGAAGCATCTTAATAGGAGAATTCAAAGTAAATTGAATAGTTTCCATGCTAATTATTCTTTGATACTGAGAGCAATGGAGATGTCTGAGAGAGATGGAGAATTAGGAAACCCACTCTTAGATAGGTGGATTCCTAGAGCTAGTGATTTAAAGTTGATGGCAATTGGGCAAAGCAGTGAGAAGATGAATATCCAATGGTGTTTTCTACTTACAAGTTTTTCAATGATGTTAGGGAACAACCATCCCATGGGTATGTTTCCCCATTGGTGCAAAAGATAAAAGAATTAAGGATCAAGAACGATCAGGCATAATTAACATTGCTACCTAACATCTTGCAAGCCCATGATGAAGTGAAACCTTTGCAAATGTGGAAGAATCAGGTGGACATTACAATTGCTTCTCAAGTGAAATTAATTTGTGAAGATGTTAATATGGATATGCTTAAAGATACTTTGGAGAAGTTATCTTTTATCATTAGTTTCCTTGAAGAATTTGATGAGGAAGCTAATTCAGTGATGACAAAGTATGCTCCTTACAGAAAGAAAATGGATGAAATTATTGAATTCAATTGGCCATCTGAAGAGGAGTATGGAAAATGGAGAAGGATATTTCTAACTAGATTGAATTAGTGAATTCAGAATGGAACACATATACTTGGTCAAGTATTGTACAGGTCTGGCCTTAGATGTTACAATGTATAAAGTATGTGTATCCTTGTTGAGTGTGCTACAGGTAAATATTGATCACTGATGTAGATGCTGACTGGAAATTTTGTTTACCTTTCTAATCTTTGGAATTTTGTCATATTTCCAAGTGGGATGGACGCGCTACAACAACTTGAAGGATATTCTTTTCAACATGTGCCTTTTGGAAGGCAGGTTTTATTCTCACAAGAAAATGAAAATAATCTTTGTCTCATATGTATTCCCTCTGATTGAAAATGTAAATATAACTATAAAGGGAATATTGTCTTGTAGCAGTCCAATTAGAATGTGACATGTGTACTGCTGGCCCGAAGCTTGTTTTGCTGCCTTGTTTCCATAAAAGGGAATTCAAGGCCATTAGTACAAGTCTTTTGTTGAATTCTGGAGTTGAATTGTGTAATTGAAGAGCACAAAGCAAATATGTTAGGGGTCTTTATCTAATGCTTTGAGTCTAGATAGTAAGTTTTGTCAAATGTATGGTTTCTGGGCATATTAGAGTGATAATACAAATTTTCAGAGTCTGTAATCTCTCCAATTTTAATTTGTACTCAAGTTATTAATGAAAATGTTGATCAAGGATAATTTCATTACTTGTCATCATTATTAAGCTTCAGTATATGCTTTGATTTTAGCTCTGGTTCAAAGAATCAGTTAAAACGCTTAGATCTGCTCATAAATTCATGTGCAGAACAATTGGATTTGATAAGTAGTCTTAGACTTTGCTTATAGATGGGTGAATTGCAAAGTAATTTCACTAAGATCATTTGTGTTCAGGATTAAATGTACCTTGCATTTCAATTTATGTCAACTCCCAGCCCCTAGATAATGGCACTAATCACAATTATTACGAGCACCTCTTAGGATCCCAATCACCCAACTTGAGAACATCATTTTAAATAACTTTTTGATCAATATTTGATTTTTTGTGGTTGGTGTTGTTTGTATTATCGATTGTAGATGCACAATTCTTTCAAGGAAATGCCAATTTATTGAAGGATTTCATCTTCCTAACCTTTGATGAGAATATATCTGCTTAGTTATACAATCTATACATCAATTGTTTAGAAGATTCATATAATTTACATTGTGGGACCACCCTCCCAGGTTTTGTAGAGCCCAAACTACATGAGATAAAGAAATTGGTGCTATATCTCATTTGTTGGCCTCTTATCTTGCAGATATTCAAGAATTGAGCTTGAAATACTCATAGGTGTCTGGCGAGATCTTATTGGTTCATTGAAAATAACCAAAAAAATGGTGACTCTACTAGGGACATAAGCTTTACAATTATTAGTTCTCCAGAACGCCTTATCATAGATCACTATGCTACATGGTGGTATTTACTTATAGAGTCGATCAAATTAAAGTGTCTACTAAGTTTAGCTAAGATCTTTGTCATGTATTTCACCATAGTTTCCAATAATTTTCCCATCCTTTTTGTCTTCAAAGCTCATGTTCAAAATTAATGCAAATGCACGTCATATTTTTCAAAGTTTGTCTTAGTTTCTAAGGATCTATTGAAATTTGCATAAAGCATAACAAAATTGCTACTATTTGGTCCCAAGGAGTTTGGGTGGCAACTCTAAAGTATCTACACCAGTGTGAGTCGGTGTTTAAGGATATTAAAGAAGTAAAGAAGAAAAGTATAAAGAAATCAAAGAAGTTGATAGATGTGAAGAAGATTACGTACAAATGCGAGGAACATGAAGCCACATGAAGAAGCATCCAGAGCAAAATATCAAGGGAGAATTTCCTAGGAACAAGAATGCATGTGGGAAGTGGATAAAAGCAAAGGATACTAAAAACTGTAAGTCTACTCCTCATCTGATCCTTAAATGTGATATTCATTCTAGCTCTAGTTCAGAATGTGAAAGGAATCTGCTAGATTTTAGTGATAACACTTCAAATGAGAGAGGAGATGTTTTTATGAAGTTTTTTGTAAATGAGCAATCCTCAAACCTAGGCATGCAAGCCATGAAAAGGAGATAGAAAGATAGAATACAAAGGGATAGAATACAAACAGACAATGCTAGTGCTAGATGCGCTAGAGCTGAAGGTCATTTGACCCTGAATTCCCATCCTTATACCCCTATTCCTCCCGACCTACTAATTGGAGATGAATATTCCCATACTACTGCTCCCCATCAGGCTAAGACTATAGTAGCATCTGATGGACATTCTATCTTGCCAGAGGAAGAAGAAGTTCTAAATGATATGAAATTTCTCAATGAAATAGCCTCCAGGTGAAATGAAAATAGAAAGAAGAGAGATGAGGAGAAAGAGAAAAGAATAAGGGATGTCATGATGTAGAGGGATATGTTAAGAAGGAAGGTTGAGGAGATGGAGGCACTGGATAGGCTAGCAATTGAATCTTCCCAAGAGCCTAGTCCGGTTGTGCTAGAGGTTGTAACAAATATCCCTATAGTTCCTTCTATTGATAATATTGCTGTCAATTCACAAACCAACACCTTTGACAAGAATTCTATCCTGGTTGACCCTCCTAGAAATACAAATTGTGATTCTCACAAGGCTGATAAAGGGAAGAGACCCCTAAATGAAGGAGTAAAAATAAATGAAGGAAGTCTTCTAAGAAGGATATACCTCCAAATGAATCTATCCCGCTATTTGAAAAGTTGGTAAAGGAAAATGAAGAATTGGAGAAAAGAATGAAGAAGATGGAATTATTAGCTATAAAAACTGAGATGAAAAAGAAGCTCAGTTTCTTGGAGTCTACCCCTGAAACCCAAACCCCTTAAGGCCATACATCATCCTCAAGTCCCCATACCGAGGAAAAAAAATTATCTAGTGGAAACCCTTCCAATTCATCTTCACAACCTGAAGACAAAACTAGAACAATTCATTTCAATGATCAACATGATTCACAACATAGAAGGTCAGGAAATAATAATGACAAAAGGAGGGATAATGATAGCCAAGATGAGGAAGAAGGACCTACTGGGAGGAGATTGTTGCACATTGATAGGTACAAGCAACTATGTTTTGAAAACATCCCAGGATATCCAAATCAAGTGCCAAATAATGCCAAGAAACATGTACCCAAGTTTATTGGCAACAATGCCCTTAGTGGTGAAGACTACTTAAAGCCTTTTCAAATTTATATTGAAGACTTTGAATTGTGGGATGAGGATGTGGCTATGAAATACTTTATGCAATCTCTAATGGAGGATGCAAGGGATTGGTATAGGATCTTTCCAGATGCAAGCATCGATTCCAAGGATTCATTCTTTTGAACATTCAGAGAACAATATGGAGATCGAATCGATCCACGGTTTAGGTTGAATGACTTTAATAATATCACAAAAGGGCATAATGAGATGGATTATACTGAATTTAATGTAAGGTTCCACAAGGAAATGTGCAAAGTTCTTGCATTCTTGAGGCCCAATGAAAGAGCATGTTTAGTTGTGTATTGTAATGCATATGACTTGAAGATGTGTTATCTGCTCAAGGACAAGAATCCACAGTCCCTGAGGGAAGCCTACAAGATGGCGGTAAATATTGAAAACAATAGAAGGGCATCTGGTAAAGTTGGAAGAAGGGATGACCCTAAGCCTTTGAAGAATCCAAAAGCTCAGAATGAGAAGGAAGCCAAAGCTACAATCCCTGATGAAAAACTAGATCAGGTTCTTAGTTTGTTACAGAAGGTTGCTAAGAATGATAAGCCATAGTTTCAAAGGAATGAAAGGCCTCCCAGATTAGTATGATTGTAATGATGAATGTATGTCCTTTAGACAAGGTGCAATATTTTTTCTTACCAAGTCAAGTCCCCATGTAGAGAATGGACATGGTCATGTATAGGATGAAAGTTTTGGGAAGGTACATGTTTGAGAATGCTATGTTTTTGAAATATGACACTTTTGGATGAATTCATGGACATATTTTTAGATATTTTTCTCTACCGATAACCCATTCGTAATATTTTATACTACGAGTTTGGTGCTAAAATGTCCCATACATATGAACCCATGGATCTATTGAAGGGGAATTATCTTTTATTATGATTAAAACATTGAAGTGATAAACCACTAAAGCCTTGTCAATAAATTACTCCCATGATAAGTAGATATATGACAACTAATTTTATAGTATGAATGAAACTAATATTAGAATATTGGCATGGGCAATGCCCCTAAATCTATGTGAATGTATATATTATGGAACCAAACCTCAATTATGAGTGCAACTAGCATATAACATTTTTAGAAAACAAACACATTATCCTTTTAGTTAATTATGTGACCATTCCCTCATAATTAATTGAATAAATCTTTATTTATTTAATTATTTATCTCTTTTTCATTTTGGTGTACATTTTTATTTTCCTAGTGGGTTAATTTATTTTCCCTTAGTCCTAGGTTTTCCTACACTTAATTAAGCTTGATTAGGATAATAAAATGAGTTTATTACTAGGAGATAAGTGTGTGGTGTCCTCTTCCTTAAAGGTTGGAACCACTTTCCACTTTTGGTGGTCCATCTCCACTTTTGTGGTTGATTCCTATTGGTTGGATTTTCCACCTACCTCCTCTCCTAAGTTCTATATAAACTCATACCTAGCTTGTATTTGCATACTCTTACAATCTTTTATGCATCTTTGTAGTGTATCTTTTCAACTTGGAAGCTCTTAATGCAATATTGTCACATCAGCATTGCATAATATCTCATATTCCTAGTTTGAATTCTTATGTTTTTCTAGTTTATGTATTTTTTATTTTCTCTTAAAAAGTTTCTTGTGTTATTCAATCTATTTTAGATATCTAACATGGTATCAGAGCTTCTGTTTTGAGAAATCTAAGTTCATAGATTCTTGATCGAGAGATTGAGTTTTCTTGTAAAGATCTTGTAAATTCTCGTATGCTCTTCTTTTTCGTTTTGAACGATCTAGAGAATCAGAAAGGCTTTGCAAAGATCTAATAACCTCTACATTTTACATATGTGTTTTGTGATATATGGGTGATTGTAGCATTTTTGGTTAAAATGGTAGCATTTTTTGACTATTCCAATGTGTCTAGAAGGCTCGAGAAAGTTAGATTTGGTTTTTGTTTCATCCAAATTGGAGATCATTTGACAAAGTTGTAAACGAGGGTTTAAAGCTCAAATCTATGAACAACTTTTTACTAGAGAATATTTGGCCCAAATAGACCTTACCATTGCATTCAGAAGGCCCAGAAACCTCTATTCTCATATAAAATTTGACTATTTTAGACAACTTTGATTTTTGGCAAATTTTTCTTTTGCCACTAATGAGTGTATTGGTGTTCTTTTTTTGTGTTCCTATGTGCAGTTTTTTTAATCTACCTAAAATGCAAGAAATAAAGCAAAACACTCAAGATAGGGTGATGAGGAGTTCAAACCGGTGTACCAAATCTCTTGTTGTGTAGATTTTCCCATGATGTTCAATTGGATGTGTACTCACTCAAAATTTTGGCAGCATAACGATGCTCCAGTGGAAAATGGATGAGAGAGATGAAAAATGGCTAAGTGTTGGGATAAATAGATTGAAAGGTTTTTTGGATGAATGGCTAGGATTGATTGATAGAGATTAGTGGATGAGATTAATGTGAATGGAAAGGATGAAAGGCATTTAATATTCCTTGTGAAAGAAAAAAAGAATTTAATATTCCTTGGGAGGTGGGAGATAAATTAAAAATTAATCAAAAGGACCTTGGGAAGACAAAAAGGAATTTAAAATCCCTTGGGGGATAGGGAGAGTTGACCAAGGGGTAGGTTAGGATAGCTAATCAATGATTAGGTTGTGTAAGTGAGGGATTAGGGAAATTATTAGGTGGGTAATGAGGATTAATGATTCACTTGCATTTTATGGAGGATATGACACCTCCCTAATCAAGGATTAGGAATGTGCACATGCTTAATCTAGGATTATGCAAATTAATCAAGATTAGAAAAAGGTTATAGAGGATGTGACATGAGGGGAATTAAATAAATAGATATAAAAGATGATGGAAGAAATAAATTAGGATCAAGGGATAATGAATATTAATTAAATAATAGGGTATTATTTAATTAATATAGAGGATATAGCATTAGTCAAATTGGGGGTAAATTGACCAAATTAAAGTGGTCAATTTTGAGTGTCAACATTTTACCCCTCTTTGAGATGGTGTTACAAAGTATCATCATTTCAAAGAATATTAAAACATAGAAACTGGAAGAAGATGGTTAGATTGTGAAAGATTCCCTAGTCATTCATAGGAGTGACTAGGAGGAAAGATGATGGGAACAAAGATTATGGATTGAGGATTCCCCCTCAAGAGGACATGCAGGTTCAAGAGAACATAGGTGTGCTCTTGAAATGGATGAGGTGATGCGAGAGTATATGAGGAAGATGATGCAAAGTGGTGGATAGGATATGGAATGGGAGGAGGAAGAGATAATGAAAGGAGAAGATGAGAAGTAAGCAAACACAAATGGATTCAAGGACAAATGTGATGTTTCCCTAGTCAAGCTACAAGCCAAAATGGATTGATGATGGATGGAGAATTGTTAATTAGGGAAGGATGCATCCCAAAACAATGACAAAGGATAGGGAAGGATACATCCCAATGATGATGATGATGGGAGTGTTGTTGACGAGGGAAGGATACATCCCAAAACAACACAAGAGAATAGGGAAGGATACATCCTGATGATGATGATGAGAGTGTTGTTGACAAGGTAAGGACACATCCCAAAACAACACAAAGGATAGGGGAGGATACATCCCAATGATGATGATGAGAGTTTTGTTGACGAGGGAAGGATACATCCCAAAACAACACAAAAGGATAGGGAAGGATACATTTCGATGATGATGATTGGATCAAGGCTTGTAGAAAAGTTAGGAATGAGACCAAGGATGTGATTAGATGATTTGTGCTAGATTGAATGGATGAGGGTTGGATTGAGATGTGAGATGGCTGAAATGAATGAAGATGATGAAGGAAAATATGATTAGAATAAAAAAATTATATTATCCTAAGAAGATTGAAGAGACGATGATATGATGAGGATGAAGAAAGTGGAGTGATGAAAATGGATAGGATAGAGAGATGAGGAGAGTGATGAAGGATGAATGGAGTAGAAAAATAGAGGGTGAGGGGATGGGGGGATGTTGATAAAGGAAAATGATAGATGAGAGGATGGGAAATGAGGGATATGAAAGGAAAGTGATCAAATCAAGCAATTTAATTGTTATGCATTATGCTGCCATGTAATGAGCACTAAATTTGATATAGCATGAGATACTATGCACCAGGGTATGAGGAACCAAGGTGACTTTGTATCACATGCATGGGACTGATGCAACAAACAAAAGGTTAGTCCAACATCCCAAAGTCATTGGGGCTTTGGTAGGGCCAATGTTGGAAAACTACAAACACAAAGGATGCCCCAACGTAACACAAGACCACAAGGATCTTGGTGGGTACTACACAGGACAACCAAGAAGACAAAAATAAACAAAAGATCAAGATATGCCCCTATGTTTGCCCATCAAAGCACACAGTGATATGATGGATCGTGGCGACCCTAGCGAGATATGATAGGAAGTTCAAATGATAAACAAAATCTAAAAGAATCAAAATATCACAATAAATCTCAAATGTCCTTTTCCACAGGATCAAAAGGGTGGATTGGATTGATGCGGTTTGACTAGGAAGGATGCATCCTATTAAGAGAAAAGATGGAGGATAGACTAGATAATCGACATGATGTAGGATATTTGAAACTAATTGGACCTCTTGGTACTAACATATTTTATTTGTTAGGAACCAACTAGGTATGGACACACTTGATGACACGACACAACAACAAGACAAACCCTAAAGACCTAGGGGCTCGAGGGTTGATCATATATTAGCCTTGCCTATGTGAAAGTGTAGAGCCCTTGTAGTTTGATAAAGGACTGATGACTAACCATGGATAAAATTAGAAAGAGGACAATGGAGACCATGATGGATGACAAAGACTAGACAAAAAAATTCCCCGAGGGCTGATCAAATGATCAGTCTTGCCTATGTGAAAGTGCAAGGGAAATGTAGTTCGACCAAAGACCAAAGATAGACAATGGACAAGGGGTGATGAGATGACCATGATAAGTAGATAAAATGATGGATTCAATATGATGAGACAAGATAGACCTAGTGGATAAGATAGGATGATGGTGATTGCACAAAGCTCAGGGATGGGATAGTTATCTCAATCATCAGAAGATGAATTGGGATGATGATATGATGGATAGATAAGTGATGAAAAGTGAGAGGAGATTGACAAGGTGTGTGAAAGAGGTGGGATTGATGATAGTGAGATAGATGGAATTGGGTTGCATGAGGGGGGAGCCTATAGTTAGATACCAATGACAAGGGATTATGAGATGGAAGGAAAAATAGGGATAAAGGGATGGATAGATAAAGATAAGGAGATGGAAAGATGCTAGGATGGATGGATAGAGGGATAAGGATTTGGATGTGGAAAAGGTTACCGGATGGATAGATGGGAAGGTAAGGATTTGGAAGATGGAAGGGATTTCTTTTTTTTGGATGGATGGATGGGAAGATAAGGATGGGGAGATGGAGGGGATGACATGATGGATGAATGATGTCTCCAAGGACTATGTCACAAAGGAAGTAGATGTCACCACTCTAGATATGTCATGTGTGATGAGGCAGGAGGTATGGAAGATGAGTGGACGGGAAGATAAAGGAGGTAAATGGAGGAGGATATGATGGGTGAATGAGGGAGGGAGATGGATGTAGATAGGATGCATGGATAAGGAAGGGAGATTGATGGTAGCATGACTGATGGATAAGGAAGGTAGATGGATGTGGAAAGGGAATACAATAGTGTATGGATGAAGGGAATGTATACCAAAGTGTCATATAAAATAGAGTACCCCTATACTATTAGATCCTAGAGATGAAATTGAGAATAATAGAGATATAATGGTAAGATGAAAAACGAGTAGGATGGAGAATGAATAGAAAGATACTATAGCATAAACTTCTAAAGGTAATAGAAAAAACGAATGAAATTTACAACCCCTATTTTCCAAGATTTTGTACTTAGTACTTATCTAAGGTGCTTGTTTGCCATGTTTTCACCATTGGACGAATTTTTTTTTTAGCTTTTTGACTATTGGATTTTTTGATAGTATGCGGATGGATATGGATAAGGATAGGGATGTGGATATGTGGATTTGGAAGACACATGATAAGGGGATGGATGAAGGACTCAAGCATCAAGTTCTATATGAGGTGAGAAGAACCCATGTGTGAAGTGATTATTGGATGTTGGTACAACCTCATTAGGATGTATGGATTATGCCAGGGAATGGATTAGAGGGATTTGATGTGGGAGATATATGGGATAATGGATGGGATATTAGAAAGTGTATGGATGGAATGATGGGGTGGATGTGTGATGGGGGAATGTTTTTTGGACCAACATTGGCACATATGGTGGTAAATGTGAAAGGATAGGGGGATTAGTGGATGGATGATGTGGGGATAATGGAGGAGTTAGAGGTAGAAATTTTGGGGTTATAGAGACCCAAAATAGGTGTTAGAATATAGTGAATGAGATGTAGCAACTTTGGGAGATTGCTTTAAATTTGGATGTTATGCAATTTTCATTTGAAAACGGCCCATCTTTCTTTAGGATCCCCTTAGGATTTACGATTTTTTTGCTTTGGTGGGCTTTGTGGCATGTGAGTTTGATTTGGATTTTGGATTTGATTTTCTTTTTCTTCAGCATGTCTTTTTAAAAGGGACATAAGGGAGCTTTAATTCATGTGGATGTTTAGGTTATACGTATTACTGGCATCAAAGTGCTTTAATAACAATAGGATAGGTGTAAGAAGATAAGGTGGTGTGGAGAAAACATGAATAAGAGTGATGGAAGTAGGATTTTGAGATGATGTGTGGATGAGAAGTGTAGTGCTGTACGCTGTTGATCACGATTAGAATATAGAAGTGTGATTTTATGATGGATGATAGGAATATGTGTCGATGGATAGCAGGTTGAAGTAAGATGGAATGGAGAAGTGATTTTTAGGATACAAGGTCTAAATAGACTTAGTAGCATATGTAGAGATGCGGCGTGATGGTAGATGGAGGTGCATAAGGACCCAAGATAGATGGATTAGATGAAGGAGGAATATGGATGGTTATTTTGAGGTGATACGATGGAGGGGGGTTGGCGGTAAATGGTTTAGTGGAGTGATGGGAAGAGCCTCTTATTCTTTTAGAAGAGAATCATTTAGGATGTATGGAGGTTGTACTAACATTTTTGGATTGTGAGTCTTGAGATACATATCCAAGACCTTGTGCACATGGATTTTCTTTGACATGGATGGGCTCTAAAATACCTTGCTCATGAAGGCCTAAACCTTTTCCTTGATAGTTCATGCTCTTGAGCATTCGATCTATGGTAGGATGCTTGTTACTTTGGAAGCATGATGTGAGTCCATTATTAGGTGAAGGAGGATGGGTGGTGTATATGCTTGGTTCCTCTTCTACAAGAAAACCACCATGGATGAATGTAAGAGTACCAAGGGGATATAAAAATGGTTTTGGGATGGTATGGTTAGGTGGTGATGAAGGATCATGAGATGTAGATGATGGGATGGTAGGATCATTATTTAGAGGAGGAGGCGGTAACGAATCATGAGGGGGATAAGGTGTAATGGTAAGATCTTGATTTATAAGGGGATCATGGGATGGAGTGGACGAGCTAGTATGATCTTGAGATGGAGTGGATGGGATGGGAGGATCTTGATGTAGAGGAGGAATATATCGATATAATTTGAATTAACTCTTAGCGCAATTCATCATGTGGAAACATAATGATAGAGTATTGGAAGAACTCCACAAGTAGAGAATGGAAGAATGAAGAGATTCGCAGCATTCATAGGAAGTGAATTTTAGTAATACTAGAGTGAAAAGTAGATTGAATTTAGAGTATCTTTAATAGGGTAGGTAGATCTAGGAAGTAAAATAGAAATTCAATAGACCAGTGGAATTTGTCGTCTCAACATTTTAGGTAATTACTAGAAACCTTGTATAATAATAATAAATGTAGAGATAGAAAGGTCTCATCACACTAATAGTAGATAATAGATTGAATAGCATAGATTTCTGACTTATCAAATGGTAAATTGAAGATATTCACTTATCGCAGAATCCTTAGATATTAACCTCCCAAGTAAAATACTACATATGCCATAGCTTCGAATGGCGTAGTAGAAACAAATTTGAAAAGATTATTATAGATAGGTAGAGAACTAGAATTATAGATTGGTAGATTAGAATTAAATGGAAAATAGAGATTAGATGAAGGAACTAAAGGCCGTAGGAATTAGAATTTGTAGAGATCCAAAATTGGAAAATAGAGAATTAAGTAGAAATATTAGAATGGTAGAATTAGAATTGAAGGAGACATAAATGAGTAGATTGATATTGGAAAGTAGATAGGAAGTAAAATAAAGAATATCGAATGATGATAAGATTAAAGTATAGGAAAATGTAGATGTTGAATTAGAGATAGGAAGAGATGGGGATGTAGGATTAGAATGGGAAGATGGATTAAGGTAGGAATATTGGGATAGTAGATTACGATAAGAAGATGTGGATGTTGGATTAGGATGGGAAGATTGGGATGATGGATTGAGGTAGGAGTATTGGGATAGAGGATTGGAATAAGAAGATATGGATGTTGGATAAGAGAAAGATGTAGATGAAGGATATGATGAAGATGTGGATGGGGAAGATAATGGATATCCCTTGTCAAAGGTAGCATAAGGATTGCTAGTAGGCATGGACAAAGGCATGATGGGATAGCTTGGATGGTTGATTGGATTTTGGATGATAGTTAAAGAAAGATTACTAGAAATAATAGCATCAAAGGGATCCATATCATACTCATCTTGATCAACAAGACTTTCATTATCATCATCAACATAATTGGGGTTCCCCTTGACTACTATTTTTGGTTGCATTGGTGAAGGATAAGGATTCATGATGTTGAATCAGATGGACATGGATTGAAAAGATGAGAATAAATGATTAGAAGAAAAGGAGAGATGATGAAAAGATAAATAGAATGGATTAGAAGAACATGGAAGAAAGGGTCATAAGATTTGTTTCAATATCAGAAGATCTTGGATGTTGATGGGATAAAGCTCAAATTGGGATGTATATTAAGCTTAGCTTGGGATTTGATTTAAGCTTAAATTAGGATGATTAGGATGGTTGAAGGATGTGATGGGATAAACTCTAAACCAATATCAGGGGTTTAAATAGACGACGTATGATGCTGATGACCGGATTGGATTGCGAAAAGGATGATTACAACACCAAATCTACCTTAAGATGGAAGTAGATTGATTGGGACATGGATGAATACTGATGAAGGATGGATAACAATCATAAGTAAGTGTGATTGATGATGATCAGGATCAAACACCTAAGTCAACTTGGATAACAACCTCTAAAATGAAGCCTAAGAGATTGGGATTGATGAACCGATGATGGATATGCAATCTAGGGATGTCCTACAATGAACCTATATGATTTGACTAAGGATGCGATGATTTTCAAAAAATATAGATGGACTAAAATGACAATTATGGGTAGATGGATGATGATAAAAAAAATTGATCGCCAAAAAGGACTCAAAAAATGGCAAGCTTTCAATGGCCCAAAAGATTCACTCTTTGGAATTTGTATGCGAAATCGATACACCTCTGTGTCAAGCAAATTTGCCTCTCTAGGTCACAAATTTTCCTATCTAAAGGGAGCAAAATTACCTCTGTGTTGACCAAATTTGCCTATCTGGGGAGATCAAATTCACCTGAGTCTTAAGGTCATTCAGGAAATAGACGAAGTTGATGAGCAAATTCACCTATCTTTGAAGGGTTCACCAGAAAGGGGCAAAGTTGATGATCAAATTCACCTATCCCTAGAGGAGACACAAGAATCAGGTGAAGTTGAAATGTAGATTTGCCTATCTATGAGACAGGTTTGCCTAAACTAAGCCAAAATTGCCTCTAACCAGGTAGGCTCACCTAAAACCAAGGGAACGAGCGAACTTGATTTACAAAATCACCCAAGGGACTAAAAAAATCACTTATTTCTTGAACAATATGAATGTGGAATGGACTCACCTAAAAATGAGATTGCCTATCGAACAAATGGGTTTACCAAAATCTTGACTCAGATGGATGAAGAAAGTGGGATCGCCCTCGTGGAGAGAAAATTCACCTATCCTAAGAGAACAGGTGAATTCAACGGACAAGGGGATGGATGGAAAGACTCAGATTGAGAATGGGATAGCCCCTATGGACAACAAGTTCACCCCAGGAGATGGAAAATTTTCCTGTTCTATGAAAACGGGAAAATTTGATGCATGATGACTGATGAGATGACTTAGACTGAGAATGGGACTGCCCCTATGGACTACAGGTTCACCCCAAAAAGATAGCAAATTTTCCTATTTTGTGGAAACAGGCAAATTCAACATACAAGGACAAGACATAGACTCGCCTAAAGGCTAGAAAGACACGCCTATTCCAAAGAAAATGCAAAAAGGGGTTACCTAAAAAGTGACCCATAGGAAAATTCGCCTCTGAAAAAGAAAAACTTTCTGAATGGGATGACCTAGACTGGACTCTGACACAAAACCTCCCTTTTGTAGGGAAAAATTGCCTGTCAACAATGCAAATTTTCCTCTGTAAGTGGAAAATTTTCCTCTGTAGGTAGGGGCTAACTGTGGAAAAGGACAACAAGCATGGAAAACAACAAATAGAAGGTTGGACTAACTCAACTAAAAATAAAAGCACTAGTATCGCACAATGAAGACACGCCAGGCAACACAATCCTAAAATTAGTGATACGGGTTTACAAACTTGATGTAGGTCCACCACCTTGAGCAGATAACCCAAGGTTAATACTTTGTGATACCAGGGTGGTTCTATGGATCACCCTTTCTCGCAAAGGCGGATAGCTAGCATTCTAGTGGCACAAGGTCATCAACATGCACCACGGGCTCACCTTCACACTCTCTTTTGAGGACTATCATAGTCCACCATGAGGATTTCTATCTCAACCTAAGGGAGTACGTGGTAAGTAACTTTTGGGTATGGTGCACATCCCTTGCACTACTAAAATAAAGGTCTCTATCTAGGATGAATAAGGCTATATCATGCGTCCTCAATATACAATAGGTACGAGGCACAACCGTGAACACCAGCCCATCATAAGCATGGATTGGGATCCCCAGTGAGGTACTGGAAACTCAAACAAACCTTGGACATCTTATCTAAGTATCACCCTAGCTTTGATGCTTCGCTAAACACGTGACTAGATTGGGGTACAATTTTAGTTCTCCCCCTTTATATACCCCATCGGTGACACCTGGTTGGGATAGTACCTTGGGTGCCAGGTAGGTCCCATTAAAGAAAGAAGATACTAGACACTTCGGCTGGTTCCCAGGCTTGCATGTAGGGCTAGGGGAGAGCTTAGACACACTAGCACCTCCTAGGTAGACTAGACTGAACTAGAGAAAACTGTGATTTCTCATCACCTAGGATCGTCGAAAGGTTGGATACATCAACAGTCTACTCCCAAGCACAAAAAAAAAGTATATTGACCCTTTAATTAAAGCTACGTGTGCCTAGCTAGTATGGAAATCAACAGATAGACTAACTAAAAGGTCTTTGATTGATCGTCCTACAGAAAATGAGTCAGTAATTTTGACCACCGATCTTGGACAAACGAAGAAAAGCTGCACAAACCGTTAGTGAAATGCCACACTCACAAACATACAAGTTAGCAGGTCAATAGCTGAAATCAAAACCAAACCAAAGTTGAAAACTGAAAATTCAAGTTTCAAGTCAACCTCAAATCCGCCTCTGTAGTAGGAAAATTCGCATGTTCTGATGAGAAAATTTTCCCTTGTTCAGGACAAATTCGTCTGTTCTGAGAGGATAGGAAAATTTTCTTTCACCTCTATAACCTGGGCACTCTCGCCTGTTTCTCAAAGACCCCTATAGGTTCACCTCTACTACAAGCAATTTCGCCCTTGGTTGCAAATTCACCCCTTTTCAAAAAAAAAGGGGTGAATATGATTTTGCCTTTACTGATTGTAGATTCACCCCTGTAACTGGAAAATCCCCCCCTAATTGCAAGTTTTCCCTTTTCTAATTGCAAATTTGCCTCTGTAAGGTGAAAATTCACCCATCGAGGTGGATTCGCCCCTGTGTGTAAAACTTGAACCTACAAAATTCAAACAACAACAAACGTGAAACTATAGACCTATGACGTGGGTCCCACTAGGCATGCCAGAAATGTGTGCAGTGTTTTTAATCTACCTAAAATGCAAAAAATCAAGCAAAAGACTAAAAACAAGTAAAAAACTCAAGATAGGGCGATGAGGAGTTCAAATCGGTGTACCAAGTCTCCTGTTGTGTAGATTTTCCCATGATGTTCAATTGGATGTGTGCTCACTCGAAATTTCGGTAGCATAACGATGCTCCAATGGAAAATGGGTGAGAGAGATGAAAAATGGCTAAGTGTTGGGATAAATAAATTGAAGGGATTTTTGGATGAATGACCAGGATTGATTGATAGAGATCAATGGATGAGATTAAGAGTTGACCAAAGGAATTAAAAATTCCTTTTTAATGTGCATGGAAAGGATGAAAGGCATTTAATATTCCTTGGGAAAGACAAAAGGAATTTAATATTCCTTGGGAGGTGGGAGAGGAATTAAAAATTCGTCAAAAGGACCTTGGGAAGACAAAAAGGAATTAAAAATTCCCTTGGGGGATGGGGAGAGTTGAACAAGGGGTAGGTTAGGATAGCTAATCAATGATTAGGTTGTGTAAGTGAGGGATTAGGAAAATGATTAGGTGGGTAATGAGGATTAATGATCCACTTGAATTTTATGGAGGATGTGACACCTCCCTAATCAAGGATTAGGAATGTGCACATGCTTAATCTAGGATTATACAAATTAATCAAGATTCCAAAAACGTTATGGAGGATGTGACATGAGGGGAATTAAATAAATAGATTATTTATTTAATTTTTGAGGGAAAGGGATAAGTGATGGGAGTAAATAATTAAAGGTAATTGTTTACTTTAGGCTAGGATTAAAAGATGATGGAAGAAATAAATTAGGATCAAGGGATAATGAGTATTAATTAAATAATAGGGTATTTTTTAATTAATATAGAGGATATAACATTAGTCGAATTGGGGGTAAATTGACCAAATTAAAGTGGTCAATTTTCAGTGTCTATAGTTCCTTTGCAATCATTTGAGGATTGTCTCATGGGTTTTTTTACTCATTCTTTTGTGATAATCCTAAACAAGGCTAATTATGAGTCTTGGAAAAAAGGCATTCTAGCTCATCTCAAATGGTTAAAACTTTTTCCTTACCTTTATGGGTTCGTGCTTGAACCAGACACACCTAGAAGAAAAATGGTATGGTGTAATAGAATTGATCATGTAATAGGAATAATTGGTTGTTATGTTGATTATGGCACTTTGTTGGCTATAGCGAACATTGAATGTCCCCACACACTTTGGATCAAGATTTGGGAGATGTTTGGAGACCCTCATGTTTCTCCATTCCAAGATGATCTTGCTACATATTGCCTCATTCCACTTGATGATGTAGATAATATACCCTTTGATGATGTTACTTTAGAGGAGCTTATGTATTATACACATCTTGAACATTTAGACAACATGGAGACTTCTCTTGCTTCTCATCCTCAAGTTGAGATTACATCGACATCACCTATTACAGATTCATATTCTAGAGATGCTTCTTTGATAGCCTCATTCATATATATATATATATATATATATGAATTTTGGACTAAGATTGATATGTTTTGAAGACACATCATTTTCTTACTAATATAGGAATATTTCAATTCCTTAAGAGAATGAACAACTGCATGTCATGTATGTGACCACCTCCAAGTCTATGTTCTCTCCTCACACCCTTGGGTGATTTCAAAGATCAAAATGTTATATTTGGTCTCTCTTGTTTTATCATTTATCCAAGAACTCAAATTGGGTATGTTATCCCCTTGCACGTTGTGTGATTGGGTGACTAAAAGTGATTAGATCATCCTTTTAGGAGGCCTTCCTTGGGATTGATTACCCTAGGGGATGACCCCAACTCTAACATTCTAGTGGAGTATAAAAATCAAGGGTTGAATAGAAAGACACATCTCTTGGAAGTGGAATCTTGTCAATGCTAAGTCACTAAGAACTTTATACCAAGCATGGTAGTGAAGGTTAAGGGGGGGTAACCCCTTTTCTATATTATCTAAGTTGGTTTTCTTTCGTCTTTGAATTTTGCATTGCATACCCTTGTGGTATATCAAGGATGCACCTACTAGCCATTGTCCAACCTAGTCTAAGCCCAATTAGCCATACTTTCTTGTAGTGCATTGATAAGCACTTAAAGTTGAGAATTTGTCCAAAACATACTTTTAAGTAGTGAGAAGTAAAATCTAATTTTAGAAAGGCCTCAATACCTCCAATGATAAAGGATCCCATACAATTTGGTACTCCCTAGCTACCAACCACTTGATATATATATATTTATTTATTTATTTATAGGTCTACAAGGATTGATACACCCACCTAACTAATGATAAGTTTAACAATGCCCCAACATTTGTCAGTCACAACACACCAAGATATGAACAAACTAGATGGTTATGAGGAAATGAAGAGATAAAATGTGGGACAAAAAGAAATAATATAAGTGAAAGTTTTAGACAACCTATTAGTGAAACCATTACATCTCTTGTCAAGAGGGTGAAAGATGATAGATTGAATTTAAGCGAGGCTTGACTCGTCGGTGTATGAGATGATGTGTGATTGTGTTTGTCAAGTTTTAAAATCATGTCTTGCAGTAAGCTTGATGGTATGTCTAAAATCTTGATGTAATAGGACCAAGAAGCTTAGTGTGATGGGAGTATTGGTTAATTTTTGTGTAAGTGGGAAATCGATGGAGCGTTAAGAGATAAAAACATGCTTGAATTGAAACTAATCTAATCCAAACAAAAGCTAAGATTCATACCCATTACTCACAAAATGAAACTACAAAGAACAATGAATTCACAAAAGCAATTGAAACAAAATAATAACAATGAATTCAATACAATGTAGCTTTACCATCTTGTGTCAAAGTGTGTTTACAAAGATGTTGGATTGTTTGTTGTATCAATGCAAAGCCTCCATTTGTGCATGCAAAAGCTTCAAAGATGTGAGATGTTGTTGATCGAAGATGTGTGTAAAGTTTGTCAAAAGATCGATTGTGATTTTGGCATTACTTCATTGTACAAAATATGTTGATTCTCTGATAGTTTTTGAGGAAGAAGACTATTATATAGAATTTGCATTCAAAATGAACACTCAAGATCGCGTAGTAGAATATCCTGATCAATGGTTCAAAACTGTTGAGAGGAATTAGATGGGAAGAATCAGTGGATTTTGATTACATAATTACTGTGATTGAAGAAATCATTTTGAGTGTTCAATGGAATTGAGGAAATAGGTAGAGAAATCTATGAAATTGAAGAAATCATGTTGAGCCTTTAGTGGGATTGAAGAATAGATGAATCAATTAGGAATAGATGGATCAGTCAGCCAATTAGAGTGAGAAATCGGGGGATCGTAATTGCTCAATCATGAAAGTGGGTGAGGATAATTAATTAATTGATTTAATTAATTAATATTTTTGAGTTGAACATGCAAATCATGTTTGAATATTAGAAGCAAAGTTGTATTTGTTTGATTTGACCTTTTGGATGATGTTTTAAATAATTTACTCAGTTATTCATGTTCAGGGGAAAGTGATTTAATTAAACTATTATGTTTTAATAATTTAATTGACTTGGGGGAATAAAGTGAATTAGTGACATAATTAATAATTGATGTTATTTAACAAATCAAGAAGAATAAAGTTAGTAATTAAATAATGTAATATTATTCAATTAATAGAGGAAATTAGGGTTTTTGATGTAATTGATGATTTGAGGATGAATTAATTAAATAATGTTAAATCACTTAATTAATAGATGAATATAAAATTTGATAATAATTAAATAATAATGTATTATGTAATTGTTTAGGGAAGAAGGGTAAAAGTTGGTGTTGTTCGCTAGTTAGGACAATTCCATGTGTCTACAATTTCAAGCTATACATTGCCCCCAATGTTCCGACAAGGTGATATAAAGTGGGTGGTGAAGGGGGAAAAGATGAGTGATTGTGTTAATGTGAGTGCAATGGTGCACTAGATGGGAATTTGGAAACCATTAGTACGATCCGAATTCAAGCCTTGATAGGTGGGTGGATGAATGTTTTATGGGGTGAATAATGGAGTGAGTAGTTGATGAGTTCAATTAATGACTCAATTTTGATAGGATTTATCATATATTTGTTGTCGTTGCTATAGAATTTGGCACCTGGTTGTTGACATTTTCCATGTTATTTCCTTAAATCCATAAACCTTGGGCATGAACTTATCCTTGTGACTTTTAATGACATTAACATATTATCTAAATTATCTATGTTAATTTTACATGTGGTTGAATGGATGATACTTTAAGGTAATTATGGATATGCATTTTTGTGTGTGTGCTAATGTCATTATGCAGGTTCACATTAAGATGCTGATGTAAATGAAGCTTGAAAAGTGGAAGAAATTCCTACCAGCTGGTCAGTTGCTAAGGAAGTCAAAAATATGATCATTAAGAGGTCAATGGAGGGAAACTTCCAATGGAGGGAAATTCCTAGTTCGAATGGAAGATTGTAACCACCTTTTAAATGATCATGTTTGTTAGTTGAGAAAATCTAGGGAGTGTGATGTGCTAGATTCTCATTGGGGCAAGTCTGCTTTGACCAAATTTGGCGCATGCATAACTTCCTCCCTCTCTTTTCTATGCTTTCAATAAATGACATCCTCCTATTTTGTTGGAGTTGACTTCCTAGTTAGTTATAGTTAATTAGAAGTTTTTTTGTCTATACATAATGGTTAGATCCCCCTTTTTAGAAGGTTGGATGTTCTGAGATTGTACTTGCATTTCCAGTTTAAGTAATAGTCATATTGCTGATATGTTGTAATCATGTTGTTAAGGAATCAAATGATATTTTGGTTTGTTGCATCTGAGTTAGCTTAAGGAAGACTCACTCAAGGGGGCCCACTTGGTTATAATTCCACCCATTTAGTTTAAAAGTTATTTTCTGTGCAGTAACTAGTTTCGGTCTTAGTAGTTGTCTATTCCCATAGCCACCAGAACTTTGTTCTGTGACTGTTCCTACAGCCAAGGCAAACAAAGTAGTTTTTTGTCTGTTTGCTAAGATTTCTATTCCTGTCATCCATTTCCAATCTAGTTGTTGATGCTTAGTGTAGTTGTTGATTCATGCTCAGTGCTTATGTTAATTTCTTTCCAGCATTTTATTTTCAGTACTGTTTCTTTTCTAGTTTATGGATGAATATAGTGGAGTCCTAGTGCACATACAATGCTGACCCATTTCAATTTTATGTCCCTGGGTTGACAATGAAATGCACCTTCATGATGAGTAAGTAGCTACTTAGTGTAGGGGATCACTTGTTGGTGTAACAGTGAGATGGTTTCCTTGTTTGTGGTGCAACCAAGGTTCAAATCCCTGCCTGGACGTCAACGGTGTATACCGGTTTGGTCCCAACTGTTCAAAGGTAAATAAAATGGTAGTTGATCTTGGAGGACATATAGGTGATCTCGACAGACGTGGTGATTGATCATGTTGGAGGCGTGTGTTGCTCATGGATCCAGTTTCCTATCGGTGTGTGTTGCTTGTGGACTATTGTCAGACTCACATGGGTCTTTCATGCCTGGAAAGTTCTGTATCAGACCCTCGTGAGTCTTTCACTCCTTCTGCTCGGTTGGTCTTGGAGAGATAAGGATGCCACAAATAGAGGAATGGCATTGGTTCCAACAAGGAGGTCGGCGTAGCACTGGGTGACCAGTGGAGGTGGTGGTTTAGTGGGGATGAGGCCCCTCAAATGTGGTCTCACTGGTTCATAACTCTAGTCAAAAGTGTTCAGGGTGCTGCCCCTTAGCAGTGATTTACTTAGCAAAAAAAAAAGATAGCTACTTAGTGTAGATGTCTAATCTCTAAGTCACATCTCTAAGGGCTTAATTATTGAACCATTAGAGGAGGCCAACATTTTTAGCACTGTTGTCGGGGATGGTGTCAAACTAGGAAGTTCCTTGGAGTCATTTATAGTTTTCTTTCTTATTGTAGTATCTCTGAAGTTTGTTCTTAGCATACCCTTCATTTAGAAAAGTAATGATCTACCATTCTTTCACCAATTCTTTGTGTGAGTTGGCTGATATTGAGTTAATACCACATGCATAGAGGTAGGAGAATAGATGATCATGGGAGATTCCTTCCTAATGATCCTAATCTTGATAACCAACTAGTTGAGCTTCAAAATCTACCAAGAGATGATGAAGAAGAAGAGGAACATCCTTTTGCTGATGCATTTCCCAATTTGACTAGTTTTGAAACTTCCTTTGAAGACCAAGACCTGATTGAGAATCCATTTACTTTAGCAATCCATCAAGTAGGTATGGCTGATGTAAATAAAAATAGACCCAACCAACCATCTTTTCCATTTCCTATCACTCATTAGAACGAAGTTGATAACCTCAAAAACATCCCTGCTTTAGTCCTTCCTAAGTTCTATGGGATTTAGAAGACCCTGACACTTTCTTGTTTGAGTTTGATATCCTTTGCAAAAGCTATGACTATACCACTGATGCTCATATGCTTAAATTGTTTCCTACCACCTTGAAAGAAGCTGCATTAAAATGGTTTATGAGCTTAGGTAGGAATACTATGGAGACTTGGGATGATATGAAAACAAAGTTTCTTGAGAATTACAAAGAATATTGTAGGGGCAGTAATATGAGAGGAGATGACATCTTTAGGATACTACAAAAGGAAGATGAGAGTTTGGAGGACTATATTTCAAGGTTTTTGTTTTGCCTGCAAAAATCTCCACATCATACACTCAATGAAGAGTCTCAAAAGTTTCTCTTCCTTAGAGGGATCAATGAAAGTTGCATTGATGCTCTGGACCTGATGGGAGGAGGAGATATTGCCCAAGTTCCTTGGGATGATATTAAGAAGATATGTCAAAATTATTATAGGGTAGCTCTAAAGAAAGGAAGAGGTTACCAACCTCTATGGGTAAAACCTCCACCAGTGGAGTTTCAAGGATGGATATTACTCACTTGCTAGAAAATTTCAAGCAAGACATAATAAATAATATGGCTACTCAGGTAGATACACTTCAAGCAAAGAAGAAACATGAGGAGGCAGAGGCAATGTTGGTAGAATATTACCCTCATTGCAGAAAAAAGAAGGACTGCAGATGCAAAATGGTAGCCAACATTGACAACAAGCAGATCCCATTTGAGTTCAAGACAATCCAGGGTGATGATGATCAAGTCTACTACATTGCACAAAGGAAACCATGGACCACAAGACAAGGTATGCCATCAAATTCATTATCTTTTGCTGGGCCTTATTTCAATTCTTATGTATCTGGTAATCAATGGAAACCCCCATACCCATCCAATTATGGAGGATATACACCTCATCCTTGGAACAACCCTCCAAACACTTGGCCCAATCACCGAAACTCTCCACCCCGGTGGCAGCAATCCTAAGGGAATTGGCAGCAATTCCAAGGGAATTGGCAACCACCTCCAGGAAACTAACAACATACATCCCAATGGAGGGGAGGACAATAATGGCCAAACTAGACAAATAGTTACATGTAGCCACCTCCACAACCTCGGCAGCCTACCATAATGCCTCCTCCTAATATCTCAAGTTCTAGCACACCTAGACCTACTCAATTACCAGCTCAACCCACACCTAACCCAAATAACAAAACATAACATCAGCTGGTCTACTCTGCAAATCCTAATCAATTCTCTACATATTTTGTGAGTGTGAGTGATATTCATTTGTGTTTAGGAACCACTTTTCCAACTTCTTCCACCCCTATCATCACCGAGCTTCCTGTGGAAGAAGAGGAGCATCAAAATGTCCCTATTCAGCCAAGTGTGCCTAAAAATCCTGAACCAGTTCAATAGACTGATCAAGACCCACCATTCCCTCAAAGGTTAGAAGTTGTTAAACAAAAGGAAGAGAAGGAGGAAACAACCTTTGACATTCTAGAGCAGTTGAAACACATATGTGTTAAGATACCTTTGTTCCAGGCCATAAAAGATGTTCCCATATATAGCAAAGCAATCAAGGAAGAATGTCTCAAAAAGCCAAGGAGGAAAAAGAAAGACCCCACTACCATTCATGTGGTGGGACAATTGGCAGATATCATGCTTGGGAAAGTTACTGTTCCTAAATAAAATAACCTAGGTAGTCTTGTGGTAGGAGTTGTTATAAATGGAATCCAAGTAAAGAATGCTTTAATTGACTTGGGAGTAGCAATAAATGTGATGACTAAGGATATCCTATAGCAACTAAATATTGTAAACATGAGACCTACTCCTGTTGTCCTGCAGCTTGCTGATAGTTCCATTGTCAAACCAGATGGTATAATAGAAGACCTTGTTGTAACTCTAGACTATTGGGAGTACCTAGTAGATTTCATGATCCTCTCCCCTAAAGCTACACTAGGAGGGTATCCCATTATTCTAGGTTATTCGTGGTTAGCCACAAAATATGCTTACATTGGATGTCGATCAGGGGACATGACTATTTCTGAAGGGAGGAGCACCAAAAAGCTTCTTCTCTACCCTCCTGCTCAACCATCCTATGTATGGATAACCCCATATGGACACATGTTGTAGAAGAGGCTGAGGAAGTCAATCCAGTGGCCCAACTCATGATGATAGGAAGAAGTCCTTTTATGTAGCTCTAGGAAGAAGATGAAGTATTGTCCCACATAATTCAAAACCATTGTGAGATGCATGAAGAATCAACCACTCATGAATATGCTTCTACAGGTCCAGTGAAGACACTTTTTCCCGCTCCTCCTACAACTAAACTTCCTACAACAACAAATATGCTTCATACATTGTTGCCACATGAGTTAAAAATTTGAAGCATTAGTGAAACAACCATGATTGAGTTGACCACACAAGTGCAAGTGTTAGAAGGGAAACATTTGAATATTAACAAGAAGTTGAATCAAGAGAAACAATTGTCCCAGACAAACCTGTTGAAGACCCATCGACATGCATTTGCATGGGATTACCATGACATGAAAAGATTGGATCCCAAGCTCTGTACTCATAGGATATATATCAGAGATGATTTCACACTAGTAAGACAATCACAGAGAAGAACAAACCCTGCATTGAGGGAGATTGTAAAAGGGGAACTATAGAAATTATTGGATGCAAGATTTATCTACCCTATCTCAGACAGCCAATGGGTGTCCCCATTGGTAATTATGCCTAAAAAGGGAGGCAAATGGAGAGTTTTTGTTGACTATAGAGAACTCAACTCTGCCACCAAAAAGGATCATTTTCCCCTTCCTTTCATAGACCAAGTATTGGATTCGCTTGTAGGTAAGCAATATTTTTCTTTCCTAGATGGATTCAGTGGCTATAATTAGATACAAATTGCACCTGAGGATCAAGATAAGACAACATTTACCTATCCTTGTGGGACTTATTCCTACTCAGTACTCCCATTTGGTTTATGTAATGCACCTACAACCTTTCAAAGAGCAGTCACTAGTATATTTTCAGATATCTCACATGATTGTGTGGAGATTTACATGGATGATTTTACTACATATGGTGTTGATTTTGTAGAAGCATTGGAAAATCTAAGAAAATTTTTGTAGAGATGTGAAGACCATAATCTATCTTTGAACAATGAGAAATGTTTCATGATGATGTAGGAAGGAGTAGTCCTTGGTCACTATATCTCTCAAAAGGAATTCAAGTGGACCCATCCAAGATTGAGGTGATTACCAATCTTCCTATTCCTGCAAAGAAAAAGATGTTAGAATTTTCCTAGGACATACAAGATACTATAGGTACTTCATCAAATATTTTATTAAAATGGAAACACCACTATTTTATCTTCTAACTAAAGATGTTGAGTTCTAGTGGATAGAGGAGTGTGACAAAGCATTCTCTAATTTGAAAGTAGCCTTAGCCCATGCTCCTATACTCAAAGGCCTTAATTAGGAACTCCCTTTCCATATTCATACAAATGCATTTGATTATGCTATAGGAGATTTCTTGGGACAAAAAGAGGGAGCCATTGAGAATGCAATCTACTTTTCCAACAAGAACCTACAAGGAGCTGAGTTTAATTACACAATGACAGAGAAGGAGACGTTGGCAGTCATCTATGCCCTTAACAAGTTCAGGCATTACATAATAGGATATCAGATCTTTGTTCATACAGACCATGCAACCATAAGATACCTCATGAATAAGCCCTTGATTTTAGGTAGGCTAGGAAGGTGGTTATTGTTGAGGTAGGAATTTGATATCACCATTGTTGACAAACTAGGAAACGCAAATATTGTTGTAGACTTTCTCTCCAGATTGACTAAATTACAAGACACGCAAGCCATTGATGATTATTTCCCTAATGAACATTTTTTTTCCATCAGTGTGCACACACCTTGGTATGCTGATATAGCCAATTATCTGGTTACAGGGAGAGTTCCTTCTCATTTATCTCTAAAAGAGAGAAGGGTGCTTATTGAGAAAACTTTTTCTTTCTCATGGATTGTGGGATGTTTATTCTACACTAGACCAGATCATGTAATGAGGATATGTGTAAGGGAGGATGAAACATATGATATACTACATGCATGTCACAATGAACCCTATGGAGGGCATTTTGTAGCTAAGAGGACAACAATGAAGATTCTTAATACATGATATTACTAGCCCACACTTCATAAGGATGCGGACAAGTATACTAGGAAGTGTGATAGATGTTAGAGTATGGGCTGACCAACTAAATCTGATGAGATGCCTCTATACCCCCAGGTAGTCATCACTCCATTTGATAAATGGGGACTTGATTTTGTAGGTCCAATTGATCCACCATCAAATGGAAAATCCTACATCTTGGTTTGCACTGACTATGTGACCAAGTGGGTTGAGGTTAAAGCTATGAAACATGCCAGAGATAATAAGGTTGCAAATTTCTTCTATGAAGAAATCTTCACATGCTATGGGCTTCCAAGAGAGATAGTGACATATCAAGGGGCTCAATTTACATCAACCCTTGTCACAACATTGGTGAATGAATATAATGTAAGGCATAGGAAATCTACCCCCTATCACCCTCAGGCCAATGGCCAGTCTGAGGTGACCAATAGGGAAATAGAGGCTATCTTGACCAAAACAATGGCTATTCATAGGAAATATCAGGAAAATAGGTTGCTAGAAGCTATCTAGGCTTATAAGACCACTTGGAAGAAAACCGTTGGTTTTATACCTTTTGAATTACTGTATGGGAAGACACCCATTATGCCCATAGAGTTTGGGAATAAAACTCTTAGAACTACACTAGATCTTTGGATATACATATATATGACACAAAAGGACAAAATCATGCAGTTGAATGCCTTGGATGAGATGAGAAAGTCATCCCTTCATCATACTGAGGTAGTGAAAAATTAGAGGGTCAAATGGCACGATAGATACATAAAGGAAAAGAAGTTCTAGCTAGGTGACTGGGCACTCCTTTATGACTCCAGGTATCAAAATAATGTAGGAAAACTACAGACCAGGTGGTTGGAACTATATGAATTTGCAGAAGTCTTCTCGAATGGTGCTATTCAACTCACAACCATTGACCTTGTCAGATTCAAGCTCTTAGTCAATGGTCACCGTCTCAGGTTATATCGTAAACCAACTTCCAAGCAAGAATTCGTGCATAAACTTATTCAACACCAAACCTCCAAACTTCCTGTAGTTGAAGGAAGCAGATGCTAGTGTCCCTCCTTCTGACTAATCAAGGTATGCATGCAATCACATCATAATAAAGATTTCCACTTTTGTGGGAATCCACTTCTTCATCAATAAATCCATCCGCCCATCCATCTCCATCTTTTCTCTCTCTTCCATAACTCCACCATCACTTCATTCCATCACCACTTTATTTAATTTCTCAATTGCACTTTTAAAGTAACCTGTGCTTTCTTCCACATTTTTTTGCAAATGACACTCTAAATTTATAGGTGCGTGTGAAACAACTTGTTATATCTTAATTATCTTAGATGCATTTATTCAATTACTATAAATTAATGTTGATATTTTACATAGCACATAATTGTACTCTGCCCTGTCACATCATAATTACCACCTAGCTTGTGCAAACACATGCTCTAATTTAGGTTGGGGGGAGTGTGAACCCACATGTCTACATGTCACACATACCAAATTTGAAATGAGCCAATTTGAATGATACTGTTGAAATGACGGCTTGCATGTGTGAAATGATGACTTGTATGTGTGAAATGACACTGAACTGCCACCATTTTTCTTGATGATACCCTTCATTTATGTTACTTTATTTCCTTAGTCATAATCTTAAACATCACCAAAAAGGTAAATTTTATGACATTGGCGTTAGCACTACAAAAGAGTTGTAGGAAGAAGAAGAAATTGGGTTTTCAGATAAAGATTGCAAGAAAGAGATTTTTGCAGAAGTGTTTGCTTGATTATGGGCATAAACAATGGGAGGCCGACTAATTAGAAATGAACCTATGGTTCATGACGTGATATTGTAGGATGCACTCTCTCTAGCTGAATTTAGGAATTGTGGATGGTTGGGACTACTTTCTGAAACTAGATAGTTTCAATGAGGACATTGCTATGGAATCTGTACAGACACTCTCTAATGGGGACGCAATGGTAAAAGGGCTAGAAGTGATAGCCATTGAGAAGAGAATTGCAGAGGTAACAGGTTTTCCTGCCGAAGGAGAGCCATACCCTACTTCTAGGGATGTGAGGTTAGCTAGGGCAGAATTCACTAAACCTAGTGATCCTCCACTAGTTGTAGATAAGTAAGGAATGAGGAGAAATTATTTTCCAGAAAAGTGGAAACAAGTTGTTTTCTACATTGTTAAATATATCACCTGTGAGGGCCACTATTCATGCCTCCATTATGTGCATTTTAAGCTCTTGAACCATATGAGACATGGAAAAAGGATGAATGTGCCCAATGTGATGTACAACCTCCTTGCAATCATGATAGCTAAAACACAAAAAGGTAGGGACAATTCCATCTCCCATCACTGTTTGATAAAATTGTTGGTAGAAAAATCTTTATAAGAAGTATCTGGTATGACATGGGAAGAATTTGTGAACATTGACCAGTTCAAACTAGAAAATGTGTCTTAGAGGTCAGCCTCAAGCTCGTAGGGTTAGTAGGGGTGATAGGGTTGCTAAAACCACTCTTGGAGCTTCAACCTCTGGCACAAACCCTCCTGCAACTTAATCAACTATATAAATTGGCTCCTCTAAATCAAAGTATTCAGATGAAGAAAGTTCATCCTTAGACCCTGATGTTAATGTTCTTCCCAAAACCCCAATTCAAACTAGGGCTGCCATTAGAAAAGAGGAAGCACAAATGAGAGAGGTAGAAATTAGAAAAGGGAAGGCCAAGAAGCAAATGACATAAAAAGTGAAACCAAGCCCTAGGAAATGAAAAGTTGATGACACCGGTCTTCCTACAGCTGAAGAAAAATATAAAAGCCCTCTGAAGAAATCAAAGACAACTGGGCTAGCTATTGACATGCCTCCAAAAAGAAGCCCTAGATTCAGAAGAACACCTAGGAAGGAGACAGAAGCCCCTATGGGGCAGGTAAATGTTGAAGAGAAAGACATTTTTGAGGAACAAGCAAACATAAGGTTAGTAGAGCTTGTTGCTATTGCAGAGTAGGTTGAAAATAAAGAACCACTGCAATTTGAGCAAGAAGAACAACAAGAATAATTGCAATTGGTGTTATTTCAACAACAAGAATCAGTGCGAGGAAATATTTTGGTAGGAAAACATAAACCTCATACTTTTTCATGGAATCTTGTAGCCTTGAACTTGTGGAGTGAAATTCAAAGGAAAGAGGAGGAGTGGAAAAAGGAAAGATGCAAGCTACAAGAAGAAGTCAAAAAGAAAAATGTAGAAATTGAAGAAAAGAATGCAAAGATTGTTGCCTTGAAGGATAAGGTAGATAATGTGGTAGCTTTAGTACCACAAATGAAGAATATATGCACTACATTTGAAGGAGCGACATCTTTCCTTCAAGCTGTCAAGGGTTATTTCAGGTTTATGCCATTCTATTGAAAATCCACATGATTTTTTCCAAGCCTACCAATCTTCCCCTTCTGAAATTAAAAATTTGTTGTGTGAACTATACCTGCATAATTATGTTGTGCCTAATGATCATGATTGGAACCCATTACTATACATTGGAGATATCCATTTGAGGGAATTTATGTCATGGATCCAGAATGAAATCAGTTGGGGGCAATAGTTTAAAATTTATAGGGAAAGAGAACTTCATACCCCCTTGTCCCTCAGAGCTAAATCCATTAAACCTTCAGATATTTATTATACATGGCACATGATTCTTTATCACCGAGCTACAAAAATAGGATCATACCTATTAGAGAAGAAGGATATCAAGAATATGAGTAGGTAGTTGATACTACAGGAAAAATTGTAATGGGGTACGTATCACAGAGGTGGAATAGTTTGACAGATCAGTTGAAACAGGCTAAACCCCATTCTTTGCAAAATTATGCTTCAACATGTAAACAATGTACTAGGTACATATAGATTGGAAGGATGAGGCAACAACATTGGCTTCCATTAACATTTCAGCCACCTACTCTGCTGTGGCCTATACTAGATTACAGATACTATCAGTATGACATAGATACAAAAAGGAAAAGATGGAGCAAAATGGAAAACAAGCAAGGATTCTACTGGGATCCTAATTCAGATACTACAGAGACTGATCTGGGACAGTTGGCAGTTGGTGACTTCAAAGCTTTGACTAGGAAAAAGAATAAAGATGCTTTTGTTGGAGGATTAGTAGAACATTAGGTTGGGAGGAGATGATGAGTCCAATTAATGGCTCAATTTTGATAGGATTTATCATATATTTGTTGTTGTTGCTATAGACTTTGGCACCTGGTTGTTGACATTTTCCATGTTATTTCCTTAAATCCATAAACCTTGGGCATGAACTTATCCTTGTGACTTTTAATGACATTAACATGCTATGTGAATTATCTATGTTAATTTTACATGTGGTTGAATGGATGATACTTTAAGGTAATTATAGATATACAATTTTTTGTGTGTGCTAATGTCATTATGCAGGTTCACATTAAGATGCTAATGTAAATGAAGCTTGCAAAGTGGAAGAAATTTTTGCCAACTGGTCGGTTGCTAAGGAAGTCAAAAATATGATCATTAAGAGGTCAATGGAGGGAAATTTCCAATGGAGGGAAATTCCTAGTTCAAATGGAAGATTGTAACCAACTTTTAAATGATCATGTTTGTTAGTTGAAAAAATCTAGGGAGTGTGTTGTGCTAGATTCTAGTTGGGGCAAGTCTAATTTGACCAAATCTAGCACATTCATAACTTCCTCCCTCTCTTTTATATGCTTTCAATAAATGGTATCCTCTTATTTTGTTGGAGTCGACTGCCTAGTTAGTTAGGGTTAATTAGAAGTTTTTCCCTCTATAAATAATGGTCAGATGCCCCTTTTCAGAAGGTTGGATGTTCTAAGATTGAACTTGCATTTCCAGTTTAAGTAATATAGTCATATTGTTGATATGTTGTAATCATGTTTTCAAGGAATAAAATGATATTATGATTTGTTGCATCTAAGTTAGCTTAAGGAAGACTCACTCAAGGGGGCCCACTTGGTGAGAATTCCACCCATTTAGTTTAAAATTTATTTTATGTGCAGTAACTAGTTTTGATCTCAGTAGTTGTCTGTTCCTGCAGCCACTGGAACTTTGTTCTGTGACTGTTCCTGCATTTAAGGCAAACAAAGTAGTTTTTTGTCTGTTTGTTGAGATTTCTATTCTTGTCATCCATTTCAAGTTCAGTTGTTGATGCTTAGTGTAGTTGTTGCTTCATGCTCAGTGCTTATGTTAATTGCTTTCCAGCATTTTATTTTCAGTACTGTTTCTTTTCTAGTTTATGGATGATTGTAGTGGAGTCCTAGTGCACATACATCATTGACCCATTTCAAGTTTACATCCCTGGGTTGACAATGAAATGCACCTTCATGATGAGTAAGATAGCTACTTAGTGTAGATGTCTAATCTCTAAGTCACAACTCTAAGGGCTTAGTTATTGAACCATTAGAGGAGGTCAACAGTAGTAATAGATGAGGGATGTTGCATGTATTGATAGATAGTGGATTAAGCATTTCTACCTGTGGCATCGATAACCAGGTTTTCACCAAGAAACTTGTCCAAGGCGCCACTGAAGTGGTTTTCATTATAGGATGGATTATTTTCCTTTACTATTTTTGTTGATTTTTTTAATTTTTTGAGATATTTGAGAGCTTTAGGCATGATTTTTTTAGATGGATTATATTTATGGGCTCTTCCAAGGGTTTTTATTTGGATGTTACAAGTTGGTAAGCCCCTGATTGATATTTAGCAGTGATGATAAATGGCCCCAACTAGTTAGGCTCAAATTTTCTCTTTTTATCTTGATCTTGGAGGTTCCTTTGATTCTCTATAAGGAATAGATACCTACCTATAACTATCTATTTTTTAAATCTTTTTGTTGTACAGTTGTTATGAAAGAAATTTTGATTGGTATACAAATGATTTAAGGCATTGATACATCTTTCATCAAGTAATTCTATCTCTTGAAGGTGTGAAACTCAATATTCCTCATCATCAATTAAATGCTACAAAGAAATTCTCAAAGAGGGGAGCTCAATATTTATTTGTAAAATAGATTTGAACTTGAAGATGAGCAAATAAGGGGTGGCACCAATAGGTGTGCATATACTAGTGTATGATAAGCTCAAAGAGTGGGGTTAAGCTAGAGGTGCCAATCATGACCAACATCATAAACTATCTTTTTAAGCATTTTCAATACAGTTTTGTTATAATCCTTGACTTGTTCATTACTTTGTGGATAGTATGGGGTGGAGAAATGATGTTGGATATGAAATTTTGGCAAAGATCATATACATCTTCATTTTTAAATGATTTTCCATTGTTTGTGACAATCTTAAGAGGGATGTTCTAATGACATATGATATAATGGAGGATGAATTTAACAATTTGTTTTCTAGTGATATAGGTAATGAGAATGGCTTCAACCCACTTTGTAAAGTACTTTTTGGTGATTATGATGAATTTGTGACTATTAGAGGAGGATGGGTAGATTTTTCCAATGAGATCAAGTCCTCATTTTGAGAACGACCATGGTTTAGTGATTGGTTGTAGTTCTTGAGATGGTGCATGTATCAAATCACTATGCTTCTAACATGATAAAAATTTCTTCATGAGCTAACATGCATCTCGTTTCATGGTTGGCTAGTAATATCTTGCCCTTAATAGCTTTTTGGTGACGGTAAGTCCACTAGAGTGAGCACCACATATTCCTTTGTGTACTTTGCGTAAATCAATTTAGGCTTCTTCTTTGTCCAAACATCGAAGGAGTGTTCCATTGAAGCCTCTTTGATACAAGGTATCACCAAGGATTATGGAGCAGGATGATTGGAAAATGAAGGTCTTACATTGGGCGTTGGTAAGATTTGGTGGGGGTACCCTTTTGTAGCTAAGTATAAATATCATGGTACCAAGGGGAATTAGGACCAACAATTTTGCACACAAAGTTAGAATCAATGACATCAAAGGCTGGCACTAATAATTTCTCCACAAGAAACTCACATATATGACTATTTTGTGGTATGTCTAGGAGAGATCTAATAGTTTCCATAGAGTTTGTAGCTTATTTGTTTACTCTAGGTATTGTTTCAAAGGTGATAATCATGAAATACTATTTGAAACTATCAACCATTCTTTTATACATTTGAGCAATTTATCGTCCTTTGTTTGGTAGTCATCATTGATTTGTCTAACCACTAGTTGCAAATCACCATAGACTTGTAATTCTTTAATTTTCCATTGGATAGCCATTTTCAGTCCTATGATAAGTGCTTCATATTTAGATATATTTTTGGTGCATGGGAATTCTAACCAAATTATTTTAGGATGCAATCACCTTGAGGTGTGATAAATAAGGCTCTTGCTCCTGAACCATGTTATATATGTGATCCATCAAAGTATAATTTCTATGAATTGGAATGGATGCTCTAGAAATTCTAATATGAGAGGATTATCATCATGTAATGGTGCTTCAACTAATTGATCTGCTATAACTTTCCCCTTTATGGATTTTTGGTCCACATACTCTATGTCAAATTCGCTAAGTATCATGACCCATTTAGTCATATGACTTGTGAGTGTTTATTTGGATAGTAGATACTTCAATGGATTAACGTTAGATATAAGCTTAACTTTATGATTGAGCATGTAGTGTTGAAGATTTTGTGAAGCAAAATCAACTGCTAAACATGCTCACTCAATAGGGGTATAATTAAGCTCGTAACCTACTAATGTTTAGATAATGTAAAAGACTACTCTTTCTTTCCTAGAGTCATCATGTTGTGCCAATAGAGATCCTAATGTTGTTGATGTAGCTAAAATATATAGGATCAATGGTCTATTTGGAATTGGAGGCATTAATACTAGAGGTGATGCTAAGTAATCCTTAAGTTGTTGGAAGGCTTGGTGACATTCTCGTCCCAATTCAATGTAACATTTTTGTGTAAGATATGAGAGAAGGGATGGCATTTGTTTGCTAATTATGGTATGACCATTTGATGGATTGTAGCTTACCTTGAAGACTACAAAGATACTTTAGAGTGCTTGAGGGTGGCATATCCATGATGGCCTTAACCTTTGCGAGATCCACTTCAATACCTCTACAAGATACAATGTATCCCAATAGCTTACCAAAAGTGACACCAAAAACATATTTCTTAGTATTTTATCACACTTGGTATTGGTTGAAGCGATAAAAAATTGTCTCTAGCACTTGAATGTTTTCTCCTATCTTTAATTTTCCCACAAGATCATCCACATAATCTTCCATAATGTCATATAGCAAGTCATGAAATATTACCATCATTTCTCTTTGATAGGTAGCTCCTACATTTTTTAGACCAAACATCACGTGATATCAAAAGGTACCCTATGGAGTGATAAAGCAATTTTATATTGATCTTCTATAGTTATCTTAATTTGGTTATATCCTTAAAATCCATCCATGAATGATAGCATTTCATGTCTTGCTATGAGATCAACTATTATGTCACTATTTGGAATGGAAAATCATGTTTTGGACATGCTTTATTAAGGTCCTTGAAGCTTGTGCAAACTCTGATGCCCCTAATGGGCTTAATGATAGGTACAATGTTGGATACCCATTCAGGGTAGTCCATCAGATGAATGAATCATGCTTCCAAAAGTTTCTCCAACTCTTCTTTTACCAATAATGCTATTTGCAAATACATTTTTTTGAGTTTTTTCTTGACTGGTTTTGCATTTGGGTAAACCACTAGGTGATGTACAACTAGAGTTGGATCTAGTCCCGACATGTCAATATAAAACCATGCAAAAAAAATGAAATTTATTTTAAGAAATTATGTAAAATTTTGTTTTTCTTCACTTGCGAGGGAGGATGTGGGGAATGTGATTTTAGGATCTTCTTCAATGCCCAAGTTAACTACTTGAACTTCTTCTATCAGTACTGAAGACTTTTCTTAATAATGTACTAGTAATAATGAAGGTAAGTCAACTTCCTCATCTTGTAGCACCCCAGAAAGGTTTTCACCAGAAGATAAATCCTTTGTTTTTACTTTTGTGTTGTTTGAAAGTGCCTCATGGAGGTTTTCACTAGGGGACAATGAATCTTTAATGTTTTTACTTTTGCAACTAAGGGAGTTGACTTGTTCTCCAAATTAGGCCTCATTACTCAACTTGATTTTGAATCCTACTTTGTGATAACCCAATGGTATATGTTCATAGACACCTAATAATTCCATAATTGCTTTGTCGTTTTCAAAGTTATTCGTAATAGGAGGTCCTTGTTGGTCCCAATTGATTAGTTTAGGATAAATGAGTTGGAGGTTGATGGGGTTGGAGGAGGTGGTGGTGCATATATGGATGTCATAGAATAAGAAGGAGATATTTTTGAAGGATTTTTTGTATGCATTCTCCTCATTGTTATGGACAATAGAAGATTTCATTGCTTTGTACACAGTAGACTTAGGATTTTGAGGTACTACTTTAGGTGGCTTATATCCAAGCCCTTGATTTTTAGCTACTTTTATCAAATTAATCAATTCTAATATACCTTGTTCATCCTTTCCAATACCTTTTCCTTTATATACCATGTTCTGGCAGATTTGTAGACCCTGTTGGAAATAGGATGCCATTTAATTGCAAATCCTAAACATTAATTATTTCATGTATCTCCTAGATTCTTGGAATGTGTTCAACAACACTAAAATTAGGATGAGATTAATTATTTGGATGAAATAAATCATGAAATTGACATTTGTAGTTATTCCTAAATAATAGGAGCATGTGGGTGCACACATGGTAAGCTGAAACTCACCTTGAGTTCAGTTAACTATTTAGAGTAAGAGATAACACTTCTGAATGCATGTAAAGATCCTAGGAGTTAGGGTTTGATGGTTGCATGCATGAAGTTTAGTTCAGTTCAATTCAGTTCAGATGAAGTTCAGTTCAGTTTAGATGAGTTCAGTTCAATTCAGTTCAGTTCAGAATCAGTTTAGTTTAGTTTAGTTCAGTTCAATTCAGTTTAGTTTAGTTTAGTTTAGTTCAGTTCAGTTCAGTTTAGTTCAGTTCAATTCAGTTCAGTTCAATTATGGTTCAATTATCTTCAGTTGCATGCATGTTGGTTATTTTGAGTTGCATGTAGTTAGCTTCAGTTAACTTGGAATGCATGGCTAATAACATTGAGTTGTATGATAGATAACAAGGACTACCTCCAATTAACAAGGAATGACTATTCTTTGGGAATGGTGTTGAGTAAATGTTTCAGTTAACAAGAAATCACTTGGAGCTAACTTGGGCACCCAAGATGCTTTCTTGGAATTAACTCCAATGCATGATAAGATATTTCTGAAGGCTCTGTTAAGTGGGACCCTCTTTTGGGCGCCATCTTTGAGGAAGAGCTTTGTAATTATCACTGAAGTGAAGGATGAGTTGTAGCTTTAGTTTGGGATGCTCAAATGGGTAAAGCACATGTTCTAAGTTTTGGTCTTCACCGTAGAACTCAACTTGAAGAAGTATGGCGTACCTTTTCAAGGGCTTGAGCTTGTGCATTGTAATTATCACCATTTGGAGATTACAAGGTTGCATATTGTCTAGAATAATTGCAATGTATAATGTCAAGTGGGAGAATGTTGGAAATAGGATGCCATTTAATTGTAAATCCTAAACATTAATTATTTCATGTATCTCCTAGATTCTTGGAATGTGTTCAACAACACTAAGATTAGGATGAGATTAATTATTTGGATGAAATAAATCATGAAATTGACATTTGTAGTTATTCCTAAATAATAAGAGCATGTGGGTGCACACATGGTAAGCTGAAACTCACCTTGAGTTTAGTTAACTATTTAGAGTAAGAGATAACACTTCTGAATGCATGTAAAGATCCTAGGAGTTAGGGTTTGATGTTTGCATGCATGAAGTTCAATTCAGTTCAGATGAAGTTTAGTTCAATTCAGATGAGTTCAGTTTAGTTCAGTTCAGTTCAGTTCAGAATCAGTTTAGTTTAGTTTAGTTCAGTTCAGTTTAGTTCAGTTTAGTTCAGTTCAGTTATGGTTCAGTTATCTTCAGTTGCATGCATGTTGGTTATTTTGAGTTGTATGTGGTTAGCTTCAGTTAACTTGGAATGCATGGCAAATAACATTGAGTTGTATGATAGATAACAGGGACTACCTCCAGTTAACAGGGGATGACTATTCTTTGGGAATGGTGTTGAGTAAATGTTTCAGTTAACAAGAAATCACTTGGAGCTAACTTGGGTGCCCAAGATGCTTTCTTGGAATTAACTCCAATGCATGATAAGATATTTTTGAAGGCTCTGTTAAGTGGGACCCTATTTTGGGCGCCATCTTTGAGGAAGAGCTTTGTAATTATCACCGAAGTGAAGGATGAGTTGTAGCTTTAGTTTGGGACGCTCAAATGGGTAAAGCACATGTTCTAAGTTTTGGTCTTCATAGTAGAACTCAACTTGAAGAAATATGGCGTACCTTTTCAAGGGCTTGAGCTTGTGCATTGTAATTATCACCATTTGGAGATTACAAGTTTGCATATTGTCTATTTATCCCAAGCAAGTTAAATAGAGTTGTGAGAGTTTGTTATTGCAAGTGTCAAAAGATTGGTAAAGATAGAAGAAGCATTCTCAAGCAAGAATTGGAGCTATTGTAATTCAGAGATTGAATAATAGAATAATTCTTGGTGGAGTTTTTTCCCGAAAGGGTTTCTCCACCGTATATCTTGTGTGATCTTTCTAATATCCTGTCCATTTCTTCTATCAACTTCTCTCTTCATTCTACAATAGTAAATTGAATTAATCAAGATAATCACCCACAAAAAATATATGTAACAAAGAAAGAGCTTACTTAGATCAGCAATATTAAAGTTTTACAAAGTATTAAGCTAAGAAAACACCTCATTTTTCAACAGACCCTTGGGAGATTTTTTTTTTTAGGGTTGGAGGTGCCTCTTCTTCTTTATAAATCCATGAATTAACATCACTCTCAATGTTTTCTTTTTTTTAAAAGGCCCCATTTTTTGAAGGTAGTTACTTCTGCCTAAAAGGTTTCTTCAATAGTTGTGACTTTGATCTTTGGTTGACCATGATATTTTAGAGATGGCAGGAGTTGGCCAATGCAAAGGGAATCCTACATTTCATATTCTCCACAACCTTTGCCTATAATCTTAGCATTGACCTTGGGTATGGTTGGATTAGAGTCCAGGTGAAAGCGTGAAGTAATGAGGGATCAATATAAGATGATGATTAAGAAGCAAAATTGTTTATTAGAAAATGATGTGAGTGATGGTAGGTTGCTTCCAACATGTTAAAATATTGAATGGGGTGAGGGTCAATAAGGATAGCAATTTCCTTACCTTGATATGGGAATTTGATGTATTGGTGAAAAGTGGAGGGAATGACTTGCATGTCATGAATCCATGGGCAACATAGGAGTATATTATAGGGAGCTCAAGGTCTAAGATTTGGCATGTTGTTTTCATAATGACATGACCAACTTGGATGGGGAGCTTTCCTTCATAATCTTGTTCAACATCATCATATGCCTCAATTTTTATCTTCTTTGTGAGGTCTATAGCTTCATCAGGATATCCCAAATTGTCTTATTAAATATAAGGTACATAAATTCAATACTAACCCACCATCTATAAGTGCATGCTTGATCTTGTGCTTTTGGATGTATGATTCGATATGTAGGCTTTAATATGAAAGGTGTCTTGTGTGGACACATTTTTTAGTAAAGACTAGATGGCGAGGGGAGGAAAAATGTGATATCATGGCTTGAAATTGTTTTGTATTAATGTCGTTAGGTACTTTTGATTCCCTTAAGCCTTGGTCCAATATTTCTTTATGGGTGTGGGAGGTTTTTAATAATTCCAAAATGAAATTTTGAGTGGGTGTCTTTCCCAAATGGTCTAAGATGTTATAATGAGTGGATGGTTGATTAGAGGAGGATGGTGCTCCTTGTACAATGACTCTCCCATGACATGTGGTGACAACACAATTAGGGCCTTTAATGACAATTTTGGCTATATATATAGAAGATTTTTCCTATACTAGAATCATGTGATGTTTGATTTTGGACATAATTAGTATATGTATAGGGGATTGCCTTGTTGGAGTTGGAGGTTTTGTCATACTTGGGAAAAGGTTCTTGATAAATACTTAGTTGTTCATTTGCCGATTGTGTTTGTTGTCCTTCAATGATTATTTCTCCTTTATCCACAAGATCTTGAATGTATTTTTTAATTTTATACATTTAGCTATGGTGTGTACTTTGACTCGATGGTATTCACAATATTTATTTTCTTTATATCATACAAGTTTGGGTTGGATTTCATCAAAGGGTCTAGTCATTGGGTATTTTACAAGGTTAGCTTGGACCAGTTTTTGAAATATTACCTCCATGGGTTCACCTAGAGGTGTGTATTCATGTTTGGGGTTGTTATTTTGCTTGGGTTATCCTTGTGAAACAATAATATTATTTTGAAAAACTTTTTATTTTGGATTGGTTTGGGATGTTGATGGTGTTGTTTGGATGTTTTGAATGTGTTTGGCATCAGTAACATCATCATTAAAATATTTTTATTTTTGGCCCAAAAGCATGGTTTTTCAGTGTTTTGATGATTGTATTCTTTATAAATTTTGACTAAACCTTTGGCTATGAGGGATTTTTCAATAGTTACTCCTTTATGTATGATTTCATCAAAGGATTTGGCACATTGGACTTGAAAATGAAAGCCCATTTCTGGATTTAAATTTTGTACAAAGATTGTTACTAATTGTTTTTTCTGGAATAGGCCATGGGAACCTACTAGCAAGATTTTGTCATCATTATAAGAAGGTTGTAAATATCTCACCATTATTTTGTTTGGAATCACACAAGGCTAGCATGGTGGTCTCATGTTCAATATTGTAGGAGAAATGTGCTACACAATTTTTAGCTAGATCTTTAAAAGTGGTGATAGAACCATGTGAAAGGTGAATGAACCATTCTAATGCTTGGCCTCCTAAGCTTTGAGAAAAAAGTCTAATAAGATATATCTCACTATAGGAGACTTCTTGGAATGTTATATAGAATTCCTTGATGTGTTCTCTAGGATCTCCTTTCCCTTTGTATTTGTCCAATTTTGGCATTTCAAAGTTTTGAGGGAAAGGTGCCATGGTAATAGATCTATCAAATGGGTAAGGACATATATTATCAAAAGTGTATGGTTTCTTATGATTTCCTACTTGTATTATTTGAATCACGTTACTCATGTCTTGGAGCTCTTGTAAAATGTTGACAGGATTATAAGTGTTCATGCCTTATTGATGGTAAGGAATATGTTGGTGGTAGGATGTAGGAGGGGTGGTGGTTGATTGAGTTTGACTATGTTGCATGTGATAGTAATGTGTTGGGATATAGGTTGTAGATTGTGGGATAGTATTATGTGAAGTATGGATGAGGGTTAGATGCTTGGAGTAAGTGAATGAAGCTTGTGGCTTGATTCAAAGGTTGAGATGGTATGATGAATGTGTGCTTGAATGTATTAATGTGGATAACATGCTAACCCTTAGTTGTGTGGAGGGTTGTGGTTGAGTTGATTGGGGGATGGAAATGGGTGGTTGTGTGACTAGTGTATGCAGGTTGTTATGTGATAGACTAAGTGGGTTTGATCCCCACAAGTTGCTTGGGGGAGGATTAGTTGTTGTTGGTGTTGTGATATTTAGGGTGGATGTGAGTTGTGTTATGTAAAAATTTGGTGGAAATTTGGCTCCATTTTAAATTAATTCTAAGAGGAAATGGTCTTGATTTGTTGTAATGATCCTTTCCATAATTTCTTATTTTTTAGGATTTTGAGAAAATTGTTGCATCCTTGGTGAATGAATATTTAGGTTGTTGCACTAGGGTTTCTTCTTAATTTGTAGTGGATTATGGTGGTTGATTTGTGATTTATTCTATGTGAGGCATGTGCCACACTTGGTTGTTAGCTTTCATGAGTCTCCTAGTTTGTGACTGTGTTAAGGGCATACAATGATATACCTAATTGAGTTTTGATTTTTATTTTTTGGTTGATTTTGGGTCTTATGGATTTTGTGAGGTTGGATGGATGATTGGTTTAGATGTGATTCAATGATTTGGCTTATTTTGATGGATTTTGACAAGAATCAAGGTATCTTGAGTAAATTTAAATCCTTTTGATGATTAAGTGATTGATTTTTTTGGATTTTTGTTCTTACTTGAGACAGGCAAGTTCTCAAGTAAAAATGGAAGGAGATTTTGGACCTTATTAACTTGGATATTGCTAAGGATTTAAGTTAATAATATCCAATTTGATTAAAGTCTAAAGTAATATAATACTTAAGATAGGTACAAGTTCTTACAAACTATACAAGTTAGAGGTGATAAAATGATATATGATCTAAATGAACTTTTAGACAATCTTGACTAGGGGTGGGGGACTAGGTTTATGTAAATTTTGGGTTGATGGTGGATGACTAGGGATGTTTAGGAATGATTTGAGATGATTTGGTGATGATTGGGAATGCTTAGGAATGTTTAGGGATAGTTTAGTGATGTTTTGAGGTGAGTTGGTGATGATTGGAAATATTTAGGAACATTTAGGGATGGTTAGGGATAGTTTAGTGAATATTTGAGGTGAGTTGATGATGATTAGGAATGTTTAGGGATGGTTAGGGATAGTATAGTGATGATTTGAGGTGAGTTGGTGATGACTGGGAATGTCTAGGAACATTTACGAATGGTTAGGGATAGTTTAGGGATAATTTGAGGTGAGTTGGTAATGATTGGGAATGTTTAAGAACATTTTGGGATGGTTAGGGATAGTTTAGGGATGATTTGAGGTGAGTTGGTGATGATTGAGAAAGTTTAGGAACGTTTAGGAATAGTTTAGGGATGATTTGAAGTGAGTTGGTGATGATTAGGAATGTTTAGGAATGTTTAGGGATGGTTTATTATGTAAATAGGTTTTTCTAAGGTCAGTACTTGATGAACCTAACCTTTCTCGGTGAAGATAATCAACTTGTGGAGTCAAATGTTCAAGTTTTGGGGTGAAATAACAGAGATTCCAAAGCATAGTGTAGGGGTGTTGAATTAGCTTAAGTGCTGAAATAGGAGACTCAAGCACTAAAATATGATTCTAGAGGTGTTTTTCTTAGGTTCTAGAGCAACTTTCAGGGGCACTGAATTAGCTTAGGTGCTAAACTATGTTTTTGATTGAGTTCTACTTGGGTGCTAAAGAAAATTTCTTAGGCATTGAAAAATGGGAATTAGGTGCTGAAGTGTGATTCTAGATGTGTTTTTGGATTTTGGCAAGAGATGTCACATAAAGACAAAATGGTTGACTTAACTTTTTGTAGGGTAATAAGGTTGTTTTTAAAAATGATTTTTGAGTGGCTTATCATTGGTATAACACATGAAATACATGCCAACCACTTGAGCACAATCCTAAGTTACTCAAGTAGGGGTGTAAAATTAATGTGGGCCCACCAACCAAAGGCTAATACCTTCAAATAAATGGGTAACTAGGGTATGCAACAGTCATGTACCACATTTATGTGCCCCTTACCTTAAAAGGACATGGTCCTACCAAGGGATATATGTCACCTCAACAAGAGAAAGTACATGGTGAGTAACTTTAGGCATGATACTGTACCTTGCACCACAATAAGCTATGGTCAAATGGTCTTAAAATAGGATATACAAGCTCTCTAGGGAGTCCTCTAAATACCAAGAGGGTACATGAGGCACAATCATTAACACTATCCCATCTACAAACGTGAGTTGGGAGCCAAACAAAAGCTTGAACTGATGCTTCACCTTGCATCCTAAATCACCAAGGGCCTCAAGGATTCACCAAACATGATGTAGTTAGATTAGGGTACAACTTTCATTCTCCACCCTTTATATACCCCATTAGTAACATGTGGTTGAGTTCATCCCTTAGGGTGATGACATCCCCAAGAAAGAATAAATAAAAAAATTAATTGTGAATCCTTTTATGTAATTTTTAATAACTTATTTTTTCTACTAAACAACATTTTTAAAAAGTGTTGTTTACTTGAAACCACATAACATTTTTTATAGAAAGGATACAATTCCAATTTTTAAAATATAGATTTGTCACACCAATATTAGTGCATGGATATTTTTTCATATTTTTTTGTTACATATTTTATTTTAATTAATTTTCCAAGTCAGAGTAATTATAATTTGGACAGAGGTGTACTTTAGACAACATAACTTTTTTTATATGCATTTGAATTAACTTATTATTATTTTGTTGGAATAAGAACATCAATACCTAGTCTACATGTATTGTTTAGATTCTTTTTCTCTATTTTCCTATTTTTTCGTATGTGTGAAATAAGAAAACTTAACATTCATTGAAAAACCTACATTCACAATAAATTAAAAAATAAATATAATAATCAAATTAAATATATTTGAAATTATACTTTTTGGAAAGCTCATAATAAGAGCTACATTCTTACAAAACATAAATTTTAAATGAATTCATTTGATTTCCCAAAAGGTTTAAATCAAAAGTGATTTTTTATCAGCATTTTGATAGTTGTAGAGGAGATTCCATTATAGGTATGGTTTAAAACTAACAGGGTTCTATCCAAGGGGGTTTGATCAAAGCCTCTTTAATTAAAATAATTTAAATGGAACCTTTAAAGGCTTAAATCATTGTATTTTCCAAAAATATGCGATTTTAGACAAAAATCAGGATGTCCCATAAAGTGTAACCCATTATTGTGGCAACACCCCTAATTTAGTGCCACTAAACTTAATAATAAAAATAACTTCTTTGGAAAGCATTCCTGCACACAAATGTTTGTAGTTTCTACCTTTTTAAGTCTTGGATAGGTTTAGGACAACTGCACAACTGGTTAGTAACCAAAAATGTTTGACAAAAAACAATAAAATATCAAAAAATAACAAAAAGAAAGAGGCATCAAAACATAGAGCAGGGGAGTTGAATCAGCGCAAGCACTGAAACACAAAGCAGAGGCGTCAAAAGGTGAAATATACCTACCAAAATAGAGGTGCTAAACTTGTTTGTGCTAACGTTGAACCAACGTAGACTTTAAAGTAGCTCATGTAGGTGCTGCTCTGAAATATAAAAAAATGTTAAAAAACTACAAAAAAACAATAACCTACAACACTCAACAGGCTCCAAAATAGTAATTTTTTTAGTGGCTAATATTCGCTAATTGGCTAATAGTTGAAATTTGGAAATCCAAATTTGGCTAATAGTTCAAGCTATAACACGACTTGGATCACCACATTTTTACAAAATTTTATTTGTCTTATTTAAATTGCCAAAGAATTTATTTTATTAAACTTTTCAACTCAAAAATTCGCCACAATAGTTGATATAAGATTAAATCAGATTCGCCTAAATTTTATAAGTTATAGTAGAATTCTAAATTATTTCGCCAATAGTATATACTAATTAATAGTTGCTTTAGGTCCATATTTCCAATCTTTAGTTTCCACCATTATTTAAAATATAATTGAGTGACCCTCATTGTATTCTACAAGGTAAAATGTACCCTCAATCTGTAATGCTCATGGACCCAAAATTTCTTTTGGATTGTTGATCTCCATTGAGATCAATGATCCAAAATAAATTTCAGGCTTCATGAGCATTACATATTGTAGGTACATTTTAACTTGAAGAATACAAGGGTTGTTAGATCATATTTTAAATCAATGGTGGCTACTAAATATTATAGATTCTATCCCTTAAACCCATCAATCATTTCCACCTGTGTGCAACATTTTTCTCCTAGTCTAAAATGCAAAACAAAATGGAATGCAAATAAGGGAAACACAACACCTCAAGATTGGGCTTAAGATGAAACTCAAACTTAAAATGACAATAAAACCAATTTTACCTTGTTTGAGCTTGATGAAGTTGTTTTCCCTCGTTGATAGCTTGATGTGTGTGCTCCTAGAATGATTTCAGCAGCATAACGACTTGATTTTGCTTGATTTGGATGCAAGGATGATGGAAATGGCTATGGATGCAAGGGTTTGGCTATGGAGATGGTGTGAAAGCTTGAGAGAATGGTTGAGAGTGTGATTGAATGCTTAAGGTTGCAAAAATGGCTAAGTGTTAGCCATTTAACCAAGGGAGATGGAATGGACGGTGGAGATTGAAGGAGGACAAGAGATCAAGGGTTGAGATCAAAGAGTTGACCAAAGGAATTAAAAATTCCTTCTTAATGTGCATGGGAAGAATAAAATAAATTTAATATTCCTTGGGAAAAAAAAAAGGAATTAAAAATTCCTTGAAAGATGGGAGAGGAATTAAAAATTCCTCAAAAGGGCCTTGGGAAGACAAAAATGAATTAAAAATTCCTTGGATAATGGGGAGAGTTGACTAAGGGGTTGATTAGACTAGCTAATCAATGATTAGAAGACAATTAGGTGGCTAATGAGGATTAAGAGCCAACTTGCAAAAGTTGGAGGATGTGACACATCCTAATCATGGAGTAGGAATGTGCACATACCTAATGATAGGATTATGAGGTGGATTAAGATTAGGTGAAGATTATGAGGGATGGGAGACAAAGGGAATTAAATAAATGGATCATTTATTTAATTCCTTGGAGGAAATGAATAAAGAGTAAAGTATTTAATTATTTAACTAAATACCTTAGGGATTTAGAGGGTTTTAGGGGTATTAATTAAATAATAGTAATATTACTTAATTAATGCAGATAAGAGGATATTTAGATGAAAAAGGATAAATTTGACCAAACGTAAGTGGGCAAATTTAGGTGTCTACACCACTCTTGAGCCCCTAAATTTTTTTGAGATTTTTTTTAAATGGAAGAATTTACCATCCTATTATTTTTTAAGATTCGTCAAGATTTTCAATAAAATTTTAGTGTGTAAAAAAATCACCAATAAATTAATATCTTTTTTCAAAAAAAGAAAAGATTCGCCAATAAAAATTAATTTTTTTTTCCAAAAAATGAAAGATTCGCCAAGATTTTATATATTTTCTTGAGGGGGATTTCTTAAAGTTATCGTTGCTCCAAAATATCAAGAGAGATAACATATCAAATAAACATGTTAGCGAACACCAAAAACTAAGAAAACATAAAAAACAACAATAAAGTCAATGAAAAATAAGTCAAAAGGGGCATGGCAACACTAAGTGTAAGTGTTGAAGCAACACAAGCACTAAATCAACATAGGTGCTAAAACATGACATAGGCGTTGATCCCACACATGGAGGTGCTGAAACATAGTCAGAGGTTCTGTTCTGCTATTTGCAGTGTACAAAAACTTCACAAAAACACAAATTTTTGGTTAGTTTCAAGGATGCGGGTCCCATGGACGTGCCAAAATGAAGATGAATAAAAAGATAAAAGACAAAAATATGAAGATAAATGCAAATGCAGAACAATTAAACCTTACCTTTACCTTTCTCACCTCATGGATTGAGTTGAAGTAGATGCACCCATGTCTACTTGATGTGCTCCTTGATGATGCAACTATGTGGTTACTCTCCAATGTAGCATAACCTAGGTATGGGTTAGGATGTAGTAGTGAGTTCAACAACTTAAGATTGAAAAATGTGTGATGATCCAAATGGGATGGGAAGACTCCAATTTATAGATTTTTGGAAGGATGAATGAAGGGTTGAGATCTTCATGTGAGATGGATGCTTAAGATTGAAGGGAATAGTGAGGACTTAACCTTGTGACAAGTGTCACAAGATGGAAGCATGTGAGTATGACATGTTGGCATGGGGAAGAAAGAAAAGTGTGCTCACACATGTGTGAGCACACATTGGGAAGAACAAGAAGATGGCAAGTGGAAACAAAAGTGGCAAAGTGTAAGAGGTGTAGGTTTGGAAGTGTGACAAGTAGGAAGAAATAGAAAGTGTAGGGTGGCTTCATGGGGAAGAGGATCTTACACATGTGTGATCATCCAATAGAAAAGAAGGTCAAAGGATGACTTGGAGAAGGAAAGTGGCATGCACATGCAAGCCTTTAAGAGGGTTTGTGGGACACATGTCACATGTCTACAAGTTTGGAGAAGTGAGAGGAATTAAAAATTGGAAAAAATGTTAATGAGGATTAGCAAGTGGGTTAAGTTAATTAATCATATATTTATTAACTTAATTGGGATTAGAGGACTTAGGGAAATAGAGGATAAGTTAAATTAAAATTAATTTATTAATTAACCTTTGAAGAATAAGGCATTTAATTAATTGTAATTTAATTAAATGTGTTGATGGAGAGGAATTAATCAAATAATTTTTTTGATTAATCACGTGGAATGATAATAAATATTAGTTAAATTTAATTAATTATGGATTAAATGAGGCATTAATGTAAATGTTTTTTTTTTTTGATACTACATGGGTATCCCTAGCGACCTAGCCCAACGACCCAACAACCCATACCTTGGGTACCTGAGGTGAGCTAGGGCGAGACTAGTCCTCTACAGGTGAGATTTGCCACCTGCAAGAAGTCCCACCTCTTAAACCTGGGAGTGGAGTCGAACCCAAGACCAATGGGGAGCAAACCCACTGCCCAAGCTAACTCAACTACCCGTTAGGGCCTAATGTAAATGTAATTTAATTAAATGCACATATTAAGAGGAATTAATCATCTAAGTTATTTGATTAACTAAGAAGAACGTAAATAATAATTAATTAAATTTTAATTTAATTAATTATGGATTAAGGAGTCAATTTAGGGTATCTACAAATATAACCCCTAAAATTCTAAAATTCAAATTCAAAATTGTTTTACTCTCTTCCATTTTACTAGTAGTTATGAGCCAACTAACATGATTTATTGCTATTTACTTGTATTTAAAGACATTTGAGACACATTCATTTATCATCTTCTAACATCTTAAAATAATTTATCATCTTCTAACATCTTAAAATAATTCAACTTAGAGCATTGAAGGAACTTTTATTAGAGGAACATTTCAATTGGTTCACTAAAAGAAGCATCATTTACTTCAAAATTATCATCTACCTAACATTTGCATGCTTGGTTGTTGTTTGTCTATCCTTTCCATAACTACAAAGTTAGCCCTATCAAGAGACTCAACCAAGGAGAACATGATTCTTGTAATCCCACAATCTTTCTTAGGTGTTTCTCAACACCCTTAATCCTTCACAGTTAGTACAAAACAAAAAATTAAGAGAATTAGAAAATAAAATTGCATAACCAAAATGATTATATCTATGACCCACATAATAGATTTGCACTTACTGACACAACCTAAAACAACAGATTTGAACAAGAAATATTTCGACACTATATTTAAGATAGAGAACACAACTAGATTATCTATTTTCTAATACTAAATCATTAGAATTACCGCCACTTTAAATTCATTCCCTCTAACTTTATCTCTAAGATTAAATATTATCCAATCATATTTAATTTCTTAATTTAACATTTAAATATTTAATTATCACTCTCATTTAATTTATCTAAACATTATTATTTTCCTTTATGAGTATGTGAAAAAATATATGGAACAAATATATTATTTTCAATTGATGAGCTAAAGGGGCTCTATTATGAATGGTTCATAAGGCACAACACTTGCTGAAGGTTTTGCAAATGGGGTAACAACTCAAGCGGGCTTAACCTTGGAGAAAAACTCTCTGATTAAGCGCGCTTGCGCTGGAGCAGTACTGGGATGGGTGACCTCCCGAGACGGACCAGTGCTTCACCTCTGTGAGCATCACCTAGATGCAATGAGTGCTAAGTGGACCATTCGATATCATGAGAGATGGGTTCTTGTTGAACCACTACTCATGAAACATGGGTCAATGAGTTTGACTCGAAACTACACGGTTGAATCCTGATAGAAACTTTTAAGAGTTCGTATATTATATATTATATGTCGCATCTCTGCTTAACCTATCTTTATGTTATGGAACACTTGGTACTTTTCCTATTTAAGGATTCTCGTGGGACCAGTCTGGCTTTTGCTTTGTTGTCTCTATTTATTGTGCAAAACACATTTATGCCAGTGCAGCGGAAGTAACTGGTTTGTGCAGAGGCGCAAAAGGTGAACTGGTTTCAAAACTGTGATTTTTTTCTGTAAATGATAAGAAATATGTCAATCTTTTTTGGTGTTGGAGAATCTATGCTGCGCCATTGCTGATTTTTTCTTTTTCTAGTCAAGCTCTATATTGAATTTTCTGATATTGGAATTGGAAATTGGTAGAGATTATTTGTGTTATCTAAAAAATCTCTTTTTCTTTCATGTAGTAATCACGCAGGGTTAAATTTACTGGGAACTGTCGATTTTATTTATTTAAATATTAATTTATACATTTTTAATATGGGCAGTGCCAGATCTTCCTAATTCACAGAGGATTTGTAGTGGCTACAAGTGGCTGCCATGATGGGAGTGACTGATTTGGAGAAGCATTTTGCATTTTATGGAGCTTATCACAGTAATAAAATTAATGTCCTCTTTCATACTATATTTGTCTGGCCAATTTTCTTCACTGGGCTAGTACTGGGGTCTTTCACCCCTGCTATTGGTCTCCTGCCCTTCCCACCGGGGACTTTCCCCTTCCAGGAGTGCATGGTACTGAACTTGAGCTTTGTGACAGCTGTTGTATATGCTCTATTTTATGTTATGTTGGATAAGAAAGCAGGTACAATAGCAGGAACCCTTTGCCTTATTTGCTGGATCAGCAGCAATGCTCTTGCTCAGAGATTGGGGTTTTCCTTAGCGTGGAAGGTAAGTTTATTTTCCAATCCTTGGATTTCTTTGTTCTGTGGTTTTAAAGTTAGTCTGTTTTCTTAAAGTGGAGTGGAAAATGCGGATTAGTTTTCCTTGTTCTGGAGGAACCTCCCCAGTGTATAACATAGGCTCTATTTTCCATATTTTCAAGAATAATCGCTGTGAGTAATTGGGCTTGTTTAGGAGTTGCATTCTGCTAATTTATAGCAATACAACATTGGGCTTCATTTTTTCCAAAATTCTGCAATTTCGAAATTTGGGTCACAGTGCTATATATTTTTCTATATGAGCCTCTTCTTTGTGAAACCAAGCTCCAATTGTGGTCTATCAACATCGGAAATGCTTGCAGTGCAAATAGGCTGCTTCTCTGCTCTTGTAAAGCTTGATGAGGAATCTTGAGCTTTCATTGGTAGGGTTTTTACGCGCTTTAAGGGAAACTGTTTAGGCAGGACTACTTATCTCAAGCCAGTTTTAGCTTCAGCATTGAGGAGGATTTGAGGGATCATGATCCTTATGATTTTTGCACTGAAATGCCGAATCTTTTTGTACGAAACATGCATAACAATGTGGAAACTAGTAGCAGCCAATGCAAGAAAATAAGATTTTTACGTATCTAGGAGTAATTTATATTTAAGGTTGTTAGATTGTTCTTGGACCTAGTGTCCATTGGATATGAGCTACCATTGCGCCCATAAAAAATGGGAATTTCACTAGAAATCAGCTGATATAGTACAGTAGACGTGAACAAAGAATCATTTCGTGGCATTTAGGTCAATTTTTCATGTTGAAACCAGCAAGTGCACCAGGAGCAGATAAAAAAGATAATCAGATAAATGATAAAACATGTCTTATAAGTAGAATCCTGTATCCATAAATGATGAAATGATTTCTGTGTTATTTCATTCAGCTCTGCTGATTTTCTACCTTTTATAACATTTAGTGATTCAGCAAAATTGATTCTATTACCACTCAAAAGATACAATCAGATACTGCAATGAATTCCTATGACATTCATATAAAGCATAATTCAGTCTCAGGCCACAATATTCTCACAACACCACACTTTGGGAGTGAAGTCGGTATTCTTATTTATTTTTTAAGATTGATGGGTGCCTTGTTCTTGTCAGGTGGTCCTTGTTTCTCAGTTGGTCTGCTGGACAGGTCAATTCATAGGACATGGAGTTTTTGAGGTATTGTAATGAAAATTAGAATCTAATGGACAGCTTTATTAATTGCTATCACAAGTACAAATTATAATCTTCTTGTTTTTCAGAAGCGCGCACCTGCACTTTTGGATAATCTTGTTCAAGCTTTATTAATGGCTCCATTTTTTGTCCTGCTTGAGGTAACTTCAATTTTCTTTGCATGAGTATTTTATCCAGAGTGACTGAAGAAAAAAATTGAAATGTTTTCAGAAGGATTTTTTGATCAGAGGTAGATGGCTAAAGTGGCACACCTATTCTTTTGGTTTCAGGCCCTTCAAAAGTTCTATAATTATGAACCTTATCCTGGTTTCAAGAAGAGTGTACGTGCAAAGGTGCAAGCAAATATCAGTGAATGGAGAATGAAGAAGCAGAAAAAATCTGCATAGGTGGCTTGCCTGTTGAACTTTAGCAGAGACTACTTTAGTTAATATTAAGCATGCTTCAAGAATTTCTTCTCAAAGTAAATTCATTTATTCAATACAGTTATTAACTTATTATCACTATTATTGCTAGCGTTGGTGTGTAATTGTACATGTTTCTGATTGATATAATTGTACAGTGATAAATTCAGAAAGACTAGGGTTTGCAATGAAATTGTTTCTATTAGAACCACATTTAATTGTGGGATCTGCAGACGGCTTAAGAAGCAGGAAAATCTGAATGGTTGGCTTTCCTATTGAACTTCAGCAGAGACTATTTATTAAGCATGAAGCATTCTTTATAAATTTCTTCTCAAAGTAGATTGATCCATTCAATGGATTTGTCATCACTATTATTACTAGTTCTGTTTTGCAATTTGACATGTTTCTGACTGATATAATTCTATGATGACTTTGGAAAGATGATTACTTGTGATGAAATTTTTTCTCCTTGATCCACATTCAATTTTAACTGAATAAATGAATGCCATGTTTCATTTATTATGAAATCTGCAGACATTTCAGATTAAATTTCATCGCTCTTACTGAAATGACACTCTTTGCCAAAAAATTGTCTTATGGTTACGGATAAATCACTCATGACCTCCATTATGCAAATCACAAAATGTAAGCATAATGCAAACATAATGGAGTTTGTCTTTAAAATGTTGATCATTTGAAGCTTCTGCCTTCCAGAGATGTCTGACATGACCCCTACTAGTGCTGTTTCATTCTCAGCAATTCTATTTGTACATTTGAAACAACCAAAAAACAGAGTTTAGTGGTCAGACAGTAATTATGATAATGGATTTCCAGATTATGATTCTTTATGTTCTCCATAGTATCTTTCCGACCACTATTGGTTCCATGTTTGTGTGGGTGTCTTTTGAGGAAACAAGAAAAATAAGAAGTGAATTTTCCTAGTGCTTAGATTTGTCTGTTTTTGTTAACCAAACTGTTCATTTTTCGTATCCAGAAAATAGATTCTTTATTGCTTATCGTGTTCCCTTTTTCTGCTAGTATTGTTTCTATTAAAATAGAATCCATTTCAAGGAAAAGTGAAATCTGCTTATTTTAAATTGTCTTGTAAATTTTGTAGACCTTTCCTATGATAGTCCGCCCTCTTATGTATTTTCTTTTTGGCTGTTCAATTATAGTACTCATCGAAAATAAGAAAGAAGTGAATTTTCCTAGCGCTTAGATTTGTCTGTTTTTGTTAACCAAGCCGTTCATTTTTCCATATCCAGAAAATAGATTCTTTATTGCTTATTGTGTTCCCTTTTTCTGCTAGTATTGTTTCTATTAAAATAGAATCCATTTCAACGAAAAGTGAAATCTGCTTATTTTAAATTGTCTTGTAAATTTTGGAAACCTTTCCTATGATAGTCCGCCCTCTATGCATTTTCTTTTTGGCTGTTTAATTATGGTACTCATCTAATAATTATCAAGTCACTGCAATTATTATCTATGCATGTTTTGAAATTTTTATATTTGAAGATTTTGTAATTTCTGGATTTTTGATTGTGTTTGTGTTTGATGAAAAAACTCAAACACAATCAAAAATCCAGAAATTACAAAATCTTCAGCATTATGGATTGTGGAAATCTCATAGCATTTTTATATTTGTCATTTTGGTTTTCTGTTACTCAACATACTGAAAAGCAATCAAAACTTATAATGAAAACATAATGATGTAAAGATTACATGCCACTAATTACAATTTCCTTTAGTGACCTTGTGAGATTTATTTTCCTTTCTGCATTAAAAATAGTTTAGCTGGGGAATAGCACTGAATGGGGAGGGCAGTGTTTTGATTAGACTAGTTTCCTCCTGAGACATTCTGAAGTACTGGGTGTCTAGTTTTAACCATGGCCTCACTCTATGCTAGAAGCTATTGGTCTTTACTTATTACCCAACTAGCATATGGCCCTAAAGTATATCAGCCAAGGAAATCACTAGTAAAATTTGTGAAATAATCTATCGAACAGATAGATGATACCTTGGTGAACTTGAAGTTAACAAGCGGCTTTTATTATTTTATATTGTGAATTACAATTTTTCAATGCCAGAATCATCTGGCTGTGGCACAAAATGCACCTACAAACGGCCAAAAGAAGGTCCTGTCGGCAGGCAACTCCACAAGGTCAGATATCTTTGTTCAGCTGTCACAGTTCTGTTTACACTTTGCATTGGCATTTCAATACAGACCATAAAGAACAAAACATTTTAATTACTAAAAGGTTGCCAATGGGCAGGAAAAAGCTCATCTCGATAAAGTAACATTTGGTGTTAGTTTCATCCAACCCTTGACATTTTTATGCTCTATGTGGTTTTGTCTAAAGCGTCTGAAGCAAAGTTTCACAACACTAAATATGGCCATGCAAAGGAGGTACAGATCTTTCTAACTTAGTAACTTTTACAGATTGTGCTATAGATCCTCCATATATTCTCTCTTGCAGGCCTGCAAACAGAATGAATCCTTACAAGATGGCAAGCTCATCCATGCTCTCACATCAATCAGATAGAATATTTGGCAGATACACAACTATGCACCAAGTGTAATCATGTATTTTGAAAGCAGAAGGTTGTTCATGCTCACAATTTTTTGATCAAATACCTTAAGAAATGCCTCCTTGTGGATTGTCATGTATTACAGGTGTGTTGTGACCTAATTCACACCTCGCCCCATTGCAAATGGGGACCCTTGTTGTTTGCCTTTTGGGTTTTGCTTTCGCGTGCCTCGTTTTGTCTGCGCTCCGTCTGGGGGTTTTGAGTCTGAATTTTGAATGGTCGCCCGAGTCGAGCAATTGAGTTTTAGCCTGGATCACTGTACAAACGTCACCATCATGCTTAGAGGGCCTGGTAGACGAAGATCGACTGTCATTTCAGTCAATTCTGACACTTCCAAGTTTTTAGGGTTTCTCACCCCGGACTCCTATTTTTTAGGACCTACTTTTTTGGCACTTTTGGGCAATTCTGCGATCCCTATTTTTTAGGGTCTATTTTTGGAAAGTTGCTATTTTTGGAAAATTTCTATTTTTTGAAAGTTTCTATATTTGGAAGGGGCTCGAGTTTCAAAAATCCACTCGGAAGTTCGAAAAGATCAACGAAACTCTCAGAAAATTGATTCGAATTTTTTTGAAATTTTGGTAAAATTCTGGAAAATCACAGAAAGAGTTCAAAAATCTGGAAAAGTTGCTTGAAATGGTGAAAAATCTGGTGAAAATCACAGAAAATCTTTCTAAAATAAAAAAAATGGTGGAAAATCCGAAAAAATCAATCTAGAAACAATGAAAAATCTGAGCAATCCATGAAAAAATCTGAGAAATCCATGGAAATCTGAACATTCATGGCAGGTTATGACTGAACAATCATGGGGGAGACTGAAGAATTCGCCTAAGTATGGAGTTTGCTCAGTTTGAACATGGAGGAATTAGCATCAGAAATTTTCAGCCAGATAATGGCAGTGGCAAGGAAAGCTATGAAGTCCGCCCATGGAAAAGAGGAATTTGTCTAAGGCAATGAAGCAATGGACAAACAAGAGCTAAAGTCTGCCCCAAGACAAATGGATAAGTGGCAATAAAATGAAGGAACTCCGCCCAGCTAGAATGGAGATGGCATAAAGATGCATGAAGTCCGCCCTTGTGTGGCAAGGTAAAAATTGGCAATGGCAAGGAACTTAATGAAGTCCGCTCTCAACAAAAGCTCCAATGGCCTGACAAAGAATAAAGTCCACCTAGCAACATGAAATGAATGGCAAGTCAAGAGCCAAAGTCCGCCCTATCATTGGCTATCAACTTAATGAAGTCCGCCTATGTTTAAGTGTCCAATGGCAAGCAAAATGAGGAAGTCCGCCTTGGGTAGAAGCTGAAATGGCAACCACTTTGACCAAGTCCGCCCTTGAGAAAAGCTGAAGTGGCATCAAAGATGAGGAAGTCCGCCCTAGACATAAAATGAAGTGGCAAGAGAAATGCTAAAGTCCGCCCTAGGGAAAATAGCCCAACACTTGGAAAATTCAGCCTAGTCCATGATAAATTGGCATGAGAGAATTAGAAAAAATTAAGTGGCCAAAACAACTAGCAAATCCGCCATGCTTAGAGGTGAGAAAAAATTAAAATTTTGCCTAAGTATGAACCTTTGGAAAATGCTTGGCACTTTGAAATTTCGCCTAAGTGATTAAAATTTTTATGGCCAAATAAAATCAGAGAGGGCTAGATAAATTGTGGAAAAATCAAGCAAATGGCCAAATAAAATTGGACATGGCAAAATAATTTTGGACAAAAGGAAAATATGGCCAAGTAAAGTTGGATGTGGCTAGATAAATCATGCCAAGATGAAATAAATTTTGCCAATAATTTTGGACGACTAAATAAATGTTGGACGAGAAAAGATGTATGGCCAAATAAAGTTGGACGTGGCTAGATAAATGTTGGACGGAAAGGATTTATGGCCAAATAAAGTTGGACGTGGCCAAATAATTTTGGAAAATGATTAAAAATCATGGCCAAACAAATCGGACGATGGAGATTATGGCGAGAAAATTGGACCAAATGAAAATTCGCCTAAGGCATTGGCAGAGAAAAATTCGAAAAAATCAAATTGCCTTGGACAAAAATAATTCGCCATAAAACGAATGGGTTGGAAATGACACATAGAATAATTATTTTAATTATTTTAATCATTTATTTTCCAACACCCAAAAGGATAAGTCTTGAAAAATTTGAAATTGGAAAGAAAGACAAAGAGCTTTGTTGAACTGGCGATAAAATTGGAAACTTTCCCGGACAAGAGCATTGAAGATAAAACTTGCCACCCGGAAGCGAAGTGAAATATGAGTTTAAACTCAATTCGAAGGAAACAATGCAAATTTGCTAAAAAGATCAATTTTTTCACCTCTATAAGTGATTTCACTTCTCATTTGCACAATCATTCGATTTTGAGAAGAAAAGTTGTGAAGAGAAACTTGTCTCAGGCAAAAGGGTTGAGAAAATTTGCAGCAAAGTGAAGGAAATATTTTCTTTTTCAGCTTGCATTGTGATTACGATCACTTCTCCAGAAGTCACAGGCAGATTTACTCTGCCCACTTCACTTTGGCATAAGACTTCACCACTTATTTTTCCAGCTTGATTTTTTACGAAGCCTAAATTGATAACTAGCTAGAATGTCCTTCGAAGTAATTTAAATGTCGAATTCTAATTATTTTCTCTACTTTTTCTTGCAGATCTATTTTCGAAGCAGTGAAGATGAAGTTTGCCAGCAAAGGTGTGCAAACACAGTCGAAAATCAAGTCCAAGTGGGAGCACGTCGTGGACATCGATCTTGGCCACGTTGATCTCGAAGACTTCAGGAAGAGAATGTACAGGACTGATGGACATTTGCCTACACCAATTGCCATCAGGATGATGCGCAATGGAATCATCCACGCAGCTGGATTTCCACCAGCAAAAGAATGTCCGGAGCTTATGGTAGAATGCGCAATACACTACAATGCACGAGACAGACAGATAGAAGCTCCTGACAGAAGAGTCCTTGCCTACTTGTCAGAGCCAGCAATCCAAGAAACTTTTGGGATTCCAATATACAATCGAACATCCTACCACACCAAGCAAGATGCACTCAAACTTTATCAGAGCCAGCATGATCTCTGTGCATCCGACATAAACAAGAATTGGTTACTAAAGCCCAAGCCTACTGCAGGCAAGATGCCAAAGAAATTGATCAGAACCCATTTCAAAGAGCAATATGGCGACATCGTTTTGCTACTAAACAGAATAGTAGGCAGTTCCCACGGTGCACCTTTCAAAAACTAGATGTACTATTTTATTGATGAAATAATCACTGGAGTCAAGATGTTCAATTGGTCCAGAATGATTAGTGACAGCCTGCACGAGCAGTTAGTCAACTTTGAGGAGACCAAAACTTTTCACATGAGCTCATACATCATATATTCACTTCCAAGATATTACAAGTATCTTGGTTTGACCTGCAAAGGCGTGGTTGGCAATGGCCAAGGGCAATTCAAAGCCTATGATTGTTATCCGCAGCTACAACTAAAAGAGAAGTCTCATTTCCAACGAGCTCATGACGCCTTCTTGATGTACATCACCCGGCTTCTCCAAGGCGGAACTCACCAAAGACTCTCACATGAGGCCAAGAGCCTAGTCAGTCGGAATGGATTATGGTTCATTTAGTATCCTAAGTTCACTTACATCAGAATCCAAGGATTCTCAGGAAATCCTTATAGACTGCCTATCTATCCGACAAACAAGATGGTTTTGCTGGAAGTGCTAAGGCAATTAGAGGCGTATCAGAATATTCAAAGGCCAAAGCAAAAAGCGGCTGTCACCTTTCCTTTTTTCATCGGCAACATGGAGGAGTCATGTCCGATGGCACAAGTAGCAAAGGCTGCTCGACTCGAAATTCAACAATATCCATTCATATAATACAAATCCAGGAAAAACTTTGATCCGCTCCATCACATCAGAACTGTGGACGAGGAGAGGTACAAGCATCGGGTTGACTTAGAAGACTTCTGGGCCAACGCAGCAGATGAATATGACGTAAGGAGGTTGTGGTCAAGATTGCCATTAAGCATGATAAGGGCAACCGAGCTTTTCAAAATACCCGATCAGCTACAGGATGATGGAATCTATTTGCAGCCAAGCTTCAATGAAAATGAGCCACTCCCCCTTATAAAATGGTTTGAGCCTGAGATGGGCGACCTGACGACTCTCATGCAACCCATTTTCAAATATTCTCAATGGTGGATAGATCGACATGTAGAAATTTTAAGACAGAGAAATGTGCAATTCACCTATGAATTGATGGGCGATACAGAGTCCTATTCTTCAAACGCTGGTGCATCTCGTGGAGATGGACCAACAGATGCTACCAATTCGAGAAAGAGGAAAGAAGTTGATAAATTTGCAAGACAAGACAAGGATAAAATGGTAGATGAAGGGCCTTCTCGAAAGAAGCACAAGTCTAAACCTATTCAGTCGACCACTTCCAGAAATATAGAAGAAATACTCGCCATGGATAAAGAGTCTTTTGAAAATGCTAGGATCCCTTCTCCTATCGAAAATGTGGAGCCAATACAAGTAGAAGATGATGGTCAACCTTCTCCAGCAAGCACAAAAATCCTAGAATCAGATAATGATACAGATATTATAGATGGAGAATTTGAGGAAGGAATGATTTCCGCCCTCAAAGGAATCCAAGATGACCCATCCATCCAAGAAGTTCAAAATATGTTGGAGGTTCAGGAAGAGCAGAGAGTATAGGATATACAAGACGTCCAAGGTCAACAGGAGGACAGAATTGAGCAGCCAACAATCCCAGAGTGGCTGAGAGAAAGATTGAAAAGAAAGGCACCAACGGAGGTACTTGAAGAAGAAGAGGATGACACAGATTTTCTGGCAAGACTAGAGCAAACTGCACCAAAAAAGAAGCCCAAGAAATTCTCAACCATCCAAAGGGATGAGGCTGGCAATCGCACAGTACAGATTGCAATACCTACAGCCGACAAGTTCTAAGATGAAATTGCTCCTGATGAATATGCTATCACGACAATTGACATGGGTCCTACAACAAAAGGGCTAGAGGTCGAGGACTTGGACAATTCTGTGGCTACCATCAAGGCCACGTTGGAAAAAGAAGTTGCCAAGAAAAAAGAGTATAAGAAAGAAATTCAGCGCCTAAAAGATTACATCCAACACTTGACCAAGCCCCTAAACGAAGGTGACCAAGCAGCGCTTCCACCTCCAAATTTGTCACAAGAACTAGTTAGAAATTTTGAAGAAGAATTGACTACAGCGAAAGAGGCTAAGCACTGGATGGCTCGAAGGAAAGAAGAGGCGTTGGCGTTTGCAGAAAAGTTGGCACAAGTAAATGAGCAAGCCTCCTTTATGCTATCACGAGTTGCAGATCTGGCAGAATCATGGAGTAATCTCGAAGATATTCAGAGCAGGATCATCCCATGTATTCGGGAATTGAAGGGCATCTTGAAGCAAAGGTTGATTGAGGACAAGGTTATTGAAGCCAAAGCTGCGTATGATTTCAATGTATGGTATTATGCCCTGATCTCAAGAAGAGGAGTCCTCGAAAAAGTGAAGCAGGATGGTGGCAGAGTTGAAGAACAAGCAAAGGAAATTCAAAATAAAATTTATGAAATGGCTGCGGATATGCTCGACAAGGACACTGTCCGAAAGAAACACTTGCGGCCAAAGAATTTAAAAGAGCAAGTGCAGAGAATTTTCTCTGCCACCGGGCCAATCATGGAGGAAAACTTCACCAAAGTATTCGACTTCATGGCCGTCAGGAATTCTTTCTTGCTGCAGGAACCAGAATGGACGACTATTTTTGCGGAATGTGCCGAGAGCTTGGATTTGCTGGAGTACAATGTCAACGTGCTGCTCGACATTGCCATCGAAGAGGTCAGCTTGATCATGTCCAGATTCGCCGAATGCAAGGCCGCACAAGTGGATAAGGATGCCACTCCAGATGTCTAGAGTTCTCTTCAGTTAACTGATTGAGGTTTTGGAAACCCTAATTAGGGTTTAGTTCTGTTTAATCTGGGCCGTTGATCATGAATCAATCTCGCTCGTTCTTTGTAATTCTGAAAAACTATATAAACCTCCCCCTCACTCTCTCAAATAATTAGAGAAATTAGAGAGGATTAGATATTCATTAGAGATTAGAGATTAAGAAGTTAGAGCATATTCAAGATAGTTAGAAATAAGGAGAGAGTTTTTATGAGATTGTTGTGAAAACACTACTTTGATAATAAAGTTCAAATGCATGAGGTGCCTTGAATACTTGATTGTCGAATAGTTGCATGGTCGTATATTCTCTTTCTCGCTTAGTAAATTTGAATTATGATGTATGTTAGAAGAATGATAGATTGATAACGGAGATTAATGAAACCGAGCTCATACTTTCTTTGAGTGGATGATTTTCACTCAATGTGCAAAGTTAGACTGAGCTTTACCATGGATGCTTAACTTCTGTTTGAATAATTGTTGTTCAATTTGATGGTAATTATTCATTACATGAAAATCATAAGCACATTCCCAGAAGATTGCACTTGCTCTGTGTAGTTGTCGTTTAATGTGGCGAAGTAGAGTACTGTTTATTTGGTTTCATTTAATCCTCGTCTTCTCTTGATTTCTTAGGAATAGGAATAGGATCTCTAGAACCCTTGATATTTTTCACTTTTTTTTATATAAAATCAAAAAACCCAAAATGATACTGCATTTATGTTTCCGCTTTTCCGAATAGCTTGCAAAATCTTAATTGTGCCCACAGCAAATCACATCCATACCACATAGCCTATCCGCACTCATCTTAAACATTGGAATTACCCTATGACCTTACTTGCAATCTTAGCATAGGAGGTAGTTTTTCAAGAGAGAATAGAGCGTCTGTGACACTTTGTTCTAAAATGTTTGTTGTGTCATAAAACACGCACCAACATTGTTCTGGCATTAGAAGGAGGGCTGAACGAAAAGAAATCTTTGCTACATCACTCTTGTATATGCTTGCCTCTCCTCCCCGCACCAACATTGTTCTGGTGCTAGAAGGAGGGCCATTTATAAACAATAGTAAGTTACTCTCAAAGTGAGCATGATGCAGTATGGTGTTACCACATGAATTTCCTTTTGATGTACCAGTCGAGCAACCAGATCAACCACCAACCGATATTATTGATCAGTTGTACACACTAGCTTGGAAGTCACAGGCAAATCGAGCTAAGTTTAGACAAACAAGCCATGTCCTAGCTAGAGAAGAGGAAAAGGGAAAAAGGTTCGAAGAAGCAATCAAGAAAGATTTGATAAGGCAAGAGATAGATTGCCTAAAAGAAAAGTTTGACGAGATAGAAAGATCATTTGCCGCAAGTTCATCTTCCAATTCGAGTTTGGATAATAGAATGAAGAATGGGACTCCCAGCCAACGTTCCTAATCCAAACCAGGATCCCCAGCAAGTGTTGCAACCGAATTTGGGTTTTCACGACGAACAAGAGGACATTGTCATTGAATTGTTCAGCCTTGCGTGGCAAGTGAGAAGAAGTGCTCCTGATTGGTTTCAAATGCGATTTATCCTTGAAGAAGAAGAAGAAAGAGCACGACGAATTGAGTTCAATATTCAAAGGGGCCTCCTTGTTGAAAGATTTGAAGCACTTCAGCGAGAGAAAAATCGTCAAGCCAATCGACAAGTAAATCAACAAGCTGCACAGTGAGTGAATTAACAAGCCCAAGAAGCAGCCCCGGAAGCAGCTCCTGCACCGCCTAGACAAGCTTAAAGTAGAATACACTGGATCGAATTGGTTCTTTCTCAGCAGAGAAGTTTCAAAGAGTCACCAGATCCACTCCCAATTCTTTTAAGGAATTTGTTGAGCTATCTCCCCACAGGAATAGGCAGAGAAAAGCATTGCAGGAAGCATCATCAAGCACACAAGTACCGAGCAAAGAAGATTCTTTTGGTCTTTTCCAAAATTCACCAAGTGCCAACCAACTAGATTGTCAACAAGTTACAGTGGCTGCGCAGCCGGTCCCACCAGTCCCACCAGTTCAACCTAATCAACCAAACGCTCCAATGGCGTGGCGTCCAGCTGACGCGTCACCTGTGACGCTTGTTGTTTATCATGATCTACCAAAGAATCCGAAACATTTTTGTTCCAAGTTCCATAGTGGTGACCTAAACCACACTGCAGACGAGCATGTTAAGATTTTTGAAGATCTTCTTCAAAATTAAGACATTCAAGAAGAAGATGTAGCCTGCAGATTGTTTCCTTACACATTCGACGAGGAGGTCTCTTACTGGTATATCTATTTTCCAGCTAACTCCATCCGCACTTGGCAACAAATGAAGACTGCTTTCCTAGAAAAGTTCAGACCACCCATTGCTCCATCTGATTTGTATAGGAAATTTGTGGAAATCAAAAGGCAGGAACATGAGCCAATTAGCACATTCAATAACAGATTCCACAAGGCCTATACTTGGCTAAGAGATCCTTATTTGTTGGAAAACGCAGCAGCATTGCCAATTTATTATGAAGCCTTAGATCGTCTTACTACCATGTTTGTGAAGTCAACAAATCCGCTCCCAGTAGATTTGAAAGGAGCATATGCTACGGAAATTACAACCAGCACTGGTCTCGGAGTAGGCTTGGCTCCAGGACCACTCCATTACTTAGGAAACACAACATCCCAAAATCAAATTCAAGATATTGATCAAGCATTGGCCCACCAAACACCCATGATGAATCCAGTCCCAAGTAATCAAATGGTTCTCCACCTAGGGATGCCCGTGTCTCAAATGCTACCAACACAGCCAATATACCTCCAGAATGTGACAACCTCCACACAAACTCAGGAGAAGAAGGATGAAATGAAAGAGTTGATCGAACAAGTCAAGAGGTTGTCAACTGAAGTCACTTATCTAAAAGGTCAGACTAGCTAAATGCAGAACTTTCAGAAAAGCTATCAGCCACCTCAAGGACATTACCAAGGGCAAGGCCATTCAGGATATCAAAGAGACGCTCAGAATTATCAGAGAGATAATCAAAACTATCAAGGAAATAACCAGGGTTTCCGGAACAATAACCCAGGCTTTCAAAGGAAGACTTGGAACACTTGACCAAATAACGGAAATGTACCATCCCCTTTAGATAATCCTCCTACCGACAATCGTCCTGCCGATAAGGTATTCTTAGCTAAAGTAGCGTTATCAGGGTGGTGCAAATTGCACAACACAGATCAGCATTCCAAGTTACATTGTCACGAGTTTCAAGTAGCGGCAGACATTTTTAAAAGTGAGGAGAAACTCAAAAAATCCTTCGGTAACCGGATATGAGTTGGTTCCTACGCCAAGATATGATCAGGCCCTTGTAATTGAGAATGCTCAGTATCTACCTCAAGAATACCCACAGTATCAACACAATCAAAGATTTCCACCAACGTCAGCTAATGGACCAGTGGAGACGCCACCCACCATTTACTCATACACAGTTGCTGAAGGACCTGTCGAAGACACGACCAATTATTACTTCCCGCCATTGAATAACAGCGTATTGGTTGAAGGTACAAAAGAAATTCAAGCATTCCAAAAGACATGCAACAATCCACCAAAGGTTTACTATCGAAAAAATCAGGAGCCTTTGACCTCGTCAGTTCCTCCACATAACTTCCAAACGCCACCACATCCAAATGCAAGCAATAACCCACCTCTTCCGAGAGACGCGCCACAATACAAGCAGGGAGATACTGCTAGTAGTAATGTTGGCAATCCTACCCCTCCTAAGGATGAATTGAAAAGATTGAGTCAATATGTTACGAAAGAAGTGAGGAAAATCAAGGTGAATGTGTCATTGTTTGAATTGATGAAGGTTCCAGAGATAAGGAATACATTCCTTGACAGCTTGAAGGACACAACACAAGATTCAGTCAACAAGGCTGCCAATTCCACAAACAATGTGAACGTCGTCCAAAATGAACAATTCCAATCTACTCAAGAAGGACATCAGAATTCTAAAGGAACTCGAGGTATGTATGAAGTAAAAGAAGGCATGGAGATGCCAGGCTAGAAGTCAGGTAGACCTGAACAAGTATGTCTAAGTTCAAAAGAGAGCAAGACGGAGAATCCGGAAAAAGGAGTAGAGACTCTGCATATTGAGAAGAATACTAAGATTAAAACCAAGGAGACGGAAGCCGGCGCACAAAAGGGAAGCCCCATGATATTCTATCAGGGAAAAGATGAGCCAGCTCCTTTCCTTGTCTTGCTCTGGATTTTCAACAAACTCCTACACAATTGTCTAATTGATTCAGGAGCATCCAACAACGTAATGCCTTTAGCAATTTGCCGCAGGTTGGGTTTGACACCCACAAGAACAAACAAGAAAGTAACGCAACTAGATAAGACAAAAGTCCCAGTCGTAGGAGAATTGAACAACATCCATATGCAATTATCAACTGATCCAAGGATTCAACAGTTCATTGACATTTCTGTAGTTGATATTCCTGATGGATATGACATGGTTTTAGGAAGAGACTGGACCCGTAGATTGAACGGCTATTTTGCTACCGACTTCTCACATATGTGGTTGCCTTGGAAGGGTATTCCCAACCAAATCAGAATTGAAAGTACCCCAAGGCTTAGACTAATGATTACTGAGAATGGGGAAAACAATGAAATTTTGTTTTGTGAAACAGATTTGGGCCAGTACATACCACATGCACCAGAGGTTTTGATGTTACAATGCTCAAATGATCAGGAAGAATCACTAGAAACTGCATATTCAACAGAAGTACCTACAGAGAGCGATGAAGAGCTGTCACCAGATGAAGGTGAAAGCATGTTCAAAAATTTTAGAAGATTTGTGCTCAGAAGCACAAGACAAGGAAGAGAATTGGGAAGTCATGCTTTTGTACAGGACTTGTTACTACCCAATTGGTGTCGTATCCATAACGCTTTCCATTCCGAATTCTCTTGCGCCATGTGCAAAATGGCTTTAGACCAAGTTCGCACAAGAACTTCCCAAATTTCAGAAGATGAATGTTTTGATTTGACAGTACCAGATGAAGAAAGAGATCTCTCATCAGAGGGAGAAAAGATCCAAGATGTAAACCAGTTTCAAGAAGATCATTTTGAAGACCAGAAAGAAGAAAATCCCATTCCTCATCAATTGCCAGAACAAGAGCAAGTTTGGACCTTGAGGTTCGATGGTTCAAAATCCAAGAAAGGTAACGAAGTTGGGTATGAGCTTATCAGTCCATCTGGCGAAACCTACCTGGCCACCATGAGATTACAGTTCCCATGTACCAACAATGTTACAGAATATGAGTCATTAGTGCACAGATTGCTCCACGCAATTCGCAAGAAGGTCAAAGTGCTACATGTTTATGGTGATTCAAAAATTGTAGTAAGGCAAGTAAGAAAGAAGTATGCTTGCCATGACAAGAGACTGAGAGGATACAAAAACCATGTCTGGGATCTCATCGAAAGCTTTGACACTTTCAACATAAAATCAGTGTATCGCTCTCAAAACAAAATCGCAAATTCCTTAGCCCAATCAGCAAGTTCCTTAGAGCCGCTTGAGATGGATGCAGTGAAGAAATTTATAGTAGAGATCACTTCAACACCATCAGTTCCAGGTAATATCACAAATTTCCAGGTGTTTGATGATGACAAGCACATCCTAGATTTTTTGACAAATTCAGACATTTTTTTCACCCAAGTCATTGATGAAGAAGAAGACCAAGGGGAGACTAAATTTGATACCGAAGGAATAATGAACTTAAAAACCAATAACATTCCCAAAGGAATGATCCAGTTAGAAAGAATCTTTGACCAAGATCAAATCAAAGCCATCAAATACCAAAGAAGTGATGGAGCTCAACACGAAGCTATTAACCTTGGAACGTAAGAAGTGAGAAATGTTCTCATCGGAAAAGTATGCACACATGAAGAAAAGGAACAGATAATCAGGAGTCTGAAGCAATTCAAAGACATTATTGCTTGGAGCTACGAGGGTCTGAAAACATATGGCACCTCAATTATTACACACACTATCCCCCTCAAAGCTGGCAGTAAACCATTCAGGCAGCACCAAAGGCCTGTGAATCCTCTGCTAGAGCCCCTCATTTTCCAAGAAGTGAAGAAGTTACTTTCAGCAGGCATTATCTTTCTAGTACGCCACTCAACGTGGGTCGCCAATTTGGTACCCGTCCGCAAAAAGAATGGAGAGATAAGATTGTGTGTTGACTTAAGAAACCTCAACATGGCCTCAGAAAAAGACAATTATCCACTGCCCTCATTAAACGAAGTCATTCAAATCGTGAACGGATCCCAAATGATGTCATTCCTTGACGGATATTTTGGCTACAACCAAGTGCTCGTGGAACCAGAAGACAGGCTTAAGATGGAATTTACAACGAAGTGGGGCACATTTTCCTTCAAGAGGATGCCATTTGGTCTGATCAATGTCGGAGCTACCTTCCAAAGGGCTATGGATATTGCTTTCAAGGATCTCATAGGAAAGTGCATCATTGTCTATATGGACGACCTTACGGTGTTTTCAAAGAAAAGAGAAACTCATGTCAGAGATTTGATAAGGATATTTGAAAGATGCAGAAGGTACGAAATATCTTTGAACTCGAAGAAATGTGTGTTCGGGGTAATTGAAGGAAAGCTGCTTGGCCACATAATAACAGAAAAGGGTATTCTCATAGACCCTGATCGAGTGGAGGCTATTTCGAGGATTGGTTTGCCTTCGAGTCAGAAAGAATTGAAGTCTTTCTTCGGAAAAATTAATTTTGTGAGAAAATTTATAACAGGATTTGCTGAAATAGTCAGGCCCTTGAATGAAATGCTCAAAAAGGATGCAAAGATAGAATGGACAGAGCCAGCGAGAAAAGCTTTTAAAGAGATTAAACAGGCCATAGTTGACGCTCTCATCCTGGTTAGTCCTGATTATACCAAGCCATTCTACCTTTATTCTTTTGCATCAAAGCATACAAGTGTCGAGATGTTAACACAAAGAACAGATGAGAAGGATGAACATCCTATTGCCTTGATGAGTGCACCTTTCAAGGATGCAGAGATAAAATACCTGAACGTTGAAAAGCAAGCATATGCTTTGGTTAAAGAAATAAAGAAATTTCGGCACTATGTATTGAGAATTAAAGTTTTTTCCATAGTCCCGGATATGACTGTCAAAACCCTTTTGATGCAGAACAAATTAGGAGAAAGAAGAGGTAAATGGGTTACAATCATCCAGGAATATGATATTGAAATTCAACCGATGAAGATTGTCCGCGGCAAAGCTTTGACACAAACCATTGCTACAGGACCTGAATTAGTGCAACAGGTGTATGAATTACAAGAGGTATCCCCTGATGAGTGGTATGACGATATCGTCTACTTCCTTCTCAATCACAAATGCCCAAATTATTTAAAACCAGTACAAAAGAGGGCCCTAAGAATGAAGAGCCAAAGGTACATGTTGCAAGGGGCAGTGTTGTACAGGAGAAATCACGAAGGATTTTTTCTAAGGTGCCTGGGAAAAGAAGAAGCTAAGCAGACAATAGAACATTTCCATTCCAGATTCAGAACTGGCCACAGAGGAGCGCTTGCAACAACACGCCAAATTTTGATGGCCGGCTACTATTGGCCAACAGTGTTTAAAGATGCATTTGATCATGTGAAGACTTGCCATACCTGTCAAATCACTGCAACATGAGAGAGGAACCCTGCTATGCCACTGCAACCTGTGATCGAAGTGCGACCTTTCGCAAAGTGGGGACTCGACTTTATTGGTATGATTAATCCACCTTCCTCAGCACAACACAGGTATATCCTAACTGCAACTGACTACTGCACGCGGTGGTCAGAAGCTCTAGCTTTAAAATTTTGCACTTCTAATGTTGTAATTAAATTTTTAGAAGAAAACATTATCACCAGGTTCGGATGTCCTCATGCTTTAGTGTGCGATAATGGTTCTGCGTTTTCTTCATTGAGATTTTCTAACTGGGCTTTTGAGCATGGTATTACTCTGAAGTTTTCATCAAATTACTATCCCCAGGGCAACGGATTAGCAGAATCTACCAACAAGAACTTATTGAACATCATCAAGAAACTGCTAGACAAAAATCCAAGGGACTAGCACACGCAATTGAGATTTGCTCTTTGGGCGGATAGAGTAAGAGTAAAGAGTTCCTTGGGTACATCACCTTACCACCTGGTTTATGGACAAGATCCAATATTTCCTATACAACTGAGGATTCCAACCCTACAATTCATGCAAGAATGTTTAGAAGAAGAAGAGAGGGTTAAAACCAGATTATCACAGTTACTTCTTTTGGAAGAGAAGAGAGATCAGGCCTCGGAGAAATTTGCTAAACATCAAGACATTGTTAAGAGATGGTTCAATAAGCAAGCAAGAGTAAAAGCTTTTTGAATTTCTGATTTAGTCCTTTGCTGGGACAAAGCTCATGAGAGAAGAGGAGACCACAATAAATTTGACAACCTATGGATGGGTCCCTTTCAAATTTCGGAAATTTTGGGAGACAATGCTTTTAAATTGAAGACACTGACCGGAGAAGAAGTTCCATTGCCCGTCAACGGGAAATTCCTAAAGCATTACTTCCAGTCCTAGACTCCTAGTGGGTCTTGCTTTGTACATAGCTGGATTAGATTTCTTTTCCTGTTTGGGTTTGGTTTTTTGCTTTCGGTTTTCCTGCTTTCTTAGATTAGTTTGCTTGCTTTCGTTTGCTTTCCTGTAGATTAGTTGTTTTGAATAAATCAAGGATCTCCATTTGCGAGAAGGTGAAGTATTCCAAACACACACAGGTCTTATTCCACAAAGTAATGTTAGATTATTCTGGATTGATAAATTTTCATTAGGAATTTGGAATCCGAGTCTGAATTCTTCTAGTTTAACTTTAGGTTAGGATTTGTACTTAGGGGAATCGTATATTGTGTCTAGACACTGAGTATTGAAGATCATTATATTTTTACACATTTAATAATTTCTCTGAGTTATTATGATCTCCTAGGAGAAGTCGGGGTTAGGCTAATCAAAAGTCTGGCTCCAGAGCCACTATAATACTCAAACCCATGTGAGCTTCACTGCTTACAAAGCCAAAAGGTGGAAAAATATGAAAAGAAAAGAATATCGAAAGAAAAAGAGTTAAAAAAATAAAAAATCAAAGCATTTGGCTTTTGGGTGTGCGGACATCTCTACAAGCATGCACTAAAATCGACCAATCATCAAAAGAGAAAAAACAAGAAAATCAAAAGAAATTATAAATCACCGGAAGTAGAGCAATCTTCGTGAGTTTATAGAAGATAACCTTGCCGGGGCTATAGACGCTCGCTGGCAGCAAGGCTCTATCCAAGGATGCTTTTGGAGTTAAGACAAATTACAAAGCCTGCCATGATGGAACCAAAGAGTCATACTGATTCCACGAGATGGAATAAACACATTTGCACACACTTGTGATTGAAAAGAAAAGTGTCTTGATCCAATCTAGGGTTTCTTTTCTTTCTGAGTACACCTTTTAACCTAGGGGTAAGTTAGTTGGATTTAGTTAAAGATTCCAAATTCAGAATAGGTCTTTATCTTTGGAATGTTCAGGAACATTCCTCATGTGGAGTCGCTAGATGTTGTGACCTAATTCACACCTCGCCCCATTGCAAATGGGGACCCTTGTTGTTTGCCTTTTGGGTTTTTCTTTCGCGTGCCTCGTTTTGTCTGCTCTCCATCTGAGGGTTTTGAGTCTAAATTTTGAATGGTCACCCGAGTCGAGCAATTGAGTTTTAGCCTGGATCACTGTACAAACATCACCATCGTGCTTAGAGGACTTGGTAGATGAAGATCGACTATCGTTTCAGTCAATTCTGACACTTCCAAGTTTTTAGGGTTTCTTACCCCGGGCCCCTATTTTTTAGGACCTACTTTTTTGGCACTTTTGGGCAATTCTGGGATCCCTATTTTTTAGGGTCTATTTTTGGAAAGTTGCTATTTTTGGAAAATTTCTATTTTTGAAAGTTTCTATATTTGGAAGGGGCTCGAGTTTCAAAAATCCACTCGGAAGTTCGAAAAGATCAATGAAACTCTCAGAAAATTGATTCGAATTTTTTTTGAAATTTTGGTAAAATTCTGGGAAATCACAGAAAGAGTTCAAAAATCTGGAAAAGTTGCTTGAAAATGGTGAAAAATCTGGTGAAAATCTTTTGAAAATCACAAAAAATGGTGGAAAATCTGAAAAAATCAGTCTAGAAACAATGAAAAATCTGAAAAATCCATGAAAAAATCTAAGAAATCCATGGAAATCTGAACATTCATGGCAGGTTATGACTGAACAATCATAGGGGAGACTGAAGAATTCACCTAAGTATGGAGTTTGCTCAGTTTGAACATGGAGGAATTAGCATCAGAAATCTTCAGCCAGATAATGGCAGTGGCAAGGAAAGCTATGAAGTCCGCCCATGGAAAAGAGGAATTTGTCTAAGGCAATGAAGCAATGGACAAACAAGAGCTAAAGTCTGCCCCAAGACAAATGGATAAGTGGCAATAAAATGAAGGAACTCCGCCCAGCTAGAATGGAGATGGCATAAAGATGCATGAAGTCCGCCCTTGTGTGGCAAGGTAAAAATTGGCAATGGCAAGGAACCTAATGAAGTCTTCCCTCAACAAAAGCTCCAATGGCCTGACAAAGAATAAAGTCCACCTAGCAACATGAAATGAATGGCAAGTCAAGAGCCAAAGTCCGCCCTATCATTGGCTATCAACTTAATGAAGTCCGCCTATGTTTAAGTGTCCAATGGCAAGCAAAATGAGGAAGTCCGCCTTGGGTAGAAGCTGAAATGGAAACCACTTTGACCAAGTCCGCCCTTGAGAAAAGCTGAAGTGGCATCAAAGATGAGGAAGTCCGCCCTAGACATAAAATGAAGTGGCAAGAGAAATGCTAAAGTCCGCCCCAGGGAAAATAGCCCAACACTTGGAAAATTCAGCCTAGTCCATGATAAATTGGCATGAGAGAATTAGAAAAAGTTAAGTGGCCAAAACAACTAGCAAGTCCGCCATGCTTAGAGGTGAGAAAAAATTTAAATTTTGCCTAAGTATGAACCTTTGGAAAATGCTTGGCACTTTGAAATTTCGCCTAAGTGATTAAAAAATTTATGGCCAAATAAAATTGAACAGGGCTAGATAAATTGTGGAAAAATCAAGCAAATAGCCAAATAAAATTGGACATGGCAAAATAATTTTGGACAAAAGGAAAATATGGCCAAGTAAAGTTGGATGTGGCTAGATAAATCATGCCAAGATGAAATAAATTTTGCCAATAATTTTGGACGACTAAATAAATTTTGGACGAGAAAAGATGTATGGCCAAATAAAGTTGGACGTGGCTAGATAAATGTTGGACGAAAAGGATTTATGGCCAAATAAAGTTGGACGTGGCCAAATAATTTTGGAAAACGATTAAAAATCATGGCCAAACAAACCGGACGATGGAGATTATGGCGAGAAAATTGGACCAAATGAAAATTCGCCTAAGAAATTGGCAGAGAAAAATTCAAAAAAATCAAATTGCCTTGGACAAAATTAATTCGCCATAAAACGAATGGGTTGGAAATGAAACATAGAATAATTATTTTAATTATTTTAATCATTTATTTTCCAACACCCAAAAGGATAAGTCTTGAAAAATTTGAAATTGGAAAGAAAGACAAAGAGCTTTGTTGAACTGGCGATAAAATTGGAAACTTTCCCGGACAAGAGCATTGAAGATAAAACTTGCCACCCGGAAGCGAAGTGAAAGATGAGTTTAAACTCAATTCGAAGGAAACAATGCAAATTTGCTAAAAAGATCGATTTTTTCACCTCTATAAGTGATTTCACTTCTCATTTGCACAATCATTCGATTTTGAGAAGAAAAGTTGTGAAGAGAAACTTGTCTCAGGCAAAAGGGTTGAGAAAATTTGCAGCAAAGTGAAGGAAATATTTTCTTTTTCAGCTTGCATTGTGATTACGATCACTTCTCCAGAAGTCACAGGCAGATTTACTCTGCCCACTTCACTTTGGCATAAGATTTCACCACTTATTTTTCCAGCTTGATTTTTACGAAGCCTAAATTGATAACTAGCTGGAATGTCCTTCGAAGTAATTTAAATGTCGAATTCTAATTATTTTCTCTACTTTTTCTTGTAGATCTATTTTCGAAGCAGTGAAGATGAAGTTTTCCAACAAAGGTGTGCAAACACAGTAAAAAATCAAGTCCAAGTGGGAGCACGTTGTGGACACTGATCTTGGCCACGTTCATCTCGAAGACTTCAGGAAGAGAATGTACGAGACTGATGGACGTTTGCCTACACCAATTGCCCTGAGGATGATGTGCAATGGAATCGTCCACACAGCTAGATTTCAACCAGCAAAAGAATGTCCAGAGCTTATGGTAGAATGCGCACTACACTACAATGCACGAGACAGACAAACAGAAGCTCCTGACGGAAGAGTCCTTGCCTACTTGTCAGAGCCAGCAATCCAAGAAACTTTTGGGATTCCAGTATACAATCGAACATCCTACCGCACCAAGCAAGATGCACTCAAACTTTATCAAAGCTAGCAGGATCTCTGTGCATCCAACATAAACAAGAATTGGTTACTAAAGCCCAAGCCTACTGCAGGCAAGATGCCAAAGAAATTGATCAGAACCCATTTCAAAGAGGAATATGGCGACATCGTTTTGCTACTAAATAGAATAGTAGGCAGTTCCCATGGTGCACCTTTTGAAAACTGGATGTACTATTTTAGTGATAAAATAATCACTGGAGTCAAGATGTTCAATTGGTCCAGAATGATTAGTGACAGCCTGCACGAGCAGTTAGTCAACTTTGAGGAGACCAAAACTTTTCACATGAGCTCATACATCGTATATTCACTTGCAAGATATTACAAGTATCCTGGTTTGACCTGCAAAGGCGTGGTTGGAAATGGCCAAGGGCAATTCAAGGCCTACGATTGTTATCCGTAGCTGCAACTGAAAGAGAAGTCTCATTTCCGACGAGCTCATGACGCCTTCTTGATGTACATCACCCAGCTTCTCCAATGTGGAACTCACCAAAGACTCTCACATGAGGCCAAGAGCCTAGTCAATCGGTATGGATTCTAGTTCATTGAGTATCCTAAGTTCACTTACATCAGAATCCAAGGATTCTCAGGAAATCCTTATAGACTTCCTATCTATCCGACCAACAGGATGGTTTTGCTGGAAGTGCTAAGGCAATTAGAGGCGTATCAGAATATTCAAAGGCCAAAGCAGAAAGCGGCTGTCACCTTTCCTTTTTTCACCGGCAACATGGAGGAGTCATGTGTGACGGCACAAGCATCAGAGGCTGCTTGACTGGAAATTCAACAATATCCATTCATATCATACAAATCCAGGAACAACTTTGATCCGCTCCATCACATCAAAACTGTGGACAGGGAGAGGTACAAGCATCGGGTTGACTTAGAAGACTTCTGGGCCAATGTAGCAGATGAATACGATGTAAGAAGGAGGTTGTGGTCAAGATTTCCATTAAGGATGATAAGGGCAACTGAGCTTTTCAAAATACCCGATCAGCTACAGGATGATGGAATCTATTTGCAGCCAGGCTTCAATGAAAATGAGCCACTCCCCCTTATAAAATGGTTTGAGCCTGAGATGGGCGACCTGGCGACTCTCATGCGGCTCGTTTTCAAATATTCTCAATGGTGGATAGATCGACAGGTAGAAATTTTAAGACAGAGAAATGTGCAATTCACCTATGAATTGATGGGCGATACAGAGTCCTATTCTTCAAACGCCGGTGCATCTCGTGGAGATGGACCAACAGATGCTGCCAATTCGAGAAAGAGGAAAGAAGTTGATAAATCTGCAAGACAAGACAAGGATAAAATGGTAGATGAAGGGCCTTCTCGAAAGAAGCACAAGTGTAAACCTCTTCAGTTGGCCACTTCCAGAAATATAGAAGAAATACTCGCCATGGATAAAGAGTCTTTCGAAAATGCTAGGATCCCTTCTCCTATCGAAAATGTGGAGCCAATACAAGTAGAAGATGATGGTCAACCTTCTCCAGCAAGCACAGAAATCCTAGAATCAGATAATGATACAGATATTATGGATGGAGAATTCAAGGAAGGAATGATTTTCGCCCTCAAAGGAATCCAAGATGACCCATCCATCCAAGAAGTTCAAAATATGCCAGAGGTTCAGGAAGAGCAGAGAGTACAGGATATACAAGACGTCCAAGGTCAACAGGAGGACGAAATTGAGCAGCCAACAATCCCAGAGTGGCTGAAAGAAAGATTGAAAAGAAAGGCGCCAACAGAGGTACTTGAAGAAGAAGAGGATGACACAGATTTTCTGGCAAGACTAGAGCAAACTGCACCGATAAAGAAGGCCAAGAAATTCTCAACCATCCAAAGGGATGAGGCTGGCAATCGCACAGTACAGATTGCAATACCTACAGCCGACAAGTTCCAAGATGAAATTGCTCATGATGAATATGCTATCACGACCATTGACATGGGTCCTACAACAAAAGGGCAAGAGGTTGAGGACTTGGACAATTCTGTGGCTACCATCAAGGCCACGTTGGAAAAAGAAGTTGCCAAGAAAAAAGAGTATAAGAAAGAAATTCAGCGCCTAAAAGATTACATCCAACACTTGACCAAGCCCCTAAACGAAGGTGACCAAGCAGCGCTTCCACCTCCAAATTTGTCACAAGAACTAGTTAGAAATTTTGAAGAAGAATTGACTACGACGAAAGAGGCTAAGCACTGGATGGCTCGAAGGAAAGAAGAGGCGTTGGCGTTTGCAGAAAAGTTGGCGCAAGTAAATGAGCAAGCCTCCTTTATGCTATCACGAGTTGTAGATCTGGCAGAATCATGGAGTAATCTCAAAGATATTCAAAGCAGAATCATCCGATGTATTAGGGAATTGAAGGGCATCTCGAAGCAAAGGTTGATTGAGGATAAGGTTATTGAAGTCGGAGCTGCGTATGATTTCAATGGATGGTATTATGCCCTGATCTCAAGAAGAGGAGTCCTCAAAAAAGTGAAGCAGGATGGTGGTAGAGTTGAAGAACAAGCAAAGGAAATTCAGAATAAAATTTATGAAATGGTTGCGGATATGCTCGACAAGGACACTGTCCGAAAGAAACACTTGCAGCCAAAGAATTTAAAAGAGCAAGTGTAGAGAATTTTCTTCGCCATCGGGCCAATCATGGAGGAAAAATTCACCAAAGTATTCGACTTCATGGCCGTCAGGAATTCTTTCTTGCTGTAGGAACCAGAATGGGCGACTATTTTTGCGGAGTGTACCGAGAGCTTGGATTTGCTGGAGTACAATGTCAACGTGCTGCCCGACATTGCCATCGAAGAGGTCAGCTTGATCGTGTCCAGATTTGCCGAATGCAAGGCCACACAAGTGGATAAGGATGCCACTCCAGAGGTCTAGAGTTCTCTTCAGTTAACTGATTGAGGTTTTGGAAACCCTAATTAGGGTTTAGTTCTGTTTAATCTGGGCCTTTGATCATGAATCAATCTCGGCCATTCTTTGTAATTCTGAAAAACTATATAAACACCCCCCTCCACCCCCCCCCTCACTCTCTCAAATAATTAGAGAAATTAGAGAGGATTATATATTCATTAGAGATTAGAGATTAAGAAGTTAGAGCAGATTCAAGATAGTTAGAAATAAGGAGAGAGTTTTTATGAGATTGTTGTGAAAACACTACTTTGATAATAAAGTTCAAATGCATGAGGTGCCTTGAATACTTGATTGTCGAATAGTTGCATGGTCGCATATTCTCTTTCTCGCTTAGTAAATTTGAATTATGATGTATGTTAGAAGAATGATAGATTGATAACGGAGATTAATGAAACCGAGCTCATACTTTCTTTGAGTGGATGATTTTCACTCAATGTGCAAAGTTAGACTGAGCTTTACCGTGGATGCTTAACTTCTGTTTGAATAATTGTTGTTCAATTTGATGGTAATTATTCATTACATTCCCAGAAGATTGCACTTGCTCTGTGTAGTTGTCGTTTAATGTGGCGAAGCAGAGTACTGTTTATTTGGTTTCATTTAATCCTCGTCTTCTCTTGATTTCTTAGGAATAGGAATAGGATCTCTAGAACCCTTGATCTTTTTCACTTTTTTTTATATAAAATCAAAAAACCCAAAATGATACTGCATTTATGTTTCTGCTTTTCCGAATTGCTTGCAAAATCTTAATTGTGCCCACAGCAAATCACATCCATACCACAGAGCCTATCCGCATTCATCTTAAACATTGGAATTACCCTATGACCTTACTTGCAATCTTAGCATAGGAGGTAGTTTTTCAAGAGAGAATAGAGCATTTGTGACACTTTGTTCTAAAATGTTTGTTGTGTCATAAAACACGCACCAACAAGGTGTCAAAAGCCAAATCACTTAATCTTTTCTAGTATACATTTATTGTGTATCCACTTGGAATCTCTGGAATAAGATTGATATTCACACCAACAATAAGTGTATTTCAGTCTCTTATCTCTGCAACAAATGCCATTGTCAATGTATATGCAAACTGTGGAATATGACAGATGTATCTTGGACAACAATAATTGTAGGGTATGGACAGGTAGGGCATCTTAACAAATTTGTTTGATTTACTTGAAAGCATGATGATTGCAGCATTTTTCAAAAATGACTGGAACAATGAAGCCTTGAAACTTTTTGATGAAATACCTTGATACGATGTGGTCTTGAGGAATGTATTTATTGCAGTTTTAGAGAGGAAGGACGTGTTATTGAAACTCTTAAATTCTTAATGGAAATGGCTTCATGAATGAGGTCCTCTAGAATATGATGATTGCAGGTTTACAACAAAATAAGTTTGTGGATGAGGCTTTGAAGATCTCTGATCAAATGCCTCTGTGAATGTTGGTCTTGTGGAATGCGATGAGTAAAGGATTTTTGCATACTGGGTTTCTTGATGAGGCCTTGTAAAATCTGCATTCTCATGGAATGCAGTAATGTCGGGATATGCTCAAAATGGGTTTATGGATAAAGTCCTGGAATATTTTATGTAAATGCCTAGAATATAGAGTTTCATGGATGGCAGGGTTTGCATGAGATACCTGTGGAGGTCTTTAAGTATTTTAAACAATTGTAATTGGCTGCCATGAGATTGAATTAAAAAAAATAGTTTGTTAAGTATTTTATCTGTTATGTGCCAACTTTGCAGCTCCGGAATGGGGTAAGAAGATCAATGAAAGAAAAATTAGTGGCAGTTTTCATTTGGATGTTATCATGAATACCATGATGCACATCTATGCAAAAATCTTTTTTGGCAGCATGCAGCCATGAAAATATAGCTAGTGAACGGTATCAATGCTTCTAATGTATGAACTTATCCTTGTCTCTTTTCTTGTTGGCTTCTATTTTGAAACAAAGCTTTCTTGTCTCTGTTTTATTTTTCCTTTCTTTTCCATCGTCTCCAGAGTGAAAATGACTTCCAACTCCTAGAATAAAACTGGTTCACATGACACTAAAGGCACTGAATGTTATAGTATTATACAGAGCATGAACTAGATGCCAAGCTTAATGTCATCTCCAAGAAACATTGACATCTCTGAGAAAGAAGATCAACTATGTGCAAATTTCCAGCACTTGAGCTTAACAACTGCTCATTTGTTCCTGACCATATTGTACTCGATTTGGACATTTGTAGATGAGGTTGAAAAGAATGACTATAGTACAGAAAGCAGAACCCTCAAGGCAACATGCGTGATATGTGAAAGAGAACTGCACTTATGATCTCTTTCTATTCTTTCTTGCACCATGTTCTATTAAAATTTAGGACGATTATCCATTAAAAAATTTGTATACTAATAACTCTAGATTTCTTGTCATCACATGCTAAGCCGTTGATGCATCACTGGAATAATGTATCAATTACCCCAAGTATAAAAAGAACTACCATTGCCAGATGTTTGTGCGTCTTCTCTAAGAGGGAAAAAAATTAACCTACAAAGTAGAGTTTTGGAAGGTAGTAGAGATATCGTCTTCACTGATGGATTCCCCTGTTTTTAAGTTTTACTGTGTGCATTGCCCCTATTACTATAATAATGCTTAAACTAAGTTGGATTAACAACAACATGACTGGGTGGCTAACATCAAACTTCAATTTCTTTCAGCAATTTATATGTTAGAAGAATGAGATAAAACTAGCAGTCAGTAATTATTAGATCTTTTATTTTATAATAAGAAATCATACAACTACAGTTATTCACTAAAAAATTTATTTGATGTTTTGAGATTTCTATGTCCTACTAAAAAATTCAGTGCAATACTAAGTTTGTAAGTAATCAACTTGTCTTATAAGATTTTCTCAAGCGGGATGCTGACTGTGGGTTACTAGGGTGATTGCAGATTGCTTCATTTAATTTACAGGCTTGCATGATAGCCAAAGATTTATAATAATAAATTAACAATATTGGTTCAACATCAACTTTATTACTTAATATCAAACTTTTCTCACGTGAGTTGCTATATAGTTCTTTATCTTGGTTGTAATCAGCTACATGTTTTCCATTGGGGTTGTTTCCAAATTTCCGGGCGTTTGTCTTTGTCTTGACTTTTCATTACATATGATCGTTGTGGCTTTTAAATTTTTCCCATTTTTGTTCTATTTTGATGTTTTACTTCACATGCTTAATTAATGATCAAGTTCAAGCCTAGCAGTCAGCATCAAGAACTTTGGCACTCAAAATTTAAGAAATTACATATACACTGAAAGCTTTACGTTCTTCAATACATAAATACCCAGAGATGTCACAACATTTGAATATACATAGTATAGAACTCTTCCGAATCCTTTGGGAACCACTCCCTCCCCATTCCCAAGCTGTATTCTCAAACAGACACCTAAACACCTCACAGATAATCAAAACACACATACATTACTGCCTCCTAAACAAGAGCGTTGTCACTTCTAGTGCGGTTCTTATTACAGTAAATTTCAATCATATTTTTTATTCATGGGCGCTTCTGGCCCCTGTAAAGTGTGAAGGCAGAGAGCGTGACAAGAAGGATAAGAACAAGTACACCTACAAAGGACCCAACAACAGCTCCACTGCTCTGTTGGCAAAAGGAACCGAACTGTTGGCATATGGCAAACCAATTGGCGCGGGAGTTGCCATTGTGAGCCAGGTACACTAGAGCTGCTGCTGCTGAGGCTGCTGCTGTCACAACACCTACCATCCCCTGCAAAACAAATAAGTGCAACTTTTAGCACTTCATTGTATTTACTTAATCACCATCACAAATCAGTGCGTCTTTGTAGTCTGAACTGTAAGCAACATATAGCTTATTGCTCTAATAACATAACAGAAACATAGCATATCGAAAACATCCTTCATTCATTGTAAGTAAAACAAACAAAATAGAAACACGTCATTTGAGAAAGCAGGTCATGAGGCTCATCATTGATTTTGAGTCAGATAGATGCATATAATCCTACTCCATGGTTCGCTCTTAATAAATTGTCCGTAACAATCTAAATTAAATGCATCCAACAACCCCAAAGCCCAACAATTTATCTTTCAATACCAAATTGGAAAAACAATTCCCGATTTCTACAACTGCCTGCTCATATAATTACAACTTATCGACTTGAAAAGCAGTTATGAATTACAATTTCACACCTGTATTAATACATAAAATGTTATTACGAGAACTTTTTTGAAATTTCTTTTCTCAAAATGAGAGTGCTGGTTTTTCATGGATTACCGTATCGAGTATGATAAGTACTACTTTGGTGATTGCGGTATGCCCTCTCACAATGTTGAAGATGGATACGGGAAGAGACAGCAACAGGTATATACCCGCAATTCCATTTGCTATCACAAAAAATCTGAACTTCCACAAATTCAATTAGACTCTAAACGAACGCTAATCTTGTAAGGTATAATTTATTAGGCATTCAGATTATAAAGTCTGCAAGATTTGAAATGGGTACTAAATAAGAAGAAACAAAGAAGAGCAACATAATTAGATTTTGCAAATTTTAGCAGAAAGACTGTTTTGAGTGGGCTTTTATTTTTTCTGTATACACTGCTATGTTCTTTTTACTACCAAATAGAAGAAATTCTAAACCCAAAAAGGAGAACTATAATTACGTGAAAGCAGGCATGTCACTATATTTAGCCTCGAATTGGAAGAATTGAGTGAACAAAGGAAGAGCCTCATCTGTGGTTCCCATAGCAATTGTGGCTGCTAAAATGGCAGCAAAAGCCACCATCCTCAATATAAAATCCAATATGCCAAAACCCCTTCTTCTCCATTTTCCTTTTAAAGCTCTTGAGGTTTCACCAGTCTCTGTTGTTGCAGCAGGCTTCATGTTTTCCTTGATACAGATGTTTACAATCAGCTATTGCCTATCAATTGCTTTTGATTTCAATCTTGAGCTGATGATTGAGATGGTTAAGAGTTCTTGATAACTTGAAATATATAGAGGAAGAACAAATTTATTCGTAACAAACATTAGCTCTCAGAATACAGAGTAGGATGCACCCAGCAAATTCTTTAGTGCGAATGCAGATTAGGTTGCAGCTGGTAATGCCAATTAAGTGTATTTGTTGACCTTAAAATTAAGAAGGATATGCGAATTCTAAATTCAGTATTATGTTTCAGTGGGTTTTAGATAGGAAAGATTTGAATGTGGTGGATTCGGTTTTGGATTAGTCCCAACTGCTCCACTTCAAATGCCTTTCTACTTTTCCATCTCATCTACAGAGATTACATTCAAATGTTGTCTATTGTATAAGAAAACAAGATTAATATGTTGAAGGGATTGTTATCGATGCATAGTTTAGTTCAGTTACAACTAAGCACTGATTTGCTAGGGATCCAGAATGTTCAAGTTTGATTGCCAACGTAATTTTACATTTAATTGTTAATAGAGAGTGCCCAAACCCTTGAAACCTTTGCTACCGATTTGAATGACGAAACTGTTCATTGTGATCATTATTTGTCCATGGAATCAATTTTAGTTGAAGAATCCTTATACCTTACAAAATTAAGGATGCTTCGGTGCAAAATTACATAACAAAACTATAAACTTTTACATTCTAGTCCAAAAGTAGGAGGATTAGTTAATGACCCAAAAATTTAGAAAATCCATTCATTTCTAATATTTATTTCACTATCATATTACATATCCATAAGATACATTTGCTTATAAGCCTACAATATGAGGTAAGATGATAAATTTACTTACGAAAAGGATAAAAAATGTTCCTTAACTATGTTTGTAGTTTATCCTACTTTATTATCTTTAGTCTAGTTCTCAATCTGAACATATAGATTTAAATAGTTATTTCAATTAAATTAAGAATAGTAGTAGACATTCTTTATCAAAAGAAATGTGAAAAAAGTAGAGTGGGTGAGAGAAATATATCTAATGGCGGTTTTGTTAGTTGTTGGAATTTAAGAGGGATTGTGGTTATGGTTTCTATTTACTAATTTTGTGTCAATTAGGTGGGATTGCAAGCAACGGTGTCCATTTATATATCATACTATTTGTATGGTCACAGTAGTGTTTGCTTGGTGCAATGGCAACCCTCTTCAACTATGCAACTTTGATAGTGTCCTTTTAAATCTTGTAAATCTCTGCCTACACTAAAATGGTTGTTTTGGGGGCAAGATGGTGCCTTGAGTACTTGCCTCCACTAAATCCCCAAATATGATTTAATAAGAGTATGAGGTTGCTTTGAAGATTGTGTAGAAGTGAACCTTTTGGTATAGATGGGTGTGTGCAACTATAGTAATAAAGGTATTGTTTTGTGTGATTGTTGTTGTTACTTCTATGTGCTATGTGTTGCCAATGCTTATGATTTCATTTACTTCAATCTTTTTTATGAAGCTTGAATTTGGTCATTAGTGATCATGTGGGTGTGAGATACGACTCGCATGTGAAGTGAGATGGAAAAGTAAGAGTTAAAATAGGAAAAGATAGATTTTGAACATTAAGAGTGCAAATGCATGTAGTATCATTTGAGGTGACAAAAAGGCAGGGATTGAAACAAAGATGAAAGCTCAAGTGTGAAAAAAGTTGTTTGTGTTATGAGAAATAGATTTAGGGACAACTAGCATGCCAAATGGTCAAAATTGGACCTAATTGGGGCTAACAAATAAGAGCACTAGAAATGAGTGCTAAATGAGAGGAAAACGTGTAAGTAGGCATTTTTCGTCCCTTCAATTTATATGCCTAGAAAATGAGGTAAGATGGTGAGGATGAGACCATTGCATGATTATACAAAGGGGAAGTAAGAGGCATATGAATGGTTCATAAATGTACAATAGTTGCAAAAAAAATAATTTAGATTTGAAACAAATGGAAGAAAAGAGGCACATGAATGTTTTGCAGTATACAATAATTGCTATTTTTTTAAAATGAGAGAATGAAATGAAGCATGTTTAAGTATGGATAAAATTATATAATTCAACATACTTGGGTTGGGATTGTATTGGGATGGGTGACCTAAAATGAAGGTTTAGTTACTAGACCTACATGTTAATGGTGTTGATTGAGGTTGTAGAATGGTTCTAAGAAGTTACACAATACATGGTTCATAGGGTACAAGACTTGCTAAATGTTTTGAAAATATGGTGTAAACTTAAGTGAGATTGGTTATAGAATAATATCTTTGGCTAAATACACTTGACCCAAAATAACATTTTACCTAACAAGTTAATGGTGTGCACCTTTTCAAGGTTATTTTTGTAAGTTTTGTGGGTATTTTCTCATGCCAAATACTTCAACTTCAATCACTATTATTACATAGGACATTTTCAGGTCCCAAAAGAACATTACTCCATGCCTTTCAAGTACACCCAAACACATGTAGGCATGATTTTAGGTGTGATTCAAGGTGAAGAAATCCCCAAGGGGTATGGGTATCCTTTGTAGCATACCACTTCAAGGATTTCCATGTTTAATGTAGATTTGCACATCCTCTAACATTGGTTGCAAAATTTTCCTACATGAGAAGTATAAATAGAGGGTTATTCTATATTCAAAGGGTTGGTCATTGAGACAATTTTATGGGATAAAAAATTTTGCAGACAATTTTAGGGCATCAAATGTTGCATGTCTGAGTTGTAAGTGAAGGAATGCATTTGGTGAATAGTGGGAGGGATCTATAACAACACATATATACAAGTAGTTTGTAATGATTTAGGGAAGTGTATAGTCACATTTGTGCCTTTTCTCTCACCATATTTGTTGGTGTGATTGTAATATGGGTTAGTTATAAGTGTGATAGATTCTAACACATTAAAATTTCTTTGTAACAATCTTCCCTCCTTTGCATATGGTTTATTGTAGTTTTGAGATGGATTATTAAGTATGTCCACTACATGGAATGTAATATTTGATCTACATGTAAATGAAATGCAGTTCTATTGATATTTGACTAAGTGATGAAATCTCTTTCATCTTTGTTCATGACTTTGTTGCCCAACAAAGTAGACATTGGTGCACATTGGTGAAGGATCAAACACTCATCATTGAAACACACTCCATCCTTGTTAGAACTAGAATAGGTTATGAGTAGTTTAGGATATGCATGTCCATCATTTAGTGTTGTAAACTAGGGAACCAATCTTAAGCAAATCTACTAGATAAATAATTAGAAAACCATGTCTTGCATGTTTGCACCTTGCCATTGTGTATAAAATAATAAACAAATCATCTAAAAGGATTATAATATAGTTATTTATAGGAGCAGGGATAACTTTAAGAACTCCCCCCTCGATGAAGGTGTAAAATCCTAGCGAATCTTGTATACTTCTCGATAAAAATATTAATTTTAGTGGCAATTTTTTTCATTTTTCGGGGAAAAAAATATCCATTGGCGAATCTTTTATAATCACTAGAAGTCTATGGAAAATATTGGCGAATTGCAAATTTTTTTTAACCAATAAAATATTTTCATTGGCGATTAAAATCCATTTTCAAACCTAGAAAATATTTCCATTAGTGAATTAAACCTGTTTTTAAAACAGAAAAAAACAATTTTGTTGGCGATTAAAACTTTTTTTCAAAAAAAAAAAAGATTCATTGGCAAATTAAACCTATTTTCAAATGATTAAGAAAAAACATTAGCGAATTAAACATAATCTCAAACTAATAAAAAAAATTCAATGGTGAAATGTCAATGCAAATCAATATAACCACAACCGTTTGATGAATTTTCGATGGACGGTTGGAGTTGCATTTTGGAAGTAAATCTCCGAAGCACTAGACTTGCAAATTGAAAACTCCAGAATAACACTAGAACCGTTAGATGTGAACACGTGGTGAGATCAAGGCTCATTGCTCATGGTGGTAATGAACACAATGGGTTGAAGGATTTTGGCGATGAGTGATACAAGAACTTAAGTGGCAGAAATATGCACATGCATAAAGTTTGTTTTAAAAGAGGAACTGCCTAGGAAGAATGTAGGACCATGGCTTAAAAACTTAAGAACGTTTTACACAAAGGATGTAAAGGCCAAACAAGGTTGAGTTATCAACCTTATAAAATAATTTATAATACAATCCTCAGACCACAGTAATGAAGGAAATATGTGCGAAGGATATTCCATATGTGTAGCCAGATGTCAGCGTAAATCAATATAACCATGACCATTCGATGAATTTTTGATGGATGGTTGTAGTTGCATTCCAAAAGTAAATCTCTGAAGCACTAGACTTGTGAATTGAAACCTTTGACATAACACTAGAACTGTTAGATGAAGACACGTGGAGAGATTAAGGCTCATCACTCATCGCCCATTCTCTCTTTTCAATGCCTTGACGTACTACATTTCATTTAATTGAAATTCTCAATCTTTTTGAAGAAAGTGTGGTAGCCGTATTGCGGGTGCCGATTAATGCCATATGAACATCCGAAGCGATTGATTGGACAACTCATAGCTTTAATGAAACAAGAATTTTAATGATTTCATATCATTTGAGTGGCATTGGAGTCTAGCAATTTTGACAGCTTGTCAGCTTGAGGTACAGTTTGCATGTACCCAAATGTTAATCAAATTAAACATTTTAATTGTACATGTAAGGCTTAAGTTACACAAATTGATTAAGTTGGTTTTTTGGTTTGCACAAATCAGGCTAGTAGTGGCACTAGTGGCCCATAAATAGGGATAGTGATAGTGGATAGTGTCATAAGGGTTTTCATTTTTTAGGGTTAATAAGGATTCAAGAAGAAGATGATGTGGTATTATTGGGGATACACTAAATTATCCTACCTCCAATCATGTAGTTATAGAGTAAAAGACCAATTTCCTTCAAGTTCAGAATGGGTGGAATTGGAAAGAAGTTGATTTGGTTGACCTAACTTCTCAGATAGGTTTTGAACCAGGATGAGGAGCTTTGATGGAGATAAGTGCTATCCCAATGCATGGAGGTTGCAGGTAGAAGATGGGAGCAATTTTACTACCCCTCATCTTTTGCATGATTCTGGTTCTCAAAGGGGATAAGTACATTTTGTATCTTCACAGCTTCCGGTTCCCCAACATTGTTGGCCAGGCAAGTCCCTTGCATTTATTTTCAGAGCCACATTTGTATTACATTGTCACTAGCAAAATCTTTGGAATCATGCATTTATTTTTAGTGTCACATTTGTATTACATTGTCACCATCAGAAGCTTGGGAATTGAAATCAATTTGTATTCCATTGTCATGAGCAACAAGTTGGAATAAATTATGTCTATGTAAAGTGAAATATGTTATTTATACAAAACAAGAGCTTTCCTGCTTTACAACTACTCATCTTTAAAAAGATATATAATAATGTGACATTGTAATTCAGTTGTAATAAAATAAATGGTTGTGTTGTGTTATTCTTTGTTATTCATTTACAATAAAGAGTTATTTTATGAGTTCAGTGTCTATGAATCTATTCAAATAAGTTTTTTTTCCTTTAAGAAATTAAGTATTATCTATTTATGAAATAATTACATGTAGATTTAAAAGTAAAACATAAAGCAATACAAATGAAAAAAGAAAGTTGTCATCAAATTGACAAAAAACATTATAAACACTGAAAGTTGTCACTCTTGTAGGGTTTACAAAAATGTTATTGATTTCTAATTTGTCGTTGACCTTCTCCCCCGGTTCTTGGTATCATTATTCATTTTATTAAGTCCTTTGCAATGTTAAGTTACCGACCCCTTTTCCTTGATGTCAATCCTAGTGCATTAAAGTTTAAAACAACTTAAAAACACATGTTTATTATTTATATCATAAATTACTCAACCATTCGATGAACATTTGATGTATGGTTGTAGTTGCATTCTAGAATGAAATGCACAAAGCGCTAGGATTGTGACCTTAAACCTCCAAAATCACCCTTTAACCGTTAGATTTACAAAGATCAATGGTTTAGAATTTGTTGTCAATGCAGGACTAAATGGCTTGTTTTAAATGCTATCAACCATGTACTAATCGTGTAGTCCAGAAGCAACATGTAGATGTTTCAGTTTCATTCACTTTAATGTTTTAAAAAAAGAACTTTCTATTGCTAAGTGATTTTATTTTTTAAGTCAAAGGGTCAACACACGGGGATATTTCAGTCTTTAGTTTTCTCATTGCAATGCACCACCCTATTCTGGGTTCCACAGTTCCACTTCCAACAAAGCCATTCCAGTAACCCAATTTCCATGATTGTCAACATTAATCATTTCAAGAATCAAAATCTGAGGAAGTGAAATAATTCTTGTAGCTACATTTCATCGTTTGACGTTTCTTAAAATCTTATTTTGTGAAAATTTGAAGTTTGGGTTTAGGGTTGAGAGACTTAAGAATTAAGAAAAATTAATGAGGACTAGTAGGGAATTCACAATTTCACATTGTATAAGCATGTCTACCACCAGTACCACTAGAGCAATGTTGGATAAAAAAAATACATTATGCAAAATTGCTTAAAACCCTAGGTTTCATTGATGAATACTATGATATTTATGATCCTCAAACCTATGGTAGGCGTACCTTAGAACTTAGATTTTCATCTCAGAATAAGGCTACAAAGAAAATTTAGGTTAATAGTATCAGTGCACTGTGGGTAATTGGATTAGGGCACATGATGTTACATGAGGTTTTCCCTTGCCCAAAATTTATCATGGTCTGTGCCCATATTATGATGATAACAAAAGAGAAATTGTTAATAAAGATAGCAAAGAAGAATTGTTATCCATTAATGCAAAAGAACTTGGAAAAGTGTTGGGGTTTACAACCTAAGAATTTGGAAATGTCTACATTGACCTAGAAAAGCTTGCTAGTGATTATGAAGCAGTGGATGAAATGGAGAAAAATTCTTTGTTAAATAAAATAGCTCAAGATAGAAACAAATTGAAAGGTGATCATAAGCCTCCTTATGATTTGGATTTTTTAAACCATTGGTTCAGGATACTATTTCCATGCTAGCATCTTTCCTTAGACTAGATAGAAATTTGGAAATGGGTGCAAGCCTCCTTGAAATGGTGTATAATATCCATTATGTTGTTCCACATGTCAAATATAATTTTATTGAGCACATTGTAGAATCCATGCATAAATAATTTTTAATGATTAAAGGAGGTTCCACCAAGACATTTAGGTTCACAACCTACTTGTGCTATCTTTTTCTATTCAAATTTAGAGGAATGTTTTAGACCAACAAGCTTCAGATTCAACCCTATAGTAATGCCAATGAAAAGAAAATGGCTCCAGTATATGAATGGACCACTGAGATAAGGATGAATGATTCTTGAAGGAACTACAACAATTTTTTAGACTACTTTTTGGCTCCATTGCATCAAGCAATTACAAATATTCCAATGCCTAGATTTCCTATGTCATGTAGAAACTGCATTCGACTAGGAAAAGACATACAATTGCTTGATTGGTACTTAATGGAAGAATATATTGTGCTAAGATTTTATGGGTCGGGAGTACAACCATACAAACTTCCAATACATGTGACAAAAATGGTTTTTGCATTGGAATATGTAAGGCAGATGTAGAGTACTAATGAACTACACTTTGTCGGTCAGCAAAAGAAGACCTTATTTCCTTCTTTACCTTTTTCATGTGGAGGGTTCACATTTGAGAGAAAATCATTTAGTGTGGCACCTAATATTTTGATGCTATTTGTCACTGGTAGTATGATCCATGTGACACCATTAAATCAATGATTGTGCTCAATAAGAATGCTTCAAGTAGAATTCAACATCAAAGTAAACCCTTGCTTGAAAACTTGAGAAACAAGGATTCTTGAGATGAGGTCCAAATAGCAACGGAGAAAAGTGCTACTGAGAATGGTATTTATTTTGAACAATTGTTAGCAAAAATTATGGTATTGCATCGAAAGACAATTAGGAGGTACAACAATTTTTATGAAAAAAGTCATAAACCATCTAGTAGAGTAAAAATACCAGATTCTCTAGAGAAGGAAGTTATAGATAAAAATTGGTCACGATAAAAAAATTACTACCTTTTGGTCTATGAGGAAGGAACTAGGTGATCCAAGAGATCTTGTAGAGTGTGGAGATAACGAAGAAGATCGTGAGTTTAACAAATTGTGGAATATAGAGCATCCAAATGAACAAGAAGATAAAGAAAGTAATGATGAATCTAATGATGATAGGGAAGGAAAAAGCCATGTCAATTTCAAACTTGGTTTAAGTGAGGCCACAAAAGAAGCATATACTACAAGAGCAGCCATAGTTGAAAAAATGGGTTATGAAGGTGGTCCTTTGGGGTCCCAAAGACAAGGCCCTTCGATGGTAATAGATGTAGAGCATAGAAAACCCGTTGATAAATCTAGCCTTGGGCTTGGAGGTGAAAAAATAGACCAAGGGAATACAAGTCAATTTGTTAGATCTTGAAATCCTCATCCTCATGGTTAGATATAATCACAACTAGGACATACCCATGGTGGAGAGCTTAGTGCAACTAGAACTGCCTCTGGTTGTGATGGTATGGGTAGTAGTACTAGTAGTGATCAACATGTACTACAACAACAAATCACACATGAGGACAACAATACAATATACCGCAAAAACACCAGGTGATCAAGGCATACAAAAGAGACAAAGGATTTTGACAGGTCCAAGTCACACTACTAGTGAATCCACCACAAGGGAGTTATTTCTAAGCACTCCCCCACTGCTAGTTAGTTTGGCTACGACATCATTAGCAACTGCAAGTACTCCTATTCCTTCACCATTCAAGCATTCCATTGTTCTTGTGTCCCTAGGTTTTGATTACATTGAAGAGTTTAAAAATAAATCAGACTTGAATAAAAAATAAAAGAAGCAATTGATGGAGAGTTCGTCTGCTGTAACTTCAGAGCCTGCAAAAACCATGGTATTACCCACATTTGACACAAATAAATAAATCATGGAGTATACAATTCTTGTTCCTGTATACACCTAAAATTGGTCATGGCATTTAATTAATTAAATACTAGTTATTTAATTAATATTTTGACTACGTATAAATAAATTCTCAATTTATTTATATTGTTCATATTCTAAATTCTCCAAATCTAAAATCATATTCTTCTAAATTAATTAAATAAACAAATTTCCATAAGCTTGTTTTATTTAACTAATCTTCACTAATCTCGATTAGGAATTCAAGCACATGTCTACAACTTTTTGTGCCACCTCACCAAGGTCACATGAAATTAAATAATTCTTGATTTTTCACTTTTTTTTTGTATTTTTCTCTTTTTTCTCTTTTTTTGTTGTCGCTAAGATGCCCGTTTACCAGGTTTTCATCAAGGTAACCATTTTTTTAGGACATTTTCTGATGTTTTTGGTATTTTTTAGGACCCTTTTAAGATGAAATAATATGATATGACTGATTGAAGGAACAAGATGCCCCACAATAGAGGTAATGCAACCATGGATAAATGATAGATCAAAATGAAAGATTCACTGCAAAACATGTCACATAAGCAACTTATCTCTTGTCGAAAGATGATAATGGTTGATTGATTGAGATGCCAGGAATGATTGATTCCATAAGGCATGATGATGATAAGATTTATGATTGTTGATGATTGACTGACAAAAGATATGAGGATTGGATAATATTTTATAGCTAGGCTCAAATATGATTTACATGATAAGATTCAAGGTTGTAAAGGGACATGATGACATGGATTTTGATAAGCTAGGAGATATGGAAGGAAAGAAAGCAAGGATAAAGATAATGAATGGGATGATCAAGATCAACTAGATAAGATATAGACACAATGCCCAAGTATTTTTCTCCTATTCCTCATCAAGACCAAGGAAGGGAAGAAAGGATGTACCTAGAAAGAATGATGGAATATGGATAAGATGAAAGATATGGACAAAGCGAATAGGATAAGATATATGATGTTCAAGGAGATCCTTAACCTTGTCAAGATCAAAGGTGGAAATGTAAGGAATGATAAGATGGATGAAACTTTCCCCCCCAAGTGTAGAGTGCACGAGGAATATGGAAAATAGTATATGGATGATAGGGAGATGGAGGAAGGACTTAAGCATCAAGTTTCATGACCAAATATCCCTTTAATAAACCATGGAAATGGGGATTAAACTCATAAATGTTGGCCTATTATAGGTATGATGGAAGAACTAAGGACTTATCCATAGGTTTGGATTAAAGGAGAATAATGGGGGATGAATGTTGGGTAATGTATAGGAGATGGGAAGGCTTGCTGATGGATAGATGGAGAGGATTGCAAGGTCAACATTGGCACACACCTTCAAGGGTGGTGGAGTGATGAGGAAAAATGGATTTGGAAGGTGAAAGGTTTCTAAATGGAAGATTGGAGGAATCTTTTGGATTAGCAAATTTGGATGCCAAATTGGATTTTATTGCTTCTATGAGACTTTTAGGAATCCACATGATTTTTGACTTTGATATTTTCTTTGTGGGACTTTGTGGCCTTTGAGATTTTTCTCTTTGATTTATAGACCTTTGTGGTCTTGGAAATTTTTCTTTTTGCTTTGATGGGCCTTTGTGGCCTTTTGAATTTTCCTGTTGATTGTGGATCAAATTTTCTTTTATTTTTGCATGCCTCTTTGAGGAGACATGTTGATCCTTTGATACATGTGAATTTTGATATGGAAGCTTTTGACATTTGGCACCCAAATTGCTTCCAAGAGCATTATGAGAGATGAATGCTATGGAGGTATCATGGATGAGTTCCTGGAGGTAGAATTTTGAAAGGGCATCAAGGATGTGTGCCTTTGTTGTTCTTGAGGAATATGATATGGACCTAGGATAGATGGAAGGTTTGATGAACTAGGATGAGAACCTAAGATAGATGGAAGGTTTGGTGGATTAGGATGAGGACCTAAGATAGATGGTAGATTTGATGGACTAGGAAACTTAGGTGTATAACCAAGGCCATGGTAATATGGATTTTCTTGAGCATAAAGGAGTTCTAGGATACCTTGTTCATGAAGGCCTAATCCTTTTCCTTTGTAGTTCATACTTTGACACATTAGTTTACCAATGGGATATGTATTTTTAATGAAACAAGATGCAAATGAAAGGATAGGTGTTGGAAGTAAACCAGATAGGATAAAGGTGGAGGATCTCAATTTGTAGGTGTGTGGTTCATGGATAGCTTGTATAGGTGTGATAGGATCTTGACATGGGGATGATGGGGTGTTTTGATCTTGACTTGGAAAAGTATCACGAGGTGTAGGAGATGGAGCAACTTGCTCTTTATTAGGTATGGAATCATCATGTAGTGGTATGAAAGGTATATATTGATCTTGAGAAGGATGAACATCCTCATGAAATGAAGGGATATCCTCAAATGGAAGCATATCTTGATCTTGATGAGGAAGGGAATCATGAGATTTTTTAGAAAGAATATCTTGATCATGGGGTGATAGTACATCATTAGATAAGATGGAAGAATTATCATGCTCCTGGGATGCAATGGAATCATGAGATGGTATGAATTCATTAGATGGGGTGGAAGAAGAACTCAGAAGGATACTTTTCTCTTGAGATGGAAAGGAATCATTGTGGATGAAAAGTGAAAGGAGGGGATCATCATAAAATTATTGAGAAATGGGGTCTTGGTCAAAGATTGGAAGAACTTGTGGAATTTTGGTATCATTGGATGAAGTGGAAAGAATGATTTGATCTTGATGTGTAAGGGAATTTATGCTAGCATGGTTTGAACTAAGAGATTGACATGAATCATTGGATATAGAAGATATGATAGAAGAAGGTGGTTGGATGGCATTGTTAACTTGGGTGAAATAATCATGAGGTATATTTTGGCTTATGGGAGAAGAAGATAGATGCATGTCATGGTAAGATTGTTCAATATCCTTTGTGTTTGAAGACTTTGATTTAGGTTTCTCATTTAACTTTTTAAGAATTCAAAGAAATTGAACTTGTATGATGTAGATGTTGGGGGAGATTGTGTCATGTATATATTTCTATCAGGTGGATAAGAATAGATGTCTGACAACAAATATCTTTATGTGAATTTTTCCCTTTGCATATCCCATATTTGTTGTTGAAGGTTTTTCATTTGGTGAGTTAGAGCAACCACTTGTTTGGGGTCATTTTCGGGCTTTTTGGGTGGTGCTTTCAATTGATTCACATCAAAGTCATCAGGTAATTTGACAACTTGTTTAGCTAACATGAGTAAGTATTTTTCCCCATTTCTTTCAAAAATATTTTCTAAGCATTTGTGGAAGTTGGGATTTTGTTCAACATTTTGGATATCTTCCTTAGTTATTTCTTTCCCTTCACTATTGTGGATTCCATGAAAATGATTCTCTTCAGCTTCTGCCATGGTGTTTTGCATCTCACTATTTTTAGTTTCAATGTTTTGTGTCTCAATGATCTTAGTTTCAATGGTTGGAGTTCCAATAGTTGGAGTTTCAAGATTTGACTCTTCAATGTTTTGATTTTCAAGTCCTTTTTCCTTGAGTTTTCATTTTTGTAACCTTGTTTGAACATGCATACAAGTGTTATAGTTTTAACTAAAATTTGATCTTCAATTTGGGAGTGCCAAGGGTTTACCCAAGTTCAAATAGAATGAAAAATTCTATTGACGCAAACTAGGGTGAATTTAATTACACAAGCTTCGTTTCGTGATGAAAGGATGATAAATCCTGATGAGGAAACTAAGCTTGAAAATAAAAGATGTTTTGAATGATTTTTGGCACTTTAGGATGTTAGATATTGGTATAGCTAGACATGTTCACTTGTTAGACCTATTTGGCAAGTTTAGACTGCTGGTGAAACTGAGGAATGACTAAACACTGTTGAGGATTCCCATAATGAGATTGACTATCAGACAGGAGATGAACTTATGTCACTGGTTTTCTAGTCTACAAAATGCACTAGAATAGGTGCAATATGCACTAGAACAAGTGCAAAATGCTAGAACAGGTGTAAAATGTGCCAGAACAAGTGCAATATGTGCTAGAACATGTGCAATATGCACCAAAATTTTTTAGAAGGCTTTGTAAGCAAGTTTTTGACTCTAGTAACTTGGACAATATGCATGACTATAGGTGCAAGATGCACCAGAAGGAAGCCAATATGCTCTAGAAGGTTTACAAGATGCGCCAAACTGGGAGAATAACGCGGTTTCTTGGAAGTTTGTTTAATTTTTTAGATTTTCTAGCTAGAGACTTGGTTGTTTCAATGAATGTTTTTCTAAATCAAGGTTTTCACTTTCAACATGTGATGTTTTTGTTTGAAATGGATTAAAAAACACATTGGTAAAGGCATATCAAACATGTACAACTTAGGCTATGTAGGACTATATTTGTTGAGTTCCCATTTTGATTTCACTCCAGCTGCGCTTACTTATAGCGGATGATTAGATGCTCGACCCCACTAGCTCCCCTCCACGTCACTCACTTCTACGGGGCAGCCAAGCATCAATACCCATGAATCTCCCATAGCATATTTTTCATCTCTACTAAAAGCTGCAAGAATGTGGGACGACTTTAGAATGACTGTTCTTGCACCAACAAATAGATTAAGGATTTTGGACTTGCTACACAAAGTGTTTTAATATAGGAATTCTATTCATGGGGGATCATCCATGTGGTAGGAGACCATTTTTTCCCTTCTTTTCAGAACAATCCTCATGATACTTGAACTTTCCCCAAGTACCCACATTTATATCCCGGTTGGAAGTCGCTTGGTTTTAGCGTGTTACTGGTTGGGTCGTTTCCTTGGGTGATTGTTTTTCCCACAAGGAAGGCCCTCTATGGATAAAAAAAAGAGATCAAGTACATCCGTAGTTTGATCAATCTTTGTTTTTGTGTGAACAAAGAGAGAACACACGCGATATACTCAATTCACACTTGCAAACAAAAAGTGAATGGGTCTAGATTTTTGGTCACCCAGTTAAGGGGAGAGCATATGCCTACTATCCATCAAGCACGAAAGACATGGTGTTATTTATCCTTCTAATTAATCTAGATGCCTATCTTAATCAAAAGAAAGTATTAAATAAAGCATTAAATCACTCCAGCCCCTGCAAACACCATTAGCAGTTTCAACAAATGTCTTTGGCTAGCGTATTTAGTACAATGGATATCAAAAGTTTTTTCTTTCACTTCAATGCTCCATGTTCCTCTTAAAACCTACAATAAATGGTCAAAATGTTAGATGAAATCAAGAAATAAGAAGATATAAGGGTTAGATGAATGATTAAGCATAAAACCCTAAAACTTAGACCAAGTTACAATGTGATTTAAATTTAGGTGTAAAATTGAAAATTTTAACTCCAAAAAAATTGAGTTCAACACCTACACCATTGCATAGATTACAAAATTCTACCCCATTTAAAAAAAAAAGCTCCAAAAAAGACCTCTGTATGACCAAAATACGACCATTTTAAGATTGACTATGAAAGTGCTAAAACAAAGACAATATACGCCAAAACACATACAAGATGCACCAAAACAAAGACAATATGCACCAGAAGACATGCAATATGCACCAAAATACATGCAAGATGCACCAAAATAGAGACAATATGAGCCAAAACACATACAAGATGCGCCAAAAGACATGCAAGATGCTCTAAAACTCAAAAAAAGATGTTTTGAACCTTGGTGAACTTTTTTGAAAATTTGTAATATGCGCCATTTCACATGCAATATGCACTAAAACAAGTGAAATATGTGCTAAATGAGCTACAAAGTGTGCCAGAGAAAGTGTCGTTTGCACCAAAAGTCTAACGCTCAAACCTGCAAACATAAATTTTCCAGAATGTTAAAAAAAATGGGGCAAGCCCCACGGTGGGCACCATTTTGTGTGTGTGTGAAATGTGGAAAGTTAGTAAATCAACACAAACCTTAATGAAATGAATTATGTCAAAGATTCAAAGCTAATAAGCTACTCTAATTTGAAACAAAACAAATCTTTTAAAAACATCTCATTGTCCTCTATTCTTAAAGATTATTTTAACCCTTTGGCTCTCAGATTTCTATGTGCACAAAGGCTATTAGAATGACACTTAAGAAACAAGATTAGTATTCAACATGCAAGCCAACTAAGTTCCCACATGAAACCATATGATGGAAAGGATAATGGATACTATGATGAATGGATGATGGTGTTATATGATTCGAGGTAGATACTATGGTATTGAGAGGGGATGATTCTACATATGCTCAAATGCTAACTATGAATATGCTAATCTAAAATGCAACTATGATGCAAAGGATGACATAAAATGCAACTATGAAACAAAGTATTATTCTAAGATTTAACTATGATGCAAAACATGATATAAAATGTAACTATAAGACTCCAAAATGCTCCCAAGCTCAAATGATATTTCTACATGATAACTCTATTCAAAAGTGGATGCAAAATACAATGACAAAGGGTTGTATTTATAGCCTTTTCCAAGCATCTTGTGAGGTGGCAACGATCAACGGTCCAAATTCAAATAAGAAGAATGAATGGTGGAGATGAAGAGAATCAAGATGTGCCCTTGACCAAAGACAACATGCCAAATGGATGGAGGAATCTCTTGACCAATAGGCAACATGCCAAATGGATGGAGGAATCTCTTGACCAATAGGCAACATTCCAAATGGATGGAAGACTAAAGTGTGGGAAGAAAATACCATGTGTTCGAAAATTGGTTGAAGTATGTGAGGAGTAAGCCATGTGCTTAAAAATTGGTTGAAGATAAGTCTAATTAAAAATTAAAATTATTTAATTTCATGTGACCTTGGTGAGGTGGGACAAAAAGTTGTAGACATGTGCTTGAATTCCTAATCGAGATTAGTAAAAATTAATTAAATAAAATAAGATTATGGAAATTTGTTTATTTAATTAAATTAGAAGAATATGATTTTAGATTTGGAGAATTAGAGAAGGGTGAACAATATAAATAAATTGAGAATTTATTTATACATAGTCGAATATTAATTAAATAATTGATATTTAATTAATTAAATGCAATGATTGATTTTAGGTGTATACAGTTCCCACAGTTCAAAAAAAACCAGCAAATCAGATGGCTTGATCTGAATTCCAGGTGAACAATATTCAATTGGATTTTTCTAGACTAGAAAATACTGACAAAATTAATGTATCAAAGAAGAACAATGAATTGGTGTACATATCATTGCAAAAGCAAGATAGAGAGAAAAAATGTTGCAGAAAATTTATAGGCAAACCTAGCAAATGAGAAAGAAAAGAGGAAAGCAACAGATAACAAGAGCAATGAATTAGAAAAAAGAATAAAAAAATTTGCCTCTACATCAACAAGCAAATAAGATAAGCAGAATGAGACTGAAGTGAATGAACTAAAGCAAAGGCTAGATGAGAGCAACAAGAAATATGATGAGGAAAAATCCTCTTCAAAAAAATTAAGACTAAGCATTGTGAATGGAAATGCACAGTGGGAACAAAAATTGGAGAAGGAGAGAAAAAGAAATGAAAGATTGGAGGCAAAGCTGATGGAAGCAAAAAATGAAATCAAGTCTTGTCAAAATAAGTTATCTGTATTTTGTAGAGAAACAATGAGGCATATGAAACAAAAGATCTAGGATGAAATAATGTAGAGGATTTATCATTTGTGTGACATGTTTCAACTGATTGATGCTACCAGAAAACATAATAAGAGGCTCAACAAATATTTAGTGGACAACAAAAATGTGCTAGCATTAGAGAAATCTACAAATCAAATTCAATAAACAACTGGTCTACAAAGCTAGTGACAATGTTTTGAAATCAAAAGGGATTACTAATCGGCTTGCTACTTCAATGACATTGTAATCTATCATTGAAAAGTGTTTGAGAATACGTGAAACAAAGGAATATTTGCATTTGGCTACAAACAAGATGAAAAAGGTGGATAAAAGGTAAGGAACTTCACAGAGCTTGGTTTGTCAGAGGCTTTTGACACAAATGAGCGATTCATTGGAAATAATGATTTCAAAAAGATGGAGGATGCAAGGAAGATTGATTTGGACCAGTTTCCTCAAAACCCAGATGTGGTGAACTATTTGGATTCCATCAAACCATTGCTAACCTTGAATACAAAATTGACAGAAGAATCCAAGATAGGTTCCAATTTGAATCATGAATTGTTAACAAATCTTCAAGTCAAACAACATTAGCTAGAATAGATGACAATTCCACCACCTGAACAATGGAAGTTGCTAGAAAAGGTGATGCAATGATTTGATTTTTGATAATATGAGTTTCCAAGCTCCAACTCAGCTCTGTATAGAGTTGTCTTTGAGCAAGATTTTGCATTTCCAATGCCTCTATGTATTCCTTCATGTGATAATCAATAAAAAATCTCAAATTCAGACTTCAATAATGTGTGGATGTTTAATTATATGTATTATTTATTTTATCATTTGAAGAAAAAGTCGGGTAGTGGTTTCAACTACTAGATACACATTAAACAATTGTTGATGTTCATTGTTGTATATGCTACTAATACTATTGTTAATGTGTTATTAAGCATTGAATTGAGTGATGAATCTCTGAGTACATGTTCAAGTTTTACTTTTAACACAATTAAAATATGAACTATAAGGTGATTTTAATTCCAGGCATCCATAATCTTAGTGAAATTGCATTACAATTCACACATCAATACGTAATCTCCATGACTACTTATCAGATCCACTAAACATTTATATGAATTCATGCTTTAATCAAGGTACTTTAACTAGTTCATTAAACTAGAGCCAAAATTAAAACATACATCAATGCATAATGACAAAGAAGATTAATGAAAGATCATTGATCAAATTTCATTAATAATTCATGTAAAATGTTACAGCTAGAGAGATGATAGAATCAAAATAAGAGATCAAAACAAGCTTAGTCGCTAGTCCTCTGGGTTTTATAACCTTGTCGTGGAGTTCTAAATTTTCATAACTTCTCGATTCCCCGACTTGGTTCACTTTGTTGAGTTGCAAGTCTTTGTTGGTCATCTTTGTAGTCAATGGAGGATGAGAGAGTTATTTCAATATAGAAATACAATGGTGAAGTTCATGCATACATAATCTTTGAGTTATGGTGTGTGGATTTATTCTGCTTTTGTTGAGTAGTTTTCTAGTGGATTATCTATTATTGGAATGATAGATTTTTGGTTAGTTTCATTGTTGTGGTTACCATCACTCAAAGTCATGGTTTTGGTGCTTTTCCTAACCTTAGTCACTAGTCCTCCGAGTTTTATAACCTTGTCAAGGAGTTCTAAATTTTCATAACTTCCCAATTCCCCGAATTGGTTCACTTTGTTGAGTTGCAAGTCTTTGTTGGTCATCTTTGTTGTTGGTGAGTTGGAGGTTTCAAAAACTTCAAAACTTCAGACTTTGGTTCTAAGGTTCCAAGTTTCAATGACCACACGACATTGTAAACTTATCTTGGATTTCAAAGGCACCATCATCTCATTTAATGCTATGTGTGAACCTAGATCCTAAACCTGCAAGAACACAACAAACAAACAACAAATTATATTCAAATGAAAGCTAGAATGCAGATTCCTCAAGAAATCCATTTATCAATGCTCAAAATAGGAAAATGAAAGCAATACAATGAGAAATCAATAAAAGAGATTAAATCCTATGAAAGCAATGTAAATTCTTGATCTCTTGAGGGAGTTAGTGCAAATTTGATGTGAAAATTGGCCCTTGCCCAACTCCAATGCTAGCTTTGATTATTTGATGAAGATTGTAATCCACTTTGATGAAGAGTGATGAGTGCTCCAAGATGAAAATCTGCATAACCTAATTATAAATTCGAAAGTATGGATGAAGATTGCTAAATACTTGAGCATAGTAAGTTTACTCAAATGGTGGATGATCAAATGAGGAGATTAGCCTCTTATTTATAGAATGTCAAGTTGAAAGAATGCCAAAAATAGAGCAATGTGGGACTAAATTTCATCCAATGGAAAAGTGCCACTTGTCAACATTTGAATGGATGGAGGATGTGCAAGTTTTGATCAATGTGCCAATAGATGCCAATATTTGAATTTTGAAATTGTTGAAATGACATGTAAGAGGGAAAGAATGTGCATTGAATGCCACTTGGATCAAGAAAAAAGGACTTTGTAGGTGGAGTAAATGCCTTGTTAGAAGGACAAAATCCACTTGGATTTTGAATTCAAATTTGATGAATATTCCTTAAAAGATGCCTTGTTGAAGAAAATAGAGATTTAATAAATCAAATAACTCTATTTTCATGTGCAAGTGGCAAAAGATGGAGGATGGTACATGAGAAGAGATAAAATTAATCAAGGTTAATTAATTTAATGAAAGCATTAAATGATGTGACCTATTTGACTTAAATTTGTGGATTTATTTAAATCAAATATGAGAAGAATATGATAAAGGATTAATTAAACAAGGACTTATGATTTATTTAATTAAAAGAGATGATGTTAGATGATACTAAATAAGGTTTTAATTTATTTAATTTAATAGATGAACTTTAGATATTTAATCAAATAAAATTAATTATTTAATTAAATAGGGATAATTAGATCAAATTGGTTAATTTAATTACCGAGAGAGGATGATTTAATTAGATAACTGATTTATTTAATTAAGAGAGTAATATTAATGAATTTAATCAAATATAGGCATTTGATTAAATGGTTAGACTGAAGGATGATTTAGGATGAAGCAATGATAGTGTTCAGGATCAAATGTCTAATGTCAATCAGTACATTTTATGTGTCTACACTATGTATGGACTAACTTTGAGTTGTCTTTTCAGGAATTTCAAAAAGCATGCAGGTTTAAAGGCTATCTTTTCGAGGAATGAAATTGAATACTGCATTTAATGCACTTCCTATAAAAATAATGAAATAAGTGGGTAGCAGAGTTTTACTCAGTCATTTAACTTGCATTCTCGTTCTTTTCCAATGCAAGTACTTCTCAAGTGCAAACATTATATCTCTGCAAATTTACGCTCATGCAGAGTGGAATTCAAAATCACCGGTCTGGCATGAGGGACACTAAAATTGGGTATGTTAATTTGGAGGAGTTTTTGGTGCACCTGGAGCAAAGGGAGAGAACAACACTAGAAGATAAAGTTCTGCAAAGCGGTTTGGTGCATGTAGGAGGTTTTCCTGAGGCTGTACAAAGCATCGACCTAGTGATTGTGTTCGCAAGGGGCTACATTCTAGAGACTCAGGAAATTAGAGCTGTGGACGGGTCAATCATTGCAAGAATTACTCCTGAAGTCATTTCTCGTGTATTAAGCATTCCAGAGAGGGAAACTATAGAGGATATGTTTGTAGCTGTTGGTGACGAGTTTTTCATAATGAATGAGGAATGGTGCAAAAATTCCATTGTGAGGAATTGGTTGAAGTCCAAGAAAAAGGGTAAGTCTCAGTTGCCCTCAAAGCTTAAAAGAGTTCATTTTAAGGATGAAATTTTTGATGCTGTCACCTTGCTACATCATGTGGTTGGTAATGCATATTCAGACTCTTTTGAATTTTGGATGTGCCATTTTATTCTATTGATTTATAGTGAAAATAAATTCATTGACTGGGCTAAGATTATTAGTTATCATTGAAATGAGCAATTGATAAATTTCTGGCAAATTGTTTCCTTCAACATGTGTTCATTCCTAGTTTACATTCTAGCTAGTCAAGAGGCTGTCTAGGTAGGGTTGGTATGACAAAGGTCTTTGATGATAGACATGCCTATGTATAGAACTTTTCCATAGCTCGCTAAGGAGGTTGGAATGAGGAATTTTTGCCATGTCAATGGCACATTTTTAATGGAAATTGTGAGAAAAATTGATGGAAAACTTGAGCTTTGGGTTTCACTTGAAGCGGCTGCTCTGGTATTGAGGTTTGGAAGTTTCTACATTTAGTTCAACATATTTACTTATCTTATGATTCTGCGATTTGAACTCTGACATTCTGACGAGATGGCACAATGACAACTTTCGATGCACATTTCTGATCGAGTTTAGACATACTAGCGACCTCCCGACATTGGGGCACCGATAAGTGATATTTACTTGATCTTCTTTTTCATGCTTATTTTATGCTTTTAAACTTAGTTCCTCTGTAGCGGTGCTATATAGCACTACTCAAAATTCAAACTGCATCGCTCGGTGGTCCAAACTGGCTCGCCATCATAGAATGCACCGCGGCGGTGGAGTTTGGAGTTTGGAAACAAACTTCAAAGTTCGATGCTCATGCTATCTCCAACGAGGGCATTTAAAAGTGCAACATGGCAGTGCATTTTTAGACTGGAATCTTTTCCAAACTATGTCACTTTTTAGAAAAGTGCACTGTAGCAGTGCTCTTTTAGAGTTTAGCACTCCAGCGTCATAGTTTGCAACTTTCAAATTGCGACGCCTTCATAGATAGCAACGCTGGGATGGTTTTTTGGACGCTCGGAATAAAATTTCTTAAAAGTTTTAACATGGCGACCTTCCTTGATGCAGGACGTGGCGAGGGAGCTCTATTCTCGGGAGCACAACTCGCGGGAGATTTTTGGTTACCTGCGAGACTTGAGCGACAGGGAGCATGATCGACTGCGGGACATGGAACTGTAGTACATTGCTTATGCAGCACCTATGTGGACCCCCTTGGGATGATGTCAGCGCTTGCCGAGAGATGGCACAATGATACCTCGTCCTTCCACATTCCTACTGGAGAGGCCACTGTCACCTTGGAGGATGTGTGGCACATCCTTAGATTGTCGATTCATGGTCGGCAAGTTATTTTTGATATGGATGTCAAACGGGATGTTTGTCATCCAGTCTTTGACACATATGAGGTTATGTTTTGTGAGGGCCAGATTGAGATGGAGTGCCATAGGACACTCACATCACCATTATGTCTAGTGGTTGTAGCAATCATCTCAAGTATTGTTGCCTCGGATTGATGAGGCCGATATTTCAGTCTTGGTTGGGGACTCTACTGGGAGCAGATGCTTCATGACAAGCCAGCCTATTTTGCATGGGGGCCTATTCTTCTAGCTCCCTTTATAGGGACTTACATGAGTACATCTACCTTGATGACAAAGCACTTGGAGTAGGTGTTACACTCCTTCATGTGTGGGCCTGGGAGCACATCATTGTTCTCTAGCCACAAGTCATTGCAGTTTCGATGGGGCCCGATGATCCCCTAGTATGGCGTTACACAGGTGGTGTGTCCTTTACACACATGGGTGAGCATAGGATTCCTCACTAGAGGAGGGTCCTGGATGATATGTAGGTTTTTACATGGTGATCGTACCTTGGTCACCTTGGATGGGCCGACGATGCAGAGCAGATATTTTTTACTTGCCAAGACCACTTTATACAAGGGCGAGAGCATATGATGGTCAAGAGATACCTACCAGGGTGAGTCCAACGTCAGTTTGGTGAGCCATAGGACCGGCCAAATGATGACTATGTGGCCATATTTTCTAATACTATATCATAACATTCGTGGGGGCGATACATTCCTGCCTCCGAGGAAGTAGACAACTTCAGAAAGCTAGTGGCCCAACCGTGGGTATATGATCAAGGACTCGCAAATCCATGCATGACACAGGCCTACAGAGATTGGTTTCGACCACCCCTACAGTTGATAGTTCCAAGAGCACCCTTCGCTCGATAGAGATTGAGAGGCAGAGGGCGAGGACGAGGATGAAGAGACGGTGAGTGGCAGGATTAGTCAGTCAGGGTTCTAGTTCAGCTGGTCTAGGCTGATGTTCAAATACAAGACCAAGAGCAGGTGCCAGCTAGGCAATAGGATTAGACAAATATACCACCATGAGCTGAGGGTGAGGATTAACCTCACATGCAACCCACATGAGCACAACCAACAGGGTAGCCAAATCCCTGAGATGCATTGATTGCATAGCTGCAGGCTCAGGTTCAGACCTTGACGGTGGAGAGGAATCAGGCCAAGGCCGAGAGAGACCAAGCCATTTTGTAGAGGCAGGCCGCAGAGCTCCAAGCGGCCGCAAAGATGGGTTGGAGACAACATTTGGAGAGCATGGTGACCTCCTCCTCTCAGGGCACAGTTTCCCTTCGTTGTTACAGGGAGGAAAACTATTATCACTTGTATTATCATCAGGCCATACCTAGAGTAGACTGGGCCCTAGATTACTTGCAGCATACTAGCCACAGACTGGTAGAGGGTCATGGTGATAGAGGTGAGGGCAACAGACAGGAGGGATAGGCCTCATTTTGATCAAGATGATATTCTTTTGTGCCATATGGGCTCATTTTTGATAGCCTGTTGGGCCATTTTGTACTTATTGACATACATGTAGAGTGATCCGATTATTTTGTACTATGACAATTACCTGATGATGATATATATGAGATGATGTTGATATGGTGTGATGTGTATCATTTATTTATGCATTTATGGATGGTTCTATTTCTATATGCTATGCAATAATGTTATGGTGTTATGCGATGTATGTATGGATGCATTTCTTTCTGATGATTGATGCATTATTAATAGATCTATATTATGCTATTAATACATGATATGCAAATGGATTTATATGATATGTGATATGGATGGATGATGATGTACGTTTTGATGATGATGTAATCTATATGATGATTTATGTATGTTGATGCAAATGATATGATATGTGATATGAGATGGATGATGTAATATGCAAAATGATATGGAGATAATTTATGGTGTATACGCGAGATGATATGTGAATCATGCTTTTATAAAATGATTATGGATGGGTGTACACTTTTAATGTAATGGATTTTTATGTTCCTATTATGCTTTGAATCTTTATAATGGTATGGAATGATTTATGCAATGAAATGCAAAAATGATTGCGATGTGGTTATTTATGAGGTGTTCTATACGATATGGATGACTGATGGATGCTATGTATGTTTTTATGATTATGTATGATGCAATGGTCATGCTTTATATGATATGTATTGATGATGTAAATGAGATGGTTTTAAGATGCTTAGAATAACAAATATATATTATCCGAAACATGTTAAATGATTGTGAGATGTATGTGATGCATTTATTGTGATGTGATGTAATATATGAAATGATATGTTAATGCAAGTGGTATGATGATTCCTTATGTTATGCAAAATGAATGTATTGTGAGAGATGACTTTATGATGTTTATGTGATGTGAATATGTATGCTAATAATGCAATAGAGTATCTATAATGTTCTCATACCTATTATGTTTGATTATGTGGTAGATGGTAATATGAGATGATTTATGAAATGTTTCATGCAAATGAACGTTATGCGATGGTTTATGTGATGAATGCATTGTGATAGAAAAAATGGATGTAATGTGATGAAAAAGTGGACGTACCTATTTATGAAAAATGCTTATAATAACATATTTATATGATGATGGAGATGCAATGCCTATGTTTTCTATATGATATGTTTATGCAATATGCTAACGATTTGTGGATGCAAGATTGATGATGATGATGATTAACTATCATAGTACCTTGTTAGCGTGAAGAGCAAGAAGGGATGAAAGAAGAGGAGACATTTAAACAAGACATAAGATGATGAATATACAAATGATGATGACTACTTGTCGAGGAGTTAGGATTTTCAAAGGGCCAATTTCCTTATATTTGATAACACAAGTGGTACGATGCATCAAGGTATAGAGAACCAGGATGGTGTTGTACCTAGTGTGATGGATTTTGACTTGACAAATAGATAGGAGTATTTTTGTTCACACCTAACATACGGAAACCTTGCTAGGATGCACTTTAGAAGTTTCAAACATCTCAGACCAAAACACGGAAAGGTAGAACCTATCAATGCAATAGTCAACAAGCTATCCAAAACATCCTCCATACATTTCTAACAAAGCAAGTATTCGCCAAGTTATATTACAAGAATGTCCAACAAGCACAACAAACAAAAAAATAATGATCATTGCCCCATTCCTATTTCTCTAAATCCTCTGTTCGGATATCATCGAGAGGTCCTTGGAATGAGCACAATAAGATAAGTCAAAAGACAAATATAAAGTAAACAAACAAGTTGATGTTCTTCAATACTGCTAACCAAAAGGGAATGTGTTTTCAAGGATATGATCAAAACTATTGCCAAAAGATAATGCCCATTGTAGGAAGGATACATCCTAGGACATGTTAGTGGATGGCGACACGTCATTTTGTTTATCCGAAGTTTTATTTCTGATAAATAATGCCCATTGTAGGAATGATGCATCCTAGGACATGATGTTATCAGATGATTGATATGGGACTGATTGGATGATGGGCTATCGACACAAAGAGTTGACCAACTTGTTTACATACTGACTTAGATTTGAGACTTGATGTTTTGAGTTTTACTTTTAACCTGCTAGACTTGTTTCTAATTGTTTCACCAAAGGTTGAGGATTATGATCATTTATTATGAGTGGTATTTATTGTGGGTGCAAGCAAGATGAGACAAATGGATTTTTTTCAAATATTTGGATTTTTTTGGAGTTTTTGCAATGTTTTGAGGCTATTTTTGGTATTTTTTTGAGATTTTCCAAATGTTTTGATGTTTTTGATTTTCCAATGTTTTGGGGTTTTCTAAGATTTTGACCAAGAGACTAACCTAAGGACCTATCCTAAGGGCCTCAGGGGCCGATCAATAGATTAGTCTTGCCTATGTTAACACACAGAGACCACGTAGTTCGACTAATGACTTGACCAATTTACAAATGACGATATACATGATGAGATGTCAGTTTATTATGACAAAATCCTAAAGGACTGACCTAAGTGTCTCAGGGGATGATCAAAGATCAACCTTGCCTACATTCAAGGCTCAGAGACTCGTAGTTTGACAAGATGACTTTGTTTTTGAGTTTTTGACTTTTTGACCTGTTTTGGGATTTTGATATGTTCTAGATGTTTTTCGATTTGGTGTTTTTCTAATGTTTTTGGATTTTTTGGTTTTCTGATGTTTTTAGATTTTTTGATGTTTTTGGATTTTCTAATTTTAGGACTTCAAGAATATACATGAATCCGATCCGATGATATCATGCCCCTAGCATGATGCAATAGACTACTCCGATAAAGGAAAGACAAACTAACCTTAGGAATGGGCTGAGTAATACTAGGAGGGATCATGATACGAACACAGGACCGAGCTATGGTGTGAATGAAGGTGGATGATGGATGGAGATATGGAATGCGATGGATGATGGAAACATAATGGATGGATGATGCAGAACAAGCCATAAAGATCCTGGTGGATGGAAAGTGCTTATTTACACAAGGCACCAGGTTTTCACCGAGGTACTTGTCCAAAGTGCCACTGAAGTGGGTTTCACCAGAGGACGATTTTTCTCTTTACTATTTTTAATCTTTTTTTTATTTTTTTGGATTGTTTGCTTTTTTGCTTTTTTTGTTGTCACCAAGATGCCTGTTTTCCAGGTTTTCACCAAGGTAACCATTTTTTTAGGAAATTTTCTATTTTTTTTGGATTTTTTGGTTCTATACCTTGAAAGATTAGGCATAAAACTTTTTGAGATGAGAGTTGTTCATGGGCTCTTGCAAAGGTTCCCCTTCAGGTGTTGATAACTGATATGCCCCTAACTTATAGCTTGTTGTGATAACAAATGGTCCCAACCAGTTGGGTTCAAATTTTCCTTTGCTGTTTGGATTTGGGACGTTCGTTTGATTCTCCTTTAGTACCAGTTCTCTGACTTGGAAAGTAATGCTTTTGATTTTCTTGTTATAGCTCCTCTTGAGTTTGTTTTGATAGACTTGCAAATGATTTAAAGAGCCTATACGCCGCTCATCCATTAGCTACAACTCATTCAATCTTGATACTCGGTACTCTTTATCCATGATGAGGTTTTGCAATGATATTCTTAGTGATAGGATCTTGATCTAAATGGGGAATACTACTTCTGATCTATAGACTAGGGAGAAGGGGGTGGTGTCAGTGGGTGTGCGGATACTGGTTTGGTAGGCCCAGAGGGCGGATTGGGCTGTAGATGCTAGTCATGACCTGCGTCATTGACTATTTTCTTGATGATCTTTAAAGTGGTTTTATTTGTGGCTTCTGCTTGGCCATTGCCTTGGGGATAGTATGGGGTGGAAAAGCGACATTGGATTTTGAATTTTTCACACAAGTTGCAGACATCTTGATTCTTGAATGGTGTCCCATTATTTGAGATAATGGCTTGTGGGACACCATAACAACAAATGAGATAGTTCACGATGAATTTTGATATCTACTTCCCAATTATATATGTCATAGGTATGGCTTCCACCCACTTCATAAAGTACTTCATGGCTATTATGATGAACATGTGGCCATTAGATGAAGTGGGAGTAATTTTTCCAATGAGATTGAGTCCCCATTGCAAAAAGGGCCATGGTGTGATGATGGAATGAAGTTCTTGAGCTAGAGCATGGATGAGGTCCCCATGTTGCTGACATTGTATACACCTTCTAACATAGTCATGTGCTTCTCTTTCCATTTTAGGCCAATAATAACCCATCCTCAACAATTTCTTGGCTAGGGTCATTCCACTCAAGTGTGAACCATAGATGTCGTTATGTACTTTAGTTAAAGTGGTCAGTGCCTCCTCAATGTTTAAACAACGTAGTAAGGTTCCTTCTATGCTCCTACGATACAAGGTATCTCCTAGGATGTTGAATCAGGATGCCTTTTTGACAAAGGTTCGTTTTAAGGTTGAAGGTAAATCGGCTAGTATGACACCTATTCACAGGTAGGTATAAATGTCATGGTACTAGGGATCACCGGGATCGATGCTTTCACACACAAATCCTGATTTAGGTTCCTCGAATGTAGGCATGAGTAGCTGCTCTACCAAGAATTCATGTTTTAGAATGTTGCGAGGGATGTCCAATAGGGATCCAATCATTTCCATGGCATCTACTACTCTGTTGTTGGCTTTGGGTATCTGCTCAAATGTGATCTCGGTAAAGGATTCCTTGAGAGTCTCCACCAGTTTCTTGTATGGAGTGAGCTTATCATCTTTAGTCTGGTACTCATCGTTCACTTGGTTTATTATCAGCTGAGAGTCTCTGTATACTCTTAGGGCCATGATGTGCCACTGCACTACTATTATGAGACCTATGGTTAAAGCCTCATATTCTACAATGTTATTAATGTAGGGAAACACCAATTTATAGGATCTTGGTATGTAGTCCCCTTGTGGGGTGACAAAGAAGACATCGGCTCCTGATCCATGCTGCATGTATGAGCCATCAAAGTAAAGTTTCCAGTGGTCAGCTATGTTGAGATTGAAGATGGATTCATCTAGAAATTCTGAGATGAGAGGATTCTTTTAATAGATCGGTGCTTCTGCAAGCTGATCTATGATGACTTGGCCTTTAATTGCTTTATGCTCCACATATTCAATATCATACTCTGATAGTATCATGACCCATTTAGCCATTCTTCCAGTGAGCATTTCCTTTGATAGTAAGTACTTGAGGAGATCAATTTTAGTGATGAGTTTGACTTTGTGCACCAACATGTAATGTCTAAATTTTTGTGAAGCAAACACTACTGCTAAACATGCTTTTTTGATAAATGAGTAATTTAACTCATGCCCAACCATTGTCTTGTTGATATAATATATGGCCCTTTTTGTCTCGTTTTCGTCGTGCTGAGCTAGAAGAGCTCCAAGGGCTATTGTTGTTGCTGACATATAGAGAATTAATGGCTTTCTTGGGATTGGTGGCATTAGGACAGGTGGTGTAAGCATATATTCTTTGATTTTATTGAAGGATTTTTCACACTTATCCCATTTTTACGCTACTCCCTTGTGAAGTAGGTGAGAGTATGGATTCTGTTTATGTGCCAGTTGTGCTATGAACCTTTAGATGGATTGAAGCCTACCTTGGATACCTCTCAATTATTTCAATGTTTTGGGTGCCTCCATCTCAAGGATTGCTTTTACTTTTGTTGGATCTACCTCAATACCTCTCATTGACACTATGTATCCTAACAATTTTCTTGATTGTACATTGAAGACACACTTCTTTGGATTTAAGCGGACCTTGCATTCCTCCAGCTTGTCAAAAATGGCACTTAAGGTTGCTATGTGATCCTTCCTCTTTCTGGATTTGGCTAGTATGTCATTGACATAATCTTTGATAGTTTTATGGATCATATCATGAAAGATTAACGTAATGGCTCTTTGGTATGTTGCTCTTGCATTCTTCAAGCCGAATGGCATCATATTCCAACAGTAAGTCCCCCATGGACAAGTGAAGGCCATTTTGTGTTGGTCTTCTTTAGCAATCATTATCTAGTTGTATCCCGAGAAACTGTCCATCAAGGAAAGCATTTCGTGTCCCGCCATCATGTCTACGATCATGTCAATGTTGGGCAATGGGAAATCATATTTTGGACATGCTTTGTTTAAGTCCCTAAAATCTGTGCAGATTCTAATGCCCCCATCAGGTTTTGAGACAAACACTAGGTTTGATACCCATTATGGATAGTCGATTGGTCAAATGAATCCTGCATCCAATAGCTTCTTTAGTTCCATTTTGACTAGCAAGGTGATCTGAGGGTGCATTTTCTTGAGCTTTTGTCTAACGGTCTTTGCTTTAGAGTGTACTGCTAGGTGATGAACTACTATTTCCGGATCGAGCCCTGTCATGTCTGCGTAGCTCCATGCAAAGTTAACTTGTCTTTCTCTCAAGAAAGCTGCTAGGAGTTCTTGTTCTTTTGATAGTAATGACTTTGCATAGAATGTGATGTGTGGGGTCTCCTTTGTTCCTAGATTAACTGGATTGCACTTTTCTGCTAGGATCGCTGATTTTTCCTGATGGAAAGCTCTAAAAGGAAGATTGAATCCCCCATCCTCAGGGGCCTTAGAGAGGTTTTCACCATTGGATGCGTCCTTTCTTTTTACCTTTTTCATGTCAAAGAGTGCCACCGTGTGGTTTTCACTCAAGGACTTAGATATTATTCTTAATTTCTCACTTTTGTGAATGAGGGATTCAATCATTTCCCCATAATAGGCCTGTGTATCTAGCTCAATGATGAACCCTGTTTTGTGATCCCCACATGGAATGTTATCCCGTAGTCCCATGAATTCTGAGAGTGCCTCATCATTTTTGAATGTGTCAAGAACTGGTGGTCCTCGTTGGTCATAATCGATGAGTTGGGGGTAAACTAGGTGGATTTCATGATTTTGATGGTCTAACTCAAAGGATAAGGTGCTAATCATGAGAAGGGTGGTATCCTCGAAGAGCCTAGGTAGGTTGGTTATGGGATCCTCATCATCACTACTACTACAAAATCAGTTATGTCAAATGTGAAGTTTTCTATGACTCGACCTATAGATATGGGTAAGCGAAGTTTGGCTGCGGATAGCTGAGGAGGAATATTGCCCTTTCTAACTGGACAACTTCGGCCATGTATGGTTATACTCAGAGGGGTACATCTAAGGCCAAGATTTCTCATTCGCGTCTCTGGAATGATAGGTATTATAAGCATGTTGTCATTTTTTCCAAGTCTCTGGTTTCTATCATAGCCCATTGCGAGCATTATTTGCAAACCTTTGCTTTTGTCATCCATTGGTAGATTGGTTGCTAGTCTATTATCTTGGTATAGGAGATGAGATGGGTCCTCCTCTATGACTTCTTGGCCAAGATCTCCCCAACTTTTGAAGCTGGGATAATTTTTAGGAGATGTTTGAGATGTGGAGGCTTCATTTGATTGTGAACGTCCTTATGATCTGGGAGATTGTGGTAACTCTCCTACCACGAAAGAATTTTTGGGGATCGTGTAGCTTCCACAACCATTATCCTGGATGATGAATTTGATATCAAAGATGGTGGGAATGGAAAGAGTGGTGGGTGTCTCTATCACAGAAGTGGAAGCGAGGGTGGATGGATCAATGTACGGTGTTGATGGGCCTTCATCATTTTTAGGAACTTGAGGGATTTTATAGTATTTTGCCTCAATGTTCTTGCAGTAGGAGACTGGTTCAAGATATCCATGGATGGTGACCTCTTGTCCTTCATATGTGAATTTGACACATTGATGGAAAGTTGATGCTACCGCTTGCATTGCATGAATCCATGGATGTCCTAGGAGAATGTTATAAGGCAAGTCAAGGTCTAGGACCTGATAGGTGGTTTCCATGTTAGTTGGCCCTACTTGAATAGGGATTTTGATTGTGCCTTGGGACACTCTTTCCTGATCATCATATGCTCTGATTGTAATACCCTTTCCTTTGTCGATGGAATCCTCTGAGATTTTTAATTGCTTAATGAGCTTGAGGAAACAAATATTCAAGCCTGCACCTCCATCCACCAAGACTCGCTTCAATTTACTTTTATGCACCAGGACCTCTAAGTGGAGTGCACGGTTATGAGATGGTTGAGCGAGAAAGTCCTGATCGAAGAACGTAAGGAGGTTTGGAGTGATGATATTTTCGACCATAGCTTGGAATTGTTCCACATCAAGATCTGTGGGGATGGTGGATGAAGCCAATGCTTCCTTGAGGATTTTCTTGTGGGTGGATGAGATTTTTAATAACTCCATGATGGAGATTTGTGTTGGCATTATTTTTAGCTAATCAAGGACATTGTAACCATTGGGAATGGATCTTGAATTGGACATGAAAGTTCTGTTTGGTTGAGATGATTCTGCGATAGTAACTTTTTTGCCTCTTATGGTGACTCCACAATTGGCTTGGGCTCCTTTGATAGTGATTACTGTGCAGTGTTCATCTAGGGAGGCGATGATAATTTCATACACATGATTCACATTTTTGAAGGTGCCTTTCCCCTTATCAATGTTATTGTTCCCTTTATTATTATGGTTAGGCATCATATTCGTGTATATTTTAAGGTTCTGGTTTCCTGTTGGCTATTCCACATTTATAATTCTTTGATCAATAAGGTCTTGGACTATGTTCTTTAGTCTCATGCAGCTGTTCATGGTGTGACCTTTGATTTTGATTTTCATTGTACCAAGGAGGTTTAACATCTAGTTCTTGGTAGTTCTCATAGGTGGGAATCTTGATGAGGTTTTCATTTATTAATTTCTTCATGATGACTTCGAGTGGTTCCCCAAGAGTAGTGTACTTTCACTTGGTGAAGTTCTTGTTTCACTGGGGAGGTCCTCTTTGGTCATTGACGTTATTGATTGCTTGGTTGTTTGGTTGTTGTGTTGTTGTGTTCACTTGATGATGGTTTTGGATTTGTTGTTGAGGTGCGGGTGTGTAATGCCGAGGGGCATTGATGAAAACTTTGGCATCGATGACACCATCGTTGGTAACATTTTGGTTTCTTTCCCATGTGCAAGGTTTGTCATTGTAATTGGTGGGTGGGTGATTATTTTGTTGCTCAGGATATGAAGTTGATCCTCCAAGTTGTGTCATAAGTGCTCGTTTGATGTTGAGCGCCTTGGAAATCAACTAGTCATATGTGGTGATCCCTTAGACCTTGAGATGGAATGCCAAGAAGTCATCAAGGTTGGATATGATAGTACATACTTGTTCCTTGGGCATGACCCATTTGCTTCGATTGGCCTTGGATTTCCATCATTGTAGGAATGAAGCAAATGATTCATTCTTACCTTGTTTCAAAGCTAAGAGCTCCTCTAGACTAACATCCATGGCGATATTGCATGCGTAGTTTTTGATGAATGCATCTATGATTTCTTGGAATGTCTTGATTCTTATTGGTAGGCAAGAGAACCATTCCATAGCATGGCCAGCCAAACTCCTAGGAGATGGCCGCATCAGATAGGTATCATCATACACAACTTCCATGCAATGAACCTAGAATTCCCTGATATAATTTTTAGGGTTTCCTGTCCCACAGTACTTATCAAATTTTGGGATCTCAAATCCCTTCGGTAATGGTTTCATCACAAGGCTCCAGTCGAATGGATAAGGACACAAGTTACTAGATGTTCTTGTGGTTTGCCCTGATTGAACGCTGAGCACTTGTTGCGAGAGCAACCTGATTTGTGTTGTCATATCATTTTGCGGATCAGGAGGTGGGATGAAAGTGTTTTAAGGTGGTTCGCTGGTGGGTGTGATGGGTGGATTAGTTGATGTGTTGATTGGTGGTATTTGCACATTTTGTTTAGCCATGTATGCTTGCACTTGCTGTTGTATGAACAATGCTTTTTGTTGGTCTTGTTGTTGTTGTGCCAGGATTGCCTGTTGTTGAGCTTGTTGTTGTGCTTGTTGTTGCACCAACAATGCTTGTTGTTGGGATACTAATTGGGCTGCTTCTTGCTGCTCTTGGTATTCTTTTATCACTTGTTGATATGCTTGTAGTTGTGTTGCTTGTTTTTGTTCAAGATACTTTGCTTGTGCTTGTGCTTGTTGTGCTCCATATTGGGCATGCACCTGAGCTTGAGCTTGAGCTTGTGCTTGTGCTTGTGCCACTTGTTGTTTCAATAAGATTTGGGCTCGAGCAACTATTGCTTATATTTCACCTACAGTTAAATCAGGCAAGATAATCAAATGTTAGATCTTCAAGAGGCCAATGGAACATTCACACAAGGGAAAAGACTCTACATCTGTTGCTAGGTCATGGGGAACTCAGTGGGAGAAGCTGCCCTAGAGGTGAATTGTTGCCTATATTTCACCTACAGTTAAATCAAGCAAGATAATCAAATGTTAGATCTTTAGAGGCCAATGGAACATTCACACAAGGGAAAAGACTCTACATCTGTTGCTAGGTCACGAGGAACTCAGTGGGAGAAGCTTCCCTAGGGAGATTCAGCATGAAAATCATCTAAGGGGAAGTCGAAAGGACATTTCAGAGGTCTCGCCAACTAGCCGGGTTTCCATTAAGTCTGAGTGCTTCAACTAGGGATCCTATTGGCATGAGATCTCTTTCAACATATAGTCTCGGCGACTAATGGTATCTCGCTGACAATAGTGAGCCTTTGGTGTAGCTTTCAAGTAGGGCTAAGGTCTCCCTGACTCCTATGTCTTGTCGACGTATGAGGAGCCTCAGATGAAGAGGTACTTTCGGCATAGAAAGGCGGGCTTCACTAGGAGGCCTTAGTGAGGCGAAGTCTCGCCGAAAGGAAGGGAAGGGGCCTCGATATGGTTGTCTTTGGCAGGAGTCCCACCGACACAAAGGAACCCCTCGGTATGACTAAGGGACTTCACCAGGATGTCTCCTCGACTCGTAATGTCTCACCGAGATGAGAGCTTGGTAAGAGGTGGAGGGCTCGACAAAAGGTCTCGGCGAACAGAGGTGGTCTTGCTGATTAAAGGGGGGCCTCACCAAAACATGAAAGGGCTTGCCAATAGTTGAAGATATCACCCTGAGGTCTTGCTGACACCAGGAAGTCTTGGCTACATAGTAAGTGTCATCGGTGAAGGTCTCACCGACTAGTGGAGCCTCCAAATAGTGAAAGGAGCCTGTCGAAGGACAAAGCACTCAGGTATGGTCTTAGCGACCCGCCAAAGTCTCACCAATATGAAGACCTTTGGTATAGCATTCAAAGTTAGAGAAAGGTCTCCCCAACTTGGTGATCTCTTGGTGAAAGGAAAGCGGAGCTCGGTAAGGTAAAATGCATTCAAGGAGACACTAATGGCCTCTTGCCGACAGATGAAATGTGGCCTCACCAAGCTAAAGTTCCTTTGGCACAACCTCTTGCCAACCAGAGAGGGTCTCCCCAACCAGGGGGTCTTGATGGCTAAAGCAAACAAGTGGGGGTCCTACCAATGAAACATCCGACATCGCTAAGAGTTGGGGCTTTTGCCTGGGTCCTGGTGACTGTCCAAAGTCTCGCTGAGCTCGGTAGAAAGTAAGGACCTTGATGTAAGTTTTGGGCGATAAAGGAGAGTCATGCCGAAAGAAAGGACCCTCAGCAAAGCAAAGTTCCTTCGGTATGATATATTCCCGACCGGTGGGAGTCCCAGCGAAATGAGGAGAGCTTGGGCAGATAGGGGGAGTTCATCATGATGTCTTGCCAATATGAGGATGCTTGGCCGATCGAAGAGAGGGAGCTCAACGGGATGACTTCTAGAGACATCGGCAAGGGTCTCCCCGACATGAATTTCGTTGATGTAGCGCCTAACTATTAGAATGATGTCCTGCCGACATCATGTGGTCTTAGCGATAGAGGAGAAATCGGTATGACTTTACGAGCTTGATAGAGCTCTCATCGACTATCACACACTATGCTGATAGTTGTAGAAGACATAATCGCATCGGTGAGACACTTTCAGTGTCTTGCCAAGATGTTATTCTTTTCAAAAGAAGTTTCGACCGCCTATAGAGCCTGCGTGGAATACGCTTGACCAACCAAGAGGAGTTGAAGGGAGTCGTGGTGGTATGATCAGAATGAAGAATGTCAACGGGATGAATGCAACACGTATCTATTGTGAGCTTAAGGCATTCAAGGCATTCTGTTGAGGTGGTTGAAACATGAAACGATGCCAGGATCAGAATGAATGTGGTAGCTGTGAAATATTTGAAGAAGGCTTCCCAAGGGATGACTCTCCATAGCAAAGACACGTAGGGTTTTGCATTAACTCGATCGAAAAGATCTAAGGAGATAGATTTTTTGGGGACTTATATTTTGTAAGCCCTAAGGGGCCAACACATTTTGATATATAAGGCATTTTTTTTTCATTTTTGTAGATAGTTCAAGTAATGCATCCAAAAGAGTTAGTGATTTTTAGCTATCCTTCCTCAATTGATGTATATTTTGTAACTCAAATCAGAATCTGGAATGCAACACAGAGTTTACCTTGGAAGCTAGTGTTCATGTTTGTACTATTCTCATTTTTGTATCTTTAATTTGATTATGCAAGTCTTTAATTGTGTTTTATAAATTCTACACTTATATCTTATAGTTGTGAAATTAATCTTTCCTTCCTAATATGTATATGTAGATCGAACCTATTAAGATTGATGCATAAGTCTAGAAGAAGTTGTGTTGAGCGCATAAAACATTTACAGTTAGGTTTCCCAGCGTATGTTCATCCTGTTTTCTTTTTCAAAATTCCTCATCATTTCAGTGTATCACCTTAGATTTAAATCTTTATTTATGCATTCCTTCTTCCTTTTTCCCCACAAGAATCAGTAGTTAGGTGACACCAAAGGAAGCCGACCTTCTTCAAAGGTTCATTTCAACTATAGGTGACCCATAGCCTTGAAATGATCCCATGTTGCTCTAGAAAGCTCAGCTTTTTACAACTTTGCATAGGGTGCATTTCTAGGTGACAACAGTTTCTAGCACGCCCGGTGGGACTGTGAACTAAATTGAACTACTGGTTTAGTATGCAACCAGTGAATTTCAGATTTTATAGAAGTCCTTTGGCATACTTGGCGACTCCACAGAAAAGAAGAACTCCATAAATTAGTGCCTTTTATAGTTTATGAGAAAAGTTTAGACAAGAGGCAGCTCAGGTCCCTTCGAATATTTGCAGTTGTCACCACCAAGAAGGAAAGGCAAAGCAACAGAAAAAAGAGGAACAATGATTATCTATTCTAGAAGAACTCGGTCTACTCCTCCATCAGTGGGATCTCATTTTACTATTCAAGTAAATCCAATTTAGCTACCTCCAAGGGTCGCTCCAAGGAATCAACCCTTTGTCGCTTTCAATAGAGGTAGCCCCTTAAATTTGGCACAACACAATGACATCCCAATGGCAACCTTGAAGAGTCTGCCAACTTTCACGGGAGAAGACCAAACTACTCCCATTGAACATATGAGAGATGTGGCTTCATTTTGCAGAGTCCATCACATAACCCAAGAGCATGCTACAGTGAGATTACTAGTTGTTTCACTAAAAGGAAGAGCTATGCAGTGGTCTAAGAGCCTACCAGTTAGTTCAATTGCAACATGGGATGAATTTGGAGATAAGTTGCATAAGCAATTGCAAGACAGGTCTGACAACTTGTCTCTACTGGAGCAATTGACTACAATTAAGAGGGCTCCACAAGAGCAGATGAATAATTTCAAATTTAGATTTCAGAGAACTTGGGATGGGATCCCTACAACGGTGAGGCCACCTCCAGAGTATGCATTTATGTACTTCTTGAGAGCTCTAAATAACAATATAGTTGTCATGATACAGTCAATGGGAGGAGTGTCTTTACTAGATGCCTTTGAAATAGCTATCAGAGCTGAAAATAGCTTAATACAAGCTGGTAAACTTGCTCCCAGGCCACCAATGCCAATATTTCCAAAAATTCATGCAAGCATTCCTTTGCAAATACCACCTTTCACACCCCTACCAACTATACCAACGTTGCCAACTGTTGTTCCAACCATTGATAAACAAGAAAGTGTTGCTTCAAGCTCATCACAGGAGTTACAAGAGATCAAAAGTCTTTTACAAACTTTTGGTAACAAGTTGGTGAACTTGGAAAAGCAACAGACCTATTCTAGGCCTTATCCACAGCAGAATTAGGCCTCAATTCAGCCCTTCCAAGGTCAGCAGTAGCAATTCCAAGGGAATAAATAGTAGTATCAGAGCATTATTAGGGAAATTATCAGGGCCCAAGATAGAGTGTGAATACAAGACCTTTTCAGGCCTATGCTCCAACCCCTGTTAGTGCGACCAAAGAGCTAGTTCCTATCCAAAATAGCTTAGCAGCAGACTATGAGTGGTGCTACCCTTATAACTAGCCCCACAATCAAGCCACCTACTCCAACAAACTGATCAACTAGGAACTTATGGTACAAAATGCTTCAAGTTCATAGCAAGGTGCAAGCAATGATGCATCTTCACAACACTAGGACCAATTTAGCAATGATACAACCTTGCTTAACTGACAAGGTCAAGAGTTTTGTGGGTTGAATGAAGATAGTTCTCCAGTTGCAGCTAACACCAGGGAAAAGAAGAGAGCTTTCGAGCTTAGTCAAGAGGCTGAAAAAGGAAAAGCAGTGATTGCAGAACCATCTACATCTCGAGTGGCTCCCGTTTGGCAAAGAAATCAACAACTCCCAGACAAGGAGCAGTCACACCCACAAGCTGATCATACTGGTATAAAGGTACATCCTAAAGTAAATCCAATTGTACCTTATAATATCCTTGATAGTATGAGGAAAATGAATGTTACAATGTCCATGTGGGACTCGTTATCCATCCCAGGTCAAAAGGATATGTTATAGTTAGCCCTATCAAGTTTGAAAATGTCTAATGAATCTAAGCCCCCAATAGGTCAGGTTAGAGCTGTGTTAACAAATAATCCTTAGGGAAATGATCAACAACCTTGCATGGGGACTGAAAAAGGAGTTAAACCACCTCCTTTCTACGTGTCAGTGATTATTGGTGATAAGTTAGTTCATAACTGTATGGTAGATAGTGGAGCTAGTAGCTCTGTGATGCCAAAACAAATTGCTGACATACTTGGACTAAAATACCAACGTTTAGAGAAGGGAGTGATCCAATTAGATGGTATTTTTGTTAATACTTTGGGTATTATCAAGGATTTAAATCTCACCCTCCATGCTTGTCTAAATTTTTTAGTTCCTCAAGACATATAATTATTTAATTAAATAGGGAGAACTAGATCAGACTGGTTAATTTAATTATCGAAAGAGGATGACTTAATTAGATAACTAATTTATTTAATTAAGAGAGGAATATTAATGAATTTAATCAAATAAAGGCATTTGATTAAATGGTTAGAACGAAGGATGATTCAGGATGAAGCGATGTTAGTGGTCAGGATTGGATGTCCAATGTCAATTAGTACATTTTACGTGTCTACACTATGTATGGACTAACTTTGAGTTGTCTTTTCAGGAATTTCAAAAAGCATGTAGGTTTAAAGGCTATCTTTTTGAGGAATGAAATTGAATGCCGCATTTAATGCACGTCCTATCAAAATAACGACATAAGTGGGTAGTAGAGTTTTACTCAGTCATTTAACCTACATTCTCATTCTTTTCCAATGCAAGTACTTCTCAATTGCAAACATTCTATCTCTGTGAATTTGCGCTCATGCAGAGTGGAATTCAAAATCACCGGTCTTGCATAAGGGACACTGAAATTGGGTATGTTAATTTGGAGGAGTTTTGGTGCACCTGGAGCAAAGGGAGAGAACAGCACTGGAAGATAAAGTTCTGCAGAGTGGTTTGGTGCATGTAGGAGGTTTTCCTGAGGCTGTAGAAAGTGTCGACCTAGTGATTGTGTTCGCAAGGGGCTACATTCCAAAGATTCAGGAAATTAGAGTTGTGGATGGGTCAGTCATTGCAAGAATTACTTTTGAAGTCATTTCCCACGCATTAAGCATTAGAGGGAAACTATAGAGGAAATTTCTGTAGCTGTTGGTGACGAGTTTTTTAGAATGAATGAGGAATGGTGCAAAAATTCCATTGTGAGGAATTGGTTGAAGTCCGAGAAAAAGGGTAAGTCTCAATTTCCCTCAAAGCTTAAAAGAGTTCATTTTAAGGATGTAATTTTAGATGCTATCACCTTGCTACATCGTGTGGTTGGTAATGCATATTCAGACTCTTTTGAATTTTGGATGTGCTATTTTATTCTATTAATTTGTAGTGAAAATAAATTTATTGACTGGGCTAAGATTATTAGTTATCATTGAAATGAGCAATTGATAAATTTTCGGCAAACTATTGCCTTCCACATGTGCTCATACCTAGTTTACATTCTAGCTAGTCAAGAGGCTGTCTAGGTAGGGTTGTAACCGCAAAGGTCTTTGACGAAAAACATGCCTATGTATAGAATTTTTCCATAGCTCACTAAGAAGGTTGGAATGACGAATTTTTTCCGTGTTAATGGCACATTTTTAATGGAAATTGTGAGAAAAATTGATGGAAAACCTGAACTTTGGGTTTCACTTGAAGCGGCTGCTCTGGTATTGAGGTTTGGAAGTTTCTACATTTAGTTCAACAGATTTGCTTATCTTAGAATTGGAGGTTTTGAGAAAGCTCCATTGAAATTGCCCCATTACCCAAGTGATTTCTTGGTTTTTCTTGAAGTTTGTCGATAGATGGCCGTTGTAAATGTTAAATATTCAAACATGAGAAAGAAGGGGTATGCTTTTCCATTGTCCATGCCTTCATTTTCTTGAAAAAGTAATAATATTGCTAGGGGTGTGCTGAAAGCCCTGAATGAATTCAATTTTAAGTGTTTTCCCATGAGAACTAATTTTGATAGCGATGGTTATGTTAAGAAAAATTTGTATGGAGCTGGTAGCTATGAACATCGCCCTGATATTGAATATTTTTGGGAAGATTGTATAGGTGAAGGTGAGGTGTATAGAAGAAGTTTCATGAGATTGACCCTAAGGAAAATACAAGCTTTTGGTATTTCTTTCAATATTCCAGAAGATGCACAAGAAGACTCAGTGATAATTGATCCCGAAAATCGTCCCCCTACTAGTAAGCCCTTGTACATAATTAATTGGTCAGAGGATGAAGTTCCATACTTAATGGTCCTTTCTGCCCCTATTTTGAGAAGAACTTCAAACTGGTTGAAAGAAAAATGGTGCAAAAGTACGGGTTCTCCCCATGAGCAAAGAGTTTCACAGAGAAGAGAGAAAGGGACTACACAAGCCTTTGGCATAAATATATCAGCTGGAAAGCAATCAATTAGGTGTCTGGCACTGGCTCACAGTTAGGAGGAGAAGCCAAAAGACATTGGGGCCAAGATAAAATCAATTGTGAAGAGGATAGTGTACCCTCGGTACCTAAGAAAAAGGATAGTCAAGAAAAGCCAATGCCTACAAACTCTGAGGGCATTTTTCAACAAATAATTGATAATTTTTTTCCCACATTCTTTGAAATTCCCCTTTCTCCACTACGAGATACTTCTATTTCTGTTCAATCAGCTAAAAAAAGGAAAATGTAAGTGTTGAAAGTAGAGACATTGGATTAGTGGCATCTTCCCCAACATGGTTAAAGAAAGCAGTCAAGAAGAAAAGAAAGAATATTCCTACAATGACAATTGAAGTAGATACAGTTGCCATGCTGCTGCAGGGTCACCAGAAGCCCAAAAAGGCTAAGAGGATGTCACAAATTGTCATCGATTCCACTACTAGGCATTAATTGTTGGAGATTGCTGATCCAAAATAGAACCTAAATGAAAATGAGATAACGAAAGCTGACTACAAGGTTACTCATGTTGATATGGGGCCATCTACTTTAGAAGGTGATGTATATCATGTTGATTACTTTGTTAATGCATTGATCAAAAGAGAAAAAGAACATAAAAAGGAGAACCTTTAGTTGCAATCTCATAATCTTTGTTTAAGAAATTTTATTTCATCAATTGTGACTTCGACCATTGAGGAAGCCTCAAGCTCAAATGTTCAAGGTATTGATTCTGACACTGTGCAATGGGTTAGGAAAAATTTAGGTTATGCTAAAGCTGCTAGTGAATGTATAGAAGGGCTTTATCAGGATGGCATTTTCCACATTACTAAATTTAGGAAATTCTTTGTTAATGTGTTTGATAAAAGAAAGGAACTAGTATTTGAGCTCCAGTAGACTAGGAGAGAGCATAGTAGCACATTTTTGCTTTCAAGGGAAATTTAAGAATTAGTCTCCATGGAGCACACTTTGTTAATAAAAGAAAAATTGGTGGATGACCCTAGAGAAATCGATCTTAGTTGGAATGATTCATTGGAGTGGAAATTGGTAGTATATGAAGATTATATCAAGGAAATCAATAAAGTGTTAGAAAAATACTTTGACGTGTTGGTGCAGATCAAGGAGAACTTCAATGCTCTTGAAGTGGACCTCACGGATGGGTTCGATGAAAATGTACTAGATCTTGGAGACATAACGAGGGAATTTAAAGAGGTGTATCATAGAGAAGTAGCTGATCCTGAGACAACCACTGCAAACTCGTTCAGAAATTTGAGTAAGTTACAAACCTATATGAGCGAATTTAAGTCAGAAAGTGACAACATCTATGGAATGCTAGCTAATTCGGGTCGTGCACTTTCAAGATGGAGGACAAGGCTGCAAATCACCATGACTCTAGGAAGCAAAAAAATCATCGCAATTATCACCAAGTACTAGGAATACAGGCAAAGATTAAAGGCATAGGAGGTGTTACTAGAGGAGTAGGAGGTGGAAATAATTGGAAGCGAAAGAGACGGTGTTGGGACCACTGTTTAGTTTTTAGTTTTTATGTTATTTTCTTTAATTTGGCTCTCTTGATACTTCAAAGAATTTTTATTTTAATTTCTAAAATGGTTGTCTTCAAGAAACTGTTATCAAGACAAAAAAAAATCTGCTAGATTTTTATTGCTTTTTTGTTATTTCAATATAGAAAGACAATGGTGAAGTTCATGCATACGTAATCTTTGAGTTATGGTGTGTGGATTTATTGTGCTTTTGCTAAGTAGTTTGCCAGTGGATGATCTATTATTGGAATGATAGATTTTTGGTTAGTTTCATTGTCGTGGAATGTTTATCTGTGAATAAATATTTTATGGTGATGGATGCATAAGGATTTCTCAGTATAATTTAGGTGATTTGGTAGTTTAAGCTTTTATTGTTTAAGTTGTGTGGATGCCTTTATAAGTTATTTATGTTGAACTGTTAGCTTCTGTTAGCTTATAAGTTATGGATTTTGAACTGTTAGCTTATAAGTTATGGATGTTGAACTGTTAGCTTCTATTCAAAGAATGGATTAATATTCCTTTTAGTTATTTATAAAATATTGTGTGAATGGAAATGCAATAGGAATTTTTATAAATAGTGTGATAAGTGTTGTTCTTTAAAAATCATGATCACATATCAAATTCAATACCATGGAATACAATATAAAATATCATCAACTACAGTTTGGAATATGATTCATGAAGTGCAATATAAAATAAAATATCATGAAGTGCAATGATTCACAATTTCATTGAATACAATATAAAATATCATCGACTACAATTTGGAACAATGGAAACTGATTCATGAAGTGCAGTATAAATATCTAAAAGCTACTAATTCTCTTCCATTTCCCAAAAGGAGTCAGGGTCCTCAAACTGACGTTCATCTTGAGATAAAGTAAAAGAGTCATCTTGAATTTGATTATGAGTTTGCTCTTCATTTTCTTCAGCCTGTGTCTCAAATTCAACATTCATTGTGTGATTTGTGTCAATGTCATATGTCCCAGTTCCACTACCACTGCCAGTGCCACCGGTACCAGCATTTGGAATTGGAGTGTTGCACAACCCGGTCCTTCTTTCACATGTGGACCTCCAGATTGTGAGTGCCCTTTTAAAAGGAAATTTTTGGACATTATACACAGTTCCTTTCATCCTCAATCAATTTTCAAAATTCTTGACTAGTTTGTTTCTTAACTTTGATTTAAAAAACACCAATGTACTGAAAACTCTCTCATCCTCCACCGACCCCAATATCATTGTTTGACATAAATCAACAAGTTTGAAATATTTTGATATCATACCACACAATATTTCACTCTGACCTAATCTTGTCCATTTTTTTTATTGATCCCGGTTCAAAGGCCTTCTTCGTGCCCTTGGATTTATACTGGTCCTTCATAGCTATTGCAAAACTCCTACATTGTTGTCTAAGCTTAGCATCATTTAAAATTCTTCTATTTTCTTCTCATTGTATGTTACACTTTTCGAAAATTGTTTGATCAAGATTTTTACTTTATCATGAAAATATTTTGGGTTATCTTGATTTACCCAAAATTGAGGATACACAATGCCCATGGCTTCAAGTATTTCATGTCGAGGGAATCTTTCAAAAATCTCTAAGAATTATCAATAACAAATTTAACAATGTCATTAAAATCTTCCTCGTTAACAACTACTTCTCTACTAGAGTGCCTCGCTGTATTACAATGGTACATTGGTATCTCATATCCATATACACAAATACATAAGTGCCCGCTTGCATTAAACTGTAAATAATTATTAGGATTATTCAAATCATTAATTTTTTGCCACATGAAATAATTTGGGCCTTCTTGTGTTAGATCTAGATATAGATGATTGAGGGCCAATCATGTATGTTTACGTAGATTGGCATATTCATAAATATACATAGTTCTATATTGGGCTTTCTTCACAAGATTGTTCATCACATCCAACATGGGGAGAAGACTAGCTAAAGTCAAGAGTGTCTCTATATCGCTTTACCTATGTAAGAGGTTAGGAGCTTTGTCTACTGTGTTGCGATGCTCATACATCACTCCAATCAAGGATTGATATTCTAAAAGAACTCATTGCACTGGTCCATGCAGGGAGATCCATATGGTATTGGCATCCTTGAGAAGCTTGTTTCCTAGTGTTATTCCCTCAACAAAATTTTGAAATTTTGTGAAACGTTTGGGACTTCGGTAGAAGTATGTGTGGATCTCGCAGACTAGATTTTCAACTTTTGATACTATAGGAAACTTGCTTACTATTTTGAATGCTAAATTAATTATATGGGACATGCAGTGAATTCCAAGCATGTATGGTGCATAAGTAGTTTGTAACTTTGTGTAAACACCGCTCCTTTGACCTTGCATCACTGCAGCTCCATCAACTCCTACATGCACCAACTTTTTGGCAATTGTCAACTCATCCATACCTGCACTTTCATTCAAAGATTACTTGACTAGTTCAAATAGATTTTGTGATGTTGAACTATCCTTCATTTTATGAACACAAAGAAGATGAGCTTAGCGAACATTTCATTCTATAATATACAAATGCATATAGACCCAAGAAGTATTGTCTACTATAGTAACTTCATCTAAAGATAATGTAATGAAATTTGACTCTTTTACTTTCTCCTTTAAATATTCCTTTTCCACTGCAACAAGACAATTTTCCCATTCCCATCCAACGTTTACTGACCAATGTGAAAAGGGATAGTGAGGAACACCCAAATAAGATAATAAACTAGAATATTCTGGGTAGTCTGTCATAGGACACCCTCTGGACAAAATATGAAAAAAAACACTCATTTGAACAATTTTTGATAGATTTGTTGCTTCCATTGCTTTTCCAAATTGATCCTCAAGTGTATCTTGACATGCAACAAGCTTCGACATTCTTTGGTCATGCTCTTCATATTCCGCGACATACCTAACATGAAGACTTTCTTCCTTTGATTTCCATCGTATGACTGATTGTTCCTTTTTGTCTATGATTTGTTTTTCATAAACTTTACCGATATGCTTTTCTATAGTGTCAAGCTTTAGCTGCAACGTCTTGTGTCTTCCACATTTCCAACTACAAATCGTACATTTGGCCAATGTTGCACTTTCAATATCGTTTGCTTTCCTCACTGGTACAATGAATGGGTACTTTAACAACCAACCGAGTTGAAAATTCCTTGTCATTTCCCACTAAGGCCCCATTTTTTATTTGCTATATTTCTTTTCTTGCTACCAACATCATCCTCATCCAAGTCAATTATCTCATTTTGGCTAACCAGGGTATCCCTTGGAACATCTTCTGCAGTATTTCCATCCTCAATTGATACATTTGGATTTAACTCAATGACAATCTCACCTTGACCTTCCGGTGGTGGTGAGGTATTGTGAATGCCTTCTTCATTAATATTTGGTGGAATAGTTGATGATGTAGCTCCATCTTGATTTGATGGATCAAAAGCTTTGCCAATTCCAAAGTAAGACTATATGATACCTCTACATTTTGGGCGTTTTGATGGCCTCCCAGTCTCTTCAGTACCTTGAGGATCAGGAGTCTTACCCTTGCTGCTTGACATATTGATCTCTCACTTCGAATAAAAGTTGGAAAAAATGTCTTCTTGTTTAAGGACATAGAATATAGATCCCATTCCCTACTCAATATCATCTTTAAGACTGAAGCAAGAATGGAAAAGAGAAAGAAATCTTATTATTATAACTAATAACACTATGAAGAAATGATCACTCACCTTTAAGTCTCCATTTTTTGGCTTTTGTTGACTTCTAAATCGAGAAGTAGAACCTCAGAACTAAAAAAAGTGTGTAAGAATAAATGACAATTTTGATTGTGTTTATATCAATCCATATTTGGCGAATTCCACAAGATTTTTAAATGGTATATTAAAAATTTGGCGAATCTTGCATGCTTATACAACGATACGTTCTAATTTTCAAGGCGAAATGTGTCCTCAAATGTACTTATTTTTTAAAGTTATTGGCTAAATAGGTCCTCATAAGCAACTATTTATAAATTTTAATTGGTGAAATGGGTCTTGACAAGCAACTATTTGTAAATTTTAATTGGCGAAATGGGTTCAATACAATGTTGTTTTAATGGTATTGGAAAATATGTAGGTGTTTTATTACATGCTTCTAGGATTCCAGGAAAAAATATTAGTTGGTCCATTTGAAACACATAGTTTGTTATGGAATTTTTTTTGCTTAAATATGCCTCACAAAATAAATCATTGGCAAATGAACATGCATTGGACTGATAATTCGTAAAATCCAGGCAATTTGGACACCCTGTTGGTTTGTGCGAATTCACCAATTTTGACTTGGTCGATTTCTAGAATTCGCCAATTGGCGAAGATTCACCACTAAAGTTTTCCCTGTATAGGAGCATGTGCAAGGTGTTAAATCAACTATATTAGAGGTTTTATGTAGTTAGTTTTTCTTGACCTAGTGAAAAACATACGTGTCAAGTATACATTGGTTATAATTGTTGATTGTTGTAGTCATGCTATATTTTAATTAATTTAAAACCCTATTAAGGACACCTATGAGAATACCCTTTTAGGTTTAGTTGATCCCAAAGTGAAAGAGAGACTATCCACTCTCATTCTTGGGCCTTGAACCCTCCATATTCTATTGATGAACCCTTATTTTACCTTCTTGATGACAACTCCTTATCCTTAAAGGTATGAAATGTTCTAGGATTGTAGACTTGTGGATTTGGGAACTAACAAGGGGTTTGATGGATTTGCAAGATATATCATCCATCTTTCAATGGTGTAATTTAGAAAAAAATATTCTTTTGTTTTTCCAAAGTTTGAAATAGATTATATTAAGAGCCATAAGGATGTAAACTATGTTAATTTTGGAGCTATTTTGGTTCACATAGGTTCTTGTGTCCCTAAAAACATTAAACTTGTGTCCTATCTGTCTATTTGTGATAGACAAAAAACCCAATATGAACATGCTTGCCAAATATCTACTTTGTTTATATTAGGTGAAAAATCTACATATTTTGCCTACTGTCCTAACCTTACTATTTGTGCTCTTGACAAGGGTTGTAATACAGTCAAGTATGTATCTCTTGACTATTAAGGAATATTTATTTTATAAATGGTTTAAAAATGTTTGGTTCATTCAAATATGCTAGTGTCCAAATACAAGTCTTAAATAGTATGACGAATACTAATCACTTGAAAATGTTAGACACTACTTTATGCAACAAAAAAAAAAGAATGAAGATGCTTAATTAGAAAGACATGGTTGGCACTTGTGTACTTGAGAAGATTGATATTAAACAATAAATATACTTAGATCACTTATTCACCCTTGATGAGTTTGATGCTACTTTGAAGGATATGGTTGACACAAAAAGTCCTCTAATAGATGGTATGCCTGCATAACTCTTCAAAAAAATGTGACTATTCATTAGGGAGGACTTATATGAGGTCTACAATGAAGCTTTATCAAAGGGGTCCATTGATCCTTTTATTAATCAAGGGATAATAAAATTATTCCTTAAGGGAAATTTGAAAATAATATCTCAAGGTGGAGACTCAATTGCCTCCTTATTTAATATCTCCTACAAGGTTATCGCCAAAGCAATTGCTAAAAGTATTAAACACACAATAAGAATTTGTAAGACCCAAACGGACTGGGTTTATGGGAGAGAGATGTGTCTTAGACAATTGGTGCTTGGTTGGAAAATATTTGAATGAGATCAACAAAAAGGACAAAAATTGGCTCCTTGCAAAATTAGATTTTGACGAAGCATATGATAGGATAATATGGTAGTTCATTTTAAAATTGCTTAAACAGCTAGGCTTTGGTCCCAAACTCATTTCCCATATTAAACTCTTCTTTGTTGATTTGAATGCCTACTTAGCTATTAATGGTTCAATCACTCAAAATTTTCCTCTACAATGGTCAGTAAGACTAGGCAACCCTTTAGCTCCATTCCTTTATGTTCTCACAATGGTTGCTCTTGGATACTTATTAAACCATGCTAAAAATCAAAATCTCATTTATGGTATTTCTCTACCTGACAATGGAGTAGCTTATGATATTGCTATCAAAATTCAACCATGTAGTTTTTTGAGTCAAACTCATTGACCCATGTTCCATGAGTAGGGATTCACAAGAACCCATCTTTCATGATAATGAATGGTCCACTTAGCACTCATTGCATCTAGGTGATGCTCCAAGAGGTGAAGCATTGGGCCTTCTTGGGAGGTCACTCATTGCAGTAGTACTCCAACTCAAGAGCACTTAATCATGGAGTTTTTCCTTGGATTAAGCGCGCTTGAGTTGGAGTAGTATTGTGATGGGTGACCTCTTGGGAAGGCCCAATTCTTCACCTCTGTGAGCATCACCTAGATGCAATGAGTGCTAAGTGGACCATTCATTATCATGAGAGTGTGAACCACTACTCATGAAACATGGGTTAATGAGTTTGACTCAAAAAACTACATGGTTGAATCCTGATAGCAATATCATAATTTGACACGTTTTGGAAAATACCTCCTACTTATCAATGAAGTAGCTCATAATTCTCATTTTTCTAATGAAAGTTTATCATCCAAAACTCCCAAGAAGAGCTAAATGATACCCTTGATGTCTTAGACCAATTTTTATCAACTACTTTCTCTCAACCCTCTCTTAACAAAACTAAATTTGTGATGACCTCAAATGATCAACCACCTCCTTAGATACCTCTTTGATGAAAATTCATCAAACATGGTGCAATTTCTAAATATCTTGGCATCCCTTTGAGGATAGGAATCTCATTATCTAAAATGTAGAAATGATATATCAATAAACTAAAAACAAAGCATCAATTTTGGTCAAATAATTTTCTTTTTATGGTTGGATGTATTCAAATTACCAACAAAATTCTCATCTATATTTCATCATGTTAGCTTCATTTTAAAAAGTAGTTAACATCGTTACCTCAAATGACTAGAGATTGTTTTTGGGGGAAATGGTACAATGTATAAATTCATCCAACAGCTTCTTGGATTTATCAAATTTAGCCAAAAATAAAGGGGGTTTAGTAGTGATTGATCCCTTTACACAATGGACCTACCTCATAGCAAAATGGATCATTAAAGCACTTCAAGAATCTGGACCTACCTCATAGCAAAATGGTACAATGTAAAAATTCATCCAATTACTTCTTGGATTTATCAAATTTAGCCAAAAATAAAGGGGGTTTAGGAGTGATTGATCCCTTTACACAATGGACCTACCTCATAGCAAAATGGATCATTAAAGCACTTCAAGAATCTGGACTATAGAAGACTCATATTAGGCATAAAATTGCTCCAACTAAAGCCAATAGTGCTTGGAAAGAGGTTGGATAGAAAGACAAAATCCTTATGGCATAGTACTTCAAAGCTCAAGCTTCTAGACAATTTTAGTACATGGAAAGCGCGATCTTATTCATGACTTAATGATTTACAGCCGATTATGACTATAATTGGACAGATACAACCAACTATAAGGCAATATGTCTCCCCTTCTTGAATGGAAAGGACAATATCTTAGTCATAAGATGAATTTCTCTTCATTGTCTATTTGGCAAAATAGATTAATATGTATACATGAACCACCTCTTGCTCTTAATACTCCATTGCATAGCAAATATCTTATTTAAAATAGCCATCACATAATTCAAAGAAATTTGATATTTCATAATGAGAAAAATTGACATACAAGTTAAACATGACTTCAAACCATCCAATGCTCTTAGCAATGGCATTCACGAGGTTGAAGATGCACTTCAACTCTTCATTAAAGCTTTCTACTCTCATCTCACAATTTTCTTAAAAGAAAAAACAGACATCTACCAAGGAAAGAAGGAAGACTACCCTAATGCAAAAGGGCGACCAATGACAATGCCTAAAGTGAATCAAAATTCCTGCACACCAATGAAGCTGCACAGTTGCACGGCACGCAATGAAGCCCCTTAATACGTGCGACAGGAGACGTACAGCAGGGGCCGAGGGCACCTTCAAATTAGGGCCACAAAATAAAAGAAATGTACAAAATAATGTTCCTGTGCTTTTCAATGGGCCCGTTGGTTTTGCAGGCCAAGCGCCTTGGGAATCTTTGAGCCGCCCGTACAGATGACAACGGCAGCCTGGCAGGTACCATATTACGTAGCTGGAGTAACACAGTGGGGGCCCTACAGCTTCAAGCTCCGCCCGCACATAGTTAAAGCTGAAAGCTTCCACTTGCCAAACACAGTACAATTACTGAGGGCTGCCGGATCCTTTGAAGACAAGCATTGATTGAGAGCACCGCCGGGAGTTTTTTTATTCAAGGGTAAACGCTTTTGACTGGAGCTATGAACCGGATACAACCATTCAACAATAACACCCCAACGAAGTTTGAACTTTGGTGGCAAGAGCAACAATGCCACAAATAAACCATGACACCATGCCAATACAGGGTAGCACCGCTGGGAGTTCACAATATAAGTATTTATGTATTTTATGAAATATGTTTTTTAAAATCTTTCTTAAAACAATAAAGACAATATCATACTTGAAATATTTTTAACCAGCTCATGTCCTTTTGAATACATTGGGTGTCCTAATATTGAAGCAGAAATAGAAAATTATGGTCTAAAAATTTAGGACTATCATGTGGACGAAAGAAAGCTTACTATGTCAAAGAGTTCAACCCAACTTGGGAACACGGCGAAAAAACATATTTAGGAACAACTATTAGGAGAAACACAAGGTTGTTATGTGGTCAAAAAATTCAAGACTGTCATGTGGACACAGCAGATTGGATGAAAGAAAGCTTACTATGCCAAAGAATTCAACTCAACTTGAAAATACGATGAAAAAACATATTTAGGAGCAACTATTAAGGGGAAAACAAAGTTGTTAATTGCATAGTTGAGGACCGGATCACATCATCTTAGGTGTGATATCGGGAGATGGACTATCCCTAAGAAAGTTTGAGAAGACAAAACATGCATATTTTGTATTAAGGGGGTAGTTGAGATAGAATGACACTTTATCTTGGAATGCACAACTTATGAGAATGTTCGTACTCAGTACGAAAGTAACTTGAAAGTTGGTAGCTTACTAAAGCTATTTGAGGAAGCAAAGATCAACAAGACTACTAGGTTTTTGGTCAAGATTCATAGTAGGAGATCTAATATTGAAAAGAGTTTGGAGATATCTTAGTGTTGTTCTCGGTCCCTTAGATTGCTTGGTCTCGTGGATGTGATTAAAATCTCTTTCATTCATTCATTACCATTTTTTCCATACCAAACAAAGTTGATAATTACACTAGTATAGCTAACAGTACCTAGTTATTGTTAAATAATTTAGTTGAGATTTTTTGCGAAGTTGTAGAATAATATATTCAAATTATATATATATATATATATATATATATATATATATATATAT